>BSBK01011438.1:0-542500 GCA_027943335.1 Chamaecyparis obtusa
TTGGAGAGTAATATTCTTCTCCTGATTGTAATAAGAAACTCAAAATGTAGACGATAGCAAATAGCTGGGGCATTTATTTCTTATGACCTATGTCAATTTTAGTTCAATTCCTATTGATGATATTCTCAATGTGTAAAAATAAACTGATGTGTTATTTTAAAATGGTGTTGACTGAAATTTATGAACATATGTCAAATATCCATTTTTTCCAGAATTTGAAATAGAACCAATGGTAATATAATCAAATTTGTGAATTTCACATCCAATCATTGGATGTTAATCAAAAGTACAACACAGCAATATTTTTTAACCAATAAACAATCTTGTCTTACTTCAAACCTACTCCCATGTATGTGGGTTCTTGGAGGTATCTACTAGACAATGTGTGGATCTGTAATGTCCCTATCCAGGACCTTACTCACTTTCCTTAAAACTCCTAACTAGAATTTGGATTTCTAATGCCCACTGTGATATTATTTAAGTTTTCCTTTCTCCTTAAACTGATTAATATTGTAATGAATTGGCTATCCTTCCCCTTCTCTCTCTCTCCTACTCTGTGTTAGCTTGTGGTGACTAATCAAGAAAGTACTGTACACTTTTCATTCATTGTGGGGTTCAGGGCATCACCCCGAAATTTTTTTGGGGGGGGTGAACTCGTCAAGCATTTTTTGAGTTGACACCGTCAAACATTTCCCTAGGTTGACTCATCAAGCCTTTTCTTAGGTTGACTCGTCAAGTATTTTAGGGTTAACTTGTTAACCGACATAAGCCTTGTTATATTGGCTTAGGGTTAGGGATTTCATTATGATGTATGATTTTAGTACTTGCAGCAGAATTGAGTTGTAAGGGATTATAGATTGTAATTAGGTTGTAATCACTGGATAATAAAATATTGGACTCGATGTTGGTGGACGTAGCCCAAGGATTGGATGAACCACGTTAAATCTTTGTGTCTTTTGTTCTCTTCTGTGTGGTTTATTATTTCTGATATTTGTTATATTTGCATGTAATTGTTATTTCTGCCTTGTTAATCCTAACACTCTGTCCCCTTCCCATTCTCTCTCTCTCTCTCTCTCTCTCTCTCTCTCTCTCTCTCTCTCTCTCCCTCTCTCTCTCTCAGCCTCCACCTTCTCACTCTCTCTCTTCCTCAATGGCCGCCCATGAATTTTTTAAATGGCTGATTGATTTCCTTTGCTTCTTTCAATGGCCATCCATGATTTTTCTGCAATCTTCCAACCTTTCGTACATAGTTGTAAAATACATATTAATATATTATACATATAAAATAATATATAATATATGATATATAATGTAACATTTAATATTAATATAAATTAAATAATATTTAATGTAAAATGTATATTATATAATATTTAATATATATATATATAATCTAATATATATCTAATATATAGTTTATGATATATAATATATCATATGAAGGATGGAGAAATGGGAGGGAGAAAGGGGAGGGAAAAGTGAAAAATCAAAATTCTGCCGGCATTTTTGGGTACCCAATTAGGGTCGGTATTGCTTTGTGCACCAAACCTACATGGTCAACTATTGAAATATCTCAAAAACGTGTTTTTCCCCTATTTTTCTGAGTTCCAGATTTCGACCATGTAGCTAACTATTTTTTTTTCACCCGGATTTGATGAAATGAAAAAGGTATCTTAAGGAGATTATCAGCTTTCTATCGATATAATTTCTGTCAAATTTTGAATTCGGTAAGTAATTATTAGTTATTTTCTAATTGAGTTACCTCTAAAGTGCTAATTTATATACTGATTGAAAAATGACTATAACTTTCAAACGGTATAACATTTTTGAAATCCGAAAAATGCGTCATATTCTATGCTTTGCCTACTATAAGGAATTTTTTTTTTTTGAATTTTGTAAAGTTTTGAATGAGTTAAGGTGGTCAGACACGGGAGTTTTTTTATTCTGAAAACGTTGTAGCAAAAAATTCTTAATTAAGTATTTTTTTAGAATAAAATTACAAAAAAATATGCGTCACATCCGAGCATGAGTCTACTACTTATATATAAAATCTTATAATAAAATATTATTATTTGATTATGATTAAGGTGGTCAGACATACACCTACTTCTTATTTTTTTCCAGAAATTTTTGTACTGCTGCATTGAAATCTATACTTTTCACCAATCATACTAACTTTTTTTCAAAAAAGGCCTAGTAGTTTAGAAACTACATTCAATTTTCTATAGATTCTTTTCTTACAACTTTTTGATATTAGGTTGATAGTTAGTTGAAATTTTCACGTCAACTCAAGACTAACCTTGATTTGCTGATTTTTCATTGCCACTTAAGGGCATAGTTTGGCCCCTCATGATCTTGCACATACCCCAATGACTATTTTTTTTTAAAGATGTACAATTAGTTTTTATTTTTATTTGAAGTACATTACCAACCTTTAAGCAAAGTTTTGGTGAACCAAACCCTACCTGTAAACACATCTGTAAATAATGGAAAATGATGTCTTTAATTTTTTAATAAGAAAGGAAATGTGAATATAAAATAAAAATGTTTGATTCCTTTGTTTTATTCTATATGCATTCAAGATGTAGGCAAATATGATGCTTTGTGATATTTGGAAAATTCCTTACTCAAAAATTAAATACATGGTTGAATTTCTTGAGTTATCTCTGACTGTTCTAAGTGAGGTGGAAATGAGAACTTGAATGTTTCTTATTGCTGGAAAAAGGATATTGTTAATCCCATATTACATAATCATACTCGTGTATTATGATGTCTTCTGTTAGCATTGGAAGTATGTATGTTAATTTGCACAATTCCATTACTTCAGACACTTTTACTTGATTAGATTCCTCTAGTTGGGCTGGGTATTCTTCATGTCAGGAAGGATTCTAGGGAAGTGTTAATGCTTCCTGGTAGGGTGGAAACACACTCCTACAATATTCTCACCCTAGCTAACTTTTGTGAATAGATTTTTGAAGCCTTTTACAAGAAGGACTTTCTCTTACAACGTTATACGCTTCTATGTATTCGACATGGTGGTATCTCTTGACTTTCATGTTTACCTTTATTATCATAAATAGAATTTCACAATTGAACTAATCTTATTATTTTGTTGATATGATTCGCCGGTTGGTCAAAAATCTCTTGGGTTGTTATTTTGACATGATAGTTTTACTTGCTTGTATTTGATGCAACTTCTCTTATTGTGTTTTCTTTAGGACATATAACAGATGGTCGATTTTCTACTTCTCTTGGACACAAAGGTATTCCTTGTCTTTTTGACAATTATGCTCATAATTGTACTTCTTTTATTACTATTTTATATAGAATCTATTAATATCTTGTCAACTTATGCATTCAACCCTTGACTTGTTGACGACTCCTTAGACTATAATATTTTGCTAATGTGGTTGTTGTGTCGAAAGTTCAGTCTTTACATATGGTATCAAAGCTCTGGGTTCCATACTAGGGCCTTGAGTTCACTATACTGAGCTGCGACCCTTAGTCATAGAAATTGTGAGTCGATTAATGCTTAGTCTAAGAATGTAATGGTGATTCCCTGGATTGACTAGAGTGTCTTCCAATTTTATTTTATCTTGATAGAAAAGGATAGGATGTTCCTTGTTTAATGGGAATTAAACGCTTGAGAGACAATACTTTTT
Source organism: Chamaecyparis obtusa (assembly GCA_027943335.1). Taxonomy (NCBI): domain Eukaryota; kingdom Viridiplantae; phylum Streptophyta; class Pinopsida; order Cupressales; family Cupressaceae; genus Chamaecyparis; species Chamaecyparis obtusa. The sequence goes on from BSBK01011438.1 coordinate 3,663, forward strand.
ACATGTGTGATATATTCAAAATGTCCCTGTTGCTCTTGAAAACTATGAAAGTTTGAAACAGTTATGTGAGTTTGACAACTATCTACCTTAAGTAGTGTGATTGCTTTCTGTTTCATATTGTAAAATGTTAGAATATGTGAAAATTATTATGAGGTGCATTGTGTGTCGGATACACTTAAAAATTTGATGCCTTTTTCTCTACATTAGTGTAGTAACGAAAAAAAGATAAAATTGTATGAGATATTATGTAGTTAAATAATGATGGTTATGCAATAAAGGTTTGAGGGCTTGTCAAAATTTAGGATTTGACTTGTAATAAAAGATGGAAATATGTATTATTATAATGTATTTTTGCATGCGTTATGAAAGGATTTTAATACTAGAACCTTATGAAATTCTTTGGGAAGATGAATTCAACATGTTATATATGAAATAAAAATTTGTAGAATTTTTTTGAAAAATATATTTACATGTCTTACCTTGCATGGCATGAGATTTCAAAAGGAATGAGGCAATTAACAATTTTATGTTGTATTAACCAATTGAATGTGTTACTACGTGATGTAATCTTGAGATTTATGTTCTAGAAGTATGGTCATGTTCTTTAGTGTACCTTGGACACAAGGTGACGTGCAACTTCTACTCCCTCCTTATGGCTAGTGTTAGTCACTCTGTAATGTGATTTGGTTTCAATTGATGTTTTATTTTGAACATTGATGAACTTTGAAAGTGGTGAAGGACTAGCTTGAAATTTTAAGTTCCCTTGTGATCACCTAGCCACCAATTTTGAGTTTTTCAATCAATTGAGATTTTGTTCACACTTATTTCTTTGATTTTTCTTATGATCGTTGAGGATTTGAATTGAAATTTTCAACTTGAAATATTGTGATTTCTTATGATTTTGTGGTGGCTAGAATATGTGTTTTATGTTGCTGGTTTTGTGATGTGAAGTAATGTTATCTGTCATGTTCAACATATAACATTGATAGATTGTAAAAGTGAGTAGATTGCGAAGAACATATCATTCCTAATCTTACATTCATATGTTACTTGAATTATGTTTCAACTATTATGAAATGATCAAATTGAATTGACATGCAAATGGTTGTGTTTATTAGAAATGCAGTTTATAAAATAATTAACATTGGTTGATATTCTTTGATGTGAGTTTTGATGCTATGAGGAGCATTGCATGGATATTCATGGAATGATGGAATCCATGGGAAATACATCTTTTTGACATTAATATGATATTACTAGCACATGGGTGATTATATTTGAGAACTTGCATGAAATTATTATGAGGTGGTTGAAATAGATGTATTAGTTGATGCAGTTGATGATTAACAAATTGTAGGTCGCCATCTTTTTATGAAAATGGAATAGAATTATTTGGTTATGAAGCACTACTTGTGTTTTTGATAGAATGGTTAACACCTTCTTTGTTTGTGTATGTTTATTTGACTAGATGGTTCAAATTTTGTGATTGCTTATGATGAAAGAGATTCTCATGATGAAGGGCATAATTATTTTGATTAGTTGATTGTTGTATGACTTACATGCTCTTGTTTAATGTATTATTGCATGAAAGGAAATATATGAAATGCATCTTTTTGTTTTTTTATGCATGATGTATTGGAAAGCTTACCTTCTGGTGAGGGTGCTAATGTGGAAGAAATAAAGAGGGAAGGGTAGAAAGGGATGTTTCTCTACCTGCTATTTTTCATTCCTGGTTATAAAAAGATGCTTTGGCCAAAGCTTGTTCACATATGTTTTCATAAATATGATGCCCATGTTCCATCTCCCTGCCAAATCCATGATTAGTTCTACTTAGCCATATGTGGAAAGTAGTTAGTTTCATGGTTGCACCAGATACCCCCTGTCATTTATTTGTTGGGCATGCAGGGTTGGGAATTCTGTGAGTAGGTAGAATCCCAAGGAAGTATAAGACTTTGTGGATAGAATGGAAAGTGTCCGAGCCACACTCCTGTCTCAAGATTTGCAGATGGATGTCTGACTGTCCGATGGCATAGGAGATAGGGACTTATAGAAGGACATATGTCCAAATATAATTAAGTGTGCTCTATGTGCTATAGATTTACTATGAAGTATACAAATAGTGGTAAAAATATATCAAGTGATCAGAAATGAATGTGAAACTCCCTACCTTTCAGAGTGTAGATATGGCATGTGAATTATTAAATGACTTGACTAGTTTGTAGTGATTGATTCTCTCCTTAGTAATGTTTTCTTCATAATACAACCAAGGGATTATTAGATATAGTTTAATTGGGAAATCATAAGAACTTCCCTAAAATTGCATTAATTGGGAAATTAGGAATTTTAATGCAAATGAATAAATATAAAAAATGTATGAAATGTTACAAGTTTAGATGAGAACTAGGGGATTCAAATGGAACATATTAGAATAAACTTTTGAATATATACTTGATTTGCAAGATAACTTATAATGAAATTAATGCATAGCTTAATGCATGGTTTAGTGCATATATAGTCAATGAGTATTTTGTTTTTTGAAGATGTACAATTAGTTTTTGTTTTTATTTGAAGTACATTACCAACCTTTAAGCAAAGTTTTGGTGAACCAAACCCTACTTGTAAACACATCTGTAAATAATGGAAAATGATGTCTTTAATTTTTTAATAAGAAAGGAAATGTGACTATAAAATAAAAATGTTTGATTCCTTTGTTTTATTGTGTATGCATTCAAGACGTAGGCAAATATGATGTTTTTTGATATTTGGAAAATTCCTTACTCGAAAATTAAATACATGGTTGAATTTCTTGAGTTATCTCTGACTGTTCTAAGTGAGGTGGAAATGAGAACTTGAATGTTTCTTATTACTACAAAAAGGATATTGTTAATCCCATATTACATAATCATACTCGAGTATTATGATGTCTTTTGTTAGCATTGGAAGTATGTATGTTAATTTGCACAATTCCATTACTTCAGACACTTTTACTTGATTAGATTCCTCTAGCTGGGCTGGGTATTCTTCATGTCAGGAAGGATTCTGGGGAAGTGTTAATGCTTCTTGGTAGGGTGCAAACACACTCCTACAATATTCTCGCTCTAGCTGACTTTTGTGAATAGGTTTCTGAAGCTTTTTACAGGAAGGACTTTCTCTTACAACGTTATACGATTCTATGTATTCGACATGGTGGTATCTCTTGACTTTCATGTTTACCTTTATTATCATAAATAGAATTTCACAATTGAACTAATCTTATTATTTTGCTAATATGATTCAACGGTTGGTCAAAAATCTCTTGGGTTGTTATTTTAACATGATAGTTGTACTTGCTTGTATTTGATGCAACTTCTCTTATTGTGTTTTCTTTAGGACATATAACAGATGATCGATTTTCCACTTCTCTTGGACACATAGGTAGTCCTTGTCTTTTCAACAGTTATGGTCATAATTGTACTTCTTTTATTACTATTTTATATAGTATCTATTAATATGTTGTCGACTTATGCATTCAACCCTTGACTTGTTGACCGAATCCTTAGACTATAATATTTTATTGATGTGGTTGTTGTGTCGAAAGTTCAGTCTTTACACTATTATATATATAACACTATTATTTTCTATTTTTATATAGTAGTAATTAAAATACTTAATCTCCAATCTTTTTTTCAACTAATATAATTAGGCATTCTACAATATTTTAATGGTACAAACATTTTAACAAATCAAAGTTTAACACTTTTCAAATCTAACTTTTTAATTTACAAATGGTAGTTTATATATTTTTTTAAAAATATTTTTTATAGCCTACCTTTTAATATTATATTTTTATTTATAATGATTTATAAAAATATATAATTCAATATATTTTAATATTTGAGATTATGTGATATTATATGTTAAAAATAATTTAATAAATAATATATTTTAAATTTTTTATATTAAATATCGAGGGATAAAAAATCATACATTAAATAGAAATGATTTTTTTTGTAAGTTTATTGTATAATATATATTATGATAGTTATAATATTTTTAAAATGATATCATACATTAAATAGAAATGAAAAACAAAATTATAAGTTTATTGTATAATATATTAGGATAGTTATAATATTTTTAAAATTATAATTTATTATTTGATTATTATAAATATAAAATATTAATTAAAAGCTACAATAAGATTGATTAATATATTTATTATTATATTATAATAATTTTAAATTTTAAAATAATAATTAATTACTTAATATTATATTTTTAGATATAAATAATTTTATTATTATTAATTATATTATGATCTTAGTTTTAATTAATTATATCTTAATTTAATATAATAATTAAAAATTATTGTGATTATTTTATATTATATTTTTGATTAAAGCTAAAATAAACATTAGATAATACTTATATTATAAAGATTTAATAATTAATAATTATGGCAAGTACTAGCCACTACATAGTACTTGTTGTTGTTGTTGTTATTTTTATTTTTAACATATTCTTTATTCTAGCATGTCTTCTAAACTTACAATGCACCCAAGAAAGGAATGAAATAGTTAGTTGCATTCAATTGCATGAGAATGGGGATAATAAGGAAGTTCTAAATGAACTTTTTTCATGAAATAAGCTAAACCTAGAAACTTATATGACTAATTCATGTTGTGTACACTAACAAGATTAAGTTATTCTAAGTATGATAAATGTTATATTCTAAAAGATGGTTTTTTTTTAAGACTTAGTTATAAAATGTTAAAAGGTACGGGACACAATATTGAGCAAACGAAAAGATGCTCCTATTAAAATATCACTAAAATATAGCAAAATTTGATGTGCACCCTCTATATTTTTATGAATTTTTTTTATAGACTAAGTACAAGATATGTATTTTCCTATTTTTTCTCACAAAGGCTTCACTAATGGGGCAATACCCTATCACATGCGTTCAAATTGAAGGATTTAAAATGGAAAAATAATTGGGCAACATATTACCTATATGAACCTTAAAATTGAATCTTGTGACACAATTTTTCTTCCAAAGAATTACTTTCTTTGCAAAAAGCCTCCGGTTGAATTGAAATCTACATTGAGTGGTTTTATTAGAAGGAAGCTTTTGTTTGGATACTATGAGCCTAAAAACTTTGTCATGTTTTGCATGTTATTTTACCTCATAAATAAACTTGGTCTAGGTATGTAAGAATTGCTGACATTTTGGGTTAAGTCTTAATCCATTGTATTTTACAAGTTCTTTTACCTTATGAAGACAATCATTCCAAGTTCTTTTATCTTTCAAAGGAATTGGTGCAACTATTGCATTGGACTGCATAAATTTTTTTGTCACATCAATTATTGTACTATAGAGTATGTATGCTTGTGTACTTGATACTTAAGTCAAGAATTTAAAATTTTACATCTACTTAAATGCATTCTATCCATCAGATCATCACTAGTTGAGCTCTTTACAATAAATAATATATATGATCCAAAAGAATTGGATATACTACAAGACCTTTCCATTATTGGTCTCAGTCTCATTCATTCTGTTATTTTCTTATTTGGGTGTGCATTCTATATCCAAATAGAACTTTGTCTCGTTGCCTTCCTTTGTTGTTTTTTGACAGTCATTTCTTTGAGGTTGTCATAATCACTCATTTTCTATATTCAATATCTTGGGTGGAATAGTTTTCTTTGAATTTCCACTACTAATATATTCAAGAAAAAATAGATAGTTATTTGACAATGATGTTTCAAAATCACCCATTTTCTATATTTAAGATCTTCTAGGTGAAATAGTTTGCTTTGAATTTCCACTACCAATGTATTAAAGAAAAATTAGATAGTTCATTGATATTGGCACCTTCAAACAATTTATGCAAAATTAAATTTACTTGAAATTCTTCTATAACACTTAAATCTTCAGAGAAATAAATTCTTTAATATCATGACTTTCAATTTTTATTTTTATTTTCACCATAATAGGTTTCCTTGTTTCCTTGATAGTCTTTTTTTTTTAATTTACATCTAAAGAAAGTTTTCTTAAAAGTTCTTCATTATGAACTTGAATTTATCAAACAAAATTTACAATGTCAACTTCTACTTTTACATAGAATTTTTCTAGCTTTCCATACTTTCTAGAGATGCATCTAATGTTGATTTAGGTACAATTTAATTTTAGTAGATTACTTATGTCGTTAACCACTTCACATTTTCTTTGTTCAAGATACTTCCGGTTCTTTGGTGCAACTTTATTTTAATTCGTTGATGATTTGTATGATCTCTTTGTTAACCTTTGACTTCAAGGTTAATAATTAAGTAATCTACTAGAAGAGATAAAAAAAATTAGCTTACACTTTTCGTATACACTTCATCCATTACTAACAAATTGCAATAGAAGACAATTTCAGGTCTCAATTGATGCACGCTAGAACAATGTTCACTTGAGTTGTGCCTAGAATAGACGTGGACGGCCATAGAAGTCATCTGGACTGTCAACTTTTTAAAGTGACAAAATGTCGTCCATCATTTATAGTTTCTCGTTAACCAATGAATTTGACAGTTTCATTGTATAGCCATCTTTCATTCTTGTGGTCTGTCCTTCGACTAGAAAGTTTCATTGTTAACCAATGAATTTGACAGTTTCATTGTATAGCTAGCGCACTGTAGCCATCTTTTTCTCGTGGTCTGTCCTTCGACTAGAAAGTTTGTCAAATCTGTCTACTCGTTGTATGTCTTTCATTCTGCGTAATTAGACAGAAGAAAATGGTATACACTCAATTGGCCTAAACGCGCTTTAGACGTGAGAAGCTTCAGGGCATTTAATAGGGTTCTTAAAGTCTTCCTCTAAATACTAGATGAGTTTTTAGCATCCTCAGCAAGCATATCGATTACAGTGCAAGAATGGCTAAGGTTAGGATGTGGGTTTTTTCAGCAATAGTATTTTCTTTGGTTGTTCTAGGTGTCCCTACATCTGGGAAAGGTGTGGCCTTCATTATTACTAACAATGTGCTCAATCAAGTGCTCAAGCATAGAAATGATGCGTGTTGCGTGGGGAACAACTTCTACAGTTATCACGCCTTCATTGCAGCAGTAAATTCCTTCAAAGGCTTTGGAACCACCGACGATATCACCACTCAGAAAAGAGAGCTCGCTGCTTTCTTTGCCCAAACACAACATGAAACCACTAGTAACTATTTTTTTCAAACTTGTCTCACATTCATGCAAGAATTTGAATATTTAGTTAGTTTTTTGAGGTTACGTTGGTGTTAATACATGGGAGTGTATCAATAGGGGTGTGGGAAAATGCACCAGATGGTCTATACGCTTGGGGGGAGGGGTAGCTCTCTTATGCCTCGGTTGAAGAAAATACTATGTGACGACTATTTATGGCATGGCATGCCCCATTTGAATTTAGCGAGGGTACTACTTAGGCCCCATGTTGTAGCACTCCTGTGTCGTAGTTCCATATCTATTTTATGTCTGCAATTGGCATTTATCGCCCTGTTGTCATAATTAATGGGTCGCTTGTTTGTCCCAATTGAAGTCTCATTACTTCTCTTTGTGCAACAACCTATCAGATGCATTTGTTGTAAAGTTCATAAAGCCTTCCACAAACTACAGATTGCTCATCATAATCTATTTCATCTCCATTCATCTTAAGCTTTTTTTGCCTTGTTCTAATATTTTCTCCGAGGATGCATCCGATAATCCTCAAAGAAAGACGTGAAACTAAAAGAAAAAATTTGGCCCATTACGAATAGATTTATTTTATGTTTTTTATAAGGGGAGAGAGGAGGGGGAAATAGAAGGTTACAAAGATAAGAATAAATAATGAGAGCTATAAAGGAGGGGGAAGATAAGAGAGATATATAGAGTGATAGGATAAGAGAGATAGATAGATAGGATGGGAGAAATATGGAGTATATGTGTGTATATGAGTGAGAGAGTTAGTATATATATTTATGAAGAGATAGGGAGGGATTTAGTATATATAAATATAGAAAAGTGCATAAGTAGGGAGATATAGGAGGAGAGAGATATGTATAGAAAGGAGATAGATGTAGCTAAGTAGGAGAAATTTTCCACAGCAAGTCAAATTGTGATATTGCTATCAACATTCAACTGTGTAGTTTTTAAGTCAAACTCATTGAGACATGTTTTATGAGTAGTGGTTCATAGGAACCCATCTCTCATGACAATGAATCGAACACTCAGCATGCATTGCATCTAGGTGATGCTCACAGAGGTAAAGCATTGGGACTTCCCGGGAGGTCGGCCATCCTATTACTACTCCAGCTCAAGCGCACTTAACTATAGAGATAGATGTAACTTGGGAAATAAAAAGGTTGAGAGAAAGTGGGAGAGGTAGAAAGATAGAAATATAAAGATATAAGAAGTGATATATAGTAGGAGGTAGAGATAGAGATATATAGAAAGAGAGAGTAGGAAAGATGGAGTGAATAATTAGCTGTAAATAGAGAGGAATAAGGAGAAATGGGAAGATAGAGATAGGAGCAGAAATAGGGAGAATGAAAGTGTTACGTGCACACACACAGATATAAATAAATATACACACACATATATATAGACACGCGCGCACACACACACACACACAGAATCTCTTTGAAGAATTATACAAATAGATGTTCTACGAGTGAAGGAATATAAGGGGGACTTCTCATCTACAAAATTAGTAATCTTTAACTCATTTTGATTAAAGCACGTGGTTCTATTAAAGGGGCTTTTCTTCCATAATTTAAATATAATCATTTTTTAAAATGTGGACGTTTGAAGGTAAAATTTCCTCTGATCCTATTGGACTTTAAGACTTATCTAATATATTATAATATAAAATCTTAAAATAATATAGAAGGAATCTTAAAAATAATATAATAAGCATAGAACATAAATAAGTATTATATCATATGAATAATAATAATATAAATATGTTATAATATAATATATCATATTAATATTTAATCATATAAATGATTGTAGATAAGTATGATAATTAAAAATAAATATTTTAATAAGTTTTATTATTATTAGTATATGATTATAAAATAAAATATTTATTATTATCAATTATATTTCTTATTAATAAAATTATATTCTTATATTATTATTATCAAGACCATTAACAATAATGGAATAATAATACTATCTATAATACTCTTTTTTGTAAAAACATGAAATAATTTAAAGATGAATTTTATCTTTTATACGTATAATACTAATATTTATTATAATATAATTAAATAATAACAATAACATATTAGTTATATATATACATATATATGAAAAATAAAATAAAATAAAATAATATTATAATAAATTGTATATAATTTAATAAGTAAAACAAATTATAATTATATTGTATGTGATCAATATCATAATTAGTAAGGTTTATAAGAATTGGTTTAAACAAAGAGATATATTTTTAAAAAACTAGAACAATTGTTTTCTTAATTAATATTTCATATTTCTTTGGCGTACCCATTGCACACCAAAGTGTGATTGCTAGTTTAAAGGTTTTCATCGATCAAGTCAAGAAAACAACACCTTCAAATTTATTTACTACTAACAAACTCTGAAATATTCAAAAAAGTGGATTTGAATGTATAATAAATTTTCAACATCCACACACATAGATTTTGATTAGTTGTGTCAAAACTAGCAATGTCAATTAAATTGTCTTCACCATTTTAATTCAAATGTAAGCAAAATAGATGGATGAGAACTTTCATGTTTATTTTTGGTCATTATTATTTTATTATATTTTGTTGCACAAGAGGTATTCCTATCCAACACCCAGTCGACCTTATCTTGATCTTACTTGTTGCCAAGTTGGGGTCGGGAAGGGATGAGCTGGGGCGAGACTAATCCTCTGGGGATGTACCAAGCCGCCCACAAGCTAGGTGCATCGGGATTTCTTGTCATTATTGTTTGCAAAGGTAATTCCCATAGTACTACTACATGTATATTTTAATGATTTGAAGATTACAATGACTTGTTTATCCATGTTTGTCTCCTTAATTTTTTTAGGCATCTCGCAAGCCTCTTCTTAGGCAAATATTAACCATTTTCTATTTGGCACCTTCTGAGAGTTGGTTATTTGTTAACAATTTGGTTATTTTTCTATTGTCATGGCCCTTGATATGTATTTAACATGATGAACTCATCCCTAGAGTTATTCCTCCAGTCAAGCCTTCTCATGTATGCTAAATTCTTTATGGATATTGCTTGTTGGTTAACCCTGGCAATATCATTGTTTGGTCTATTCAAAATTACCCCTATATATTTCTTATTGATAACCTTGTAAAAAATGGTTTGTACAAAATATCTAAGTTGTAGTTGAGGGTATTGCTACAAAATTTGTTCTTATTCAAAAAAGAATTTCGCATCAAATTAAAGAAAAGTATTCATATTCGTCAAAGAATAAAGCAATTTTTTAAGTAATGTATAATGTCAATAAAATGGGCTTCAAACTTTTATCTTGAAAAGAATATGTTACCTGAAACTACTTTCCTTACTTTTTGTTTAGGATACGTTGACGTCTTTTATGATACAAAGAGAACCATCAAACTTCGAGGGCATAGTAATGTAAATCTAAAAGATCCTCTTAATCTACATAAGAGATTTGAGTGCATAACTCTTCATTTAAAAATATATTGATTACATAAGAATAATGTTAGGTGTATATCAAGTTCACTTTGATAAATTATGAGAAAATTTTAAGTATTTATCATTTGTTGATAAATGAATAGTAGATGTGACTTGTGAAATATCTTGTTAAACTATTCAACGATTTTGTTACCTCTTGGATCCACAAAAATAATTGATGGATTGGCTGGTACCAATTTCATATCATCAATTAAATATCTTAACACATAATTGGAATTTCAAACTAAACAAGAGAATAAATTAACTTTAAAACAATGTCACACTCCCTTTCATTACAACATATAATTAATATAAATACTTGTGACATATAATGAGCTAAGAACCTAGGTGAGCCATAGCCTTAAATGCATGCCTAACATGTTAACATTCATTTCCAACCCATGTGCATGGTGTGTCATGCAAGTTGAGTTTGAGCACATAAGGCACTGCTTATGTGTAGCTCTGATGAGGCATATTATTTTCATAGGAGGATGCTAATATATGATTAGGAGAACTTTTCTACCTTCTTATTGTACTACAAACTTAATATCAAATTTCCTTGCCTTTTTGAAACCTCACATTGGCTTTGAGGAAGTGCAAATGCTTAGCAAATGGAGTCATATACTCATCTTGAGATCCTCCATCCTTCAATATTTTGTTCTTGAACATTTGACCAATCTCACCTGCCTTGGCTCTTATCTCTTTCCCTTCTTCCCCCATAACCATCCTCACGACTTTACAAATTTCTTCTCTTTGAAAAGTCTCATCCTTTCCTCGCCCAACTTCAATCCCAGCATTTAATTCATATACAACCAACCGTGCATTATGACTCTGATCAAGTTGCATAGGTGAAGTTAAAAGAGGCAATCCATTGCTCAATCCTTCCATTATAGAATTCCATCCACAATGAGTCATAAAGCTCCCAACACCACGGTGGGCCGATACCTCCCTTTGTGGGACCCATCCTTTCACCACAATACCCTTCCTCCCAATCCTCTCTCCAAATCCCTCGGGGAGAGAAGATGAAAGGCTATGCAGGGTGCACAAGAAAGGATGACAGCTGGCTTCCAATCCGAATGCCACCTCAGCAATCTCGTCGCCACTTAAAAAGCATTAGCTCCCAAACGACACATAAACCACAGACCTTGGCGACTGCTTGTCCAGCCACATCATGACATCCGAGTCAACTTTCGATTCGGTCACGTGCGGTGGCAAGAGAGGGCCAAGTGGAACAACTAGTTTCCCAGTCACTTTCCCAAAATACTCAGCATACTTGCCCTCCACCTCAGCGCACGTTTTGACTGCCACGCTGTCAGAGGCCTCTATGCCACGCAAGCAGCGCTCGGTGTAAAGTTGGGGCCCATTCATGAGTAAAGCCGCCGCCGCCTCATAAAGCTTCAATGTGACCACCCGCGAGGGGTAATCTCTTGGCTCTTCCACCATATTCTCCGCCGTAACTCCGTCTCCGTACTGCCGCCAAACGGGATGCATAGCCCAGCTGATAAAAGCGGCACCTAACGTAAAAAAAGCGATAGACGCTGCGCCAAATTTGGCGGCAGCTCTTCCCGCCCACCACTGCACAAAGTCGAAGATGACGCAGTCCGGACGAATCTCCGCCAAAAGCTTTTCAAACGGGGCTTCCAATCCATCTACCGCTGTGATAAACAGCGGGGTTAAATGAATTGCGAGGTCTGACGTGCTCTCTATCTCTAGCGGAAGCCCCGCTACTTTTGGCAGGGGCAGCTGCAACAGCTGAATGCTTTGGATCTGGCGGCTTGCAAACAGGGGCTTGATCTTCGCTATATTTAGCGGCGTCGAAAAGAAGGAGACTTGAATGCCTTGCTGTGCGAGCCTGATGGAGAGCTCTGCGTAAGCGGAGATGTGACCGTGGGCTAACCAGGGGAACATTAGCACATGCAGCGGCTCACTGCCATTATTTTGATATCCCCCTCTCTCCATCTTGCAGAAACAGAATGGGATAGAAAATGTAATTGTGAGATTGAATAACTTCGAAGAGTGTAATTATACAAATTAAGCGAAGAGAATTTGAAAAGCCACGTTAGCTAGCGATCCCGTGTCCACGAGCCTCAACAAACCATGGCTCTTCTACTCAACTTTCTTATTTTGGTACCGAATCGGCCTTAAAGATTACAGTGTTGAGCTAAATTCAGTACGATCACAAAAAGATTTCTCAAATTTTGGAGAAAATATTTTTTTTTTTAAAAACAAAGAAATTATTGATCATTTCTTAAGAAAGAGGTAGATTTATTTTGCTGTCAACGATATACGCTTATCTCTCTCTCTCTCTGAGATCGTTTGGTAATTTTCTCCCTCTTTCTTCTACCTACATGGCATAACCCTTGTTTCATAATAAAGCTGATTATTTCTGTCCTGATCACATTTATTCCATTTTAGTGAAATAAGCACGAAAAAGATTACAAAAGAAAATATCTGCTGCAGGGAAACAAACTAAGATTGCTCCACCAGTACTACCGCTCAGGCCTGGAATTTGACAGTCAACCCTATCTGTCATATGAATCTTTTTAATGCCAGTCATTTTAGGTTGTAAGAAAAATAATTGTCAGTTTTTTACTTTATAAATAATTTATATTAAATTATTTTAAATTTAAATATTTTTATCAATTAAATTATTAATATGTATTAAATATATTTTTTAAAAAATTTAATAATTTTGTTTACAATTCATTAATAATTTTAAGTGTCATTTAAAGATATAAAAGTAAAAAAATCACCAAGGCCATCAAATTTCAAGCTTGTTATAACTATGTCTAATATCATTTTGTACCTTACTCATATTCCTGGCATGGAAGCCTCTTTCTTCCCTTAAGGAATCTTACCACATAAATAGCGTGAATCATGATAATATCATTTTTTGTTATAAGAATTTTACCACATAAATAGCATGAATCATGATAATAGTTCTTTCTATTTTAAGATTTCTAATTCTTTAGAAATGCAAAATGATCTCTCTTCACTTTTATCAGAGGCAACTAATGATTTTTTACTCTAATCTACAATCTACGTTTTATCCCTAATTTTGTGTGATTAGAAAATCTTTGACAATATATATATATATATAGGATGGAAGAAATAAAATTATTACTCTAGGTGTATGGAAATGGGGGATAATAAAAGGACTTAAGTGACAATTTTTTCATAAAATAAGCTAAATCTAAATTTAACTGAATAATTCAAGGTGTTTACTAAAAAAATTAAAATTATTAGCTTCTTTATTCTTTATTTTCTTTCCTTTCCTTTTTTCCTTTAACTTTTTTTATTTTAATTTATCAATTTCTTTTGGTTGACTTTCTAATTTTAATGTTATTTCTTCTTTTATTGCTTTTATTTTCTAGATTATTTAATTTTTAAGGTACAATTTTGACATAATCTTTTATTTTAACCTTTTAATTTCATTCATTTTCTTTGTTTTGTTATTCTCTTATCTGTTGATTTGGTTTAATTCATTAGCTTGTCTTGTTTTTAGTCTAATTTTTTTATTTTTTTATTATATTTTTATATATGTTAACTTATTTTTTTAACTACTCACTTCATTATATTTTTTCTTTCATTTTCACTTTTTTTTCCTAGTTAGCACACTGATGTTTGGTAAGTGTTAACATACTTGATTTTGAGCATGAGTTTGATTATTCTTTTCTTTTCTTCTTTCTTTTCTTGTATATTTTTTAAATATTTAGTATTCAAATTATATTTGATTTCTCTTTTATTTTCCTTATGACTCCTTATTTGTTAGCTTCTTATTTTTAGCTTATCCTTTAATTTCTTCCCAAAGTTTTTAACCCCTTTGTATAATGATTCACATTGTACACCACTATGCAATAACATTAAATCTTATTCAAGCTTAGGAGTTTGGTGAGAGTTTGACTTGAAAAATTATTTGTATTATAATTACTTAAGTAAGGATAGCTTATTAAGAAAGATGTTTAAATTATATAAAAATATGATTACATAAATAAAAATAGGTTATAAACAAAGATTTAATAAATTCATAATTGTATTTATACTTTTAAAAAGTTTTCTTGATAAGATTATGGTTGTTTTTATTTCTTTTTTTAGATTTAGGGTTTGCTATATTTTTATGGTAGTCTTTAGAGTTACAATTGATTCTTTATTGACAATCTATTCTTTAACCCTCTACTATGCAATTTATTTCTTCTCATTGTTTGAATTAAAAAAAATTCATAGTTGTATTAATATCTTAAGCAAAATATATAATAATTACATAATATTAATACATCAAGAATAGTATATAATAAAAAGCATACAAGTACATATAACTTATCCATCCTTATTATACGGATAGCTCTAGACATATAAGTTAGTTATAAATGTATAGATTATTGGTGTAATTAAATATTCACTAATTATACTTTACTTAATCTTACTTAAGATAATGCATTGCATAGTAGTTTGCATATGTGACACCTAGAAGTTTGCAGGTCTACATTTGCACATGGTGTAGGAAAAATTCCATTTTAGGTGGTGATAGTTGTTATCACATTCCACTTAATGTGTGAGATCAACCTTTAATGCTCCTATCACATTATCATCCTCCACATGTTGCACATACTTCATTGCATAATGGAGGATGATCCACCTTTGCTGGATATGTGATTCCACCTTGTGTTGGTAATAACTTATCTACTCATTATCATTATCTATTATCATCTTTCTTATATAAGAAGATTCATTATGTACATATCATTCATGTCTATTAGCAATAATATCATTCTTGCATCTTGTTGTAATTGTCTTGTCATTCTCTTGTCGAAGGTATCTTGGTCTTGTATGGTGAAAATGTGACCAAACTTCTATGAATCCTTACATGCAAGGAAACTCAAGAATGAACCCTCACAAATCGATCCATAAGTCTCTATGCATGGAATTGCAAGATTTGTAAAATTGATCTCAGCTGGAGCTATAAACTCATGACCTTGCTAGTCAACCACACAATGAGAGATTCCAAATCAAAGACAAGGGCAAGAATGCCAATATCTCTAATGAAACCAAATGTATGCAATGCAATGCAAATCTATAAGACAATGCAAGTTAATCTATTGCATAAAAGAAAATCTAAGCTAATATGCCATGACAATGCAACTAAGAAAGGAAATATGCAACTACAATGAAATGCAATAACAAGTCTTCAAAGCTTGGATGTAGAATATCTTCAAAGAGCTCCAAATGACCTAGAAAACCTGCAGCATAACATTAGCATGAAAACTTAAGATATGAAAATGAAGAAGAAAGCTCTTCTTTTATAAGAAATGAAAAGGAATGGACCATTGTGATTAAGAGGCAAAAGACTTAATCAACGGTGGAGAAAAAAAGAAGCTTGATCCTTGTGCACAAATATCCTCTAATAGGAAAATAGGAGTTGACTTTATGTCCATATGAGACAAAAAGTGTTTTTTCCTTTTTATAAAATAAGAATAATGTTTTATTTGTGCAACATAAGATAAGAAGAAAAGTGGGGATTTTTTATTTAAATAAAAGGGGAGAAAATTCCTTTTAATTAAATAAAAGCTTAGGATAAAGTGATTTTATTATTTAATTAAAAGAGATTTTTATTTAATTAAAAGGAGCATATTCTCTTAATTAAATAAGATTTTTTTTCTTTTTTCTTTTTTAAATTAAATAAGGCTCAAACCTTAGGAAATATTGAATTGATTATGATTTGATCAAGAAAATTGATATAATTGATATTGTTGATATTTGAAAATATTGATTCAGGGATTTGATAAATTGTAGAAATGGGGCCCAAAGTCTAGGCGACCATTTTAGGGTGCATACATTTGCCCCTCTTTGACTAATGTGTGATCATTTTAGAAACACATGCAGTCAAAGAAGAATTGAAATGTGAGATCGATTTGGGATCACAAAACAACTCAGATGTGTGTTCATTTTGGGAACACATCAGGACAAAGATAAGTAAAAGTTGAAAGACAAGACCAACACCGTCGCTGCTAGGTGCAAATCAAGCCTTAGACAAAACTATCGCCATCGCTACTAGGCAATAATCAAGTCTGAAAAAAAGGAGATAAAAATTGAAAGACAAAATCACCACCATCGATGTTAGGTGATAATCAAGTCTCAAAATAAGAATCTCAAGCTGAGCTGAATGGTAAAGTTGAATCAAAGATTAAAGTTGATAGGTACTACCCCCTCGGAATCGAAATTGAAATCAGATAGAAGAGAACAATAAATTGATAAACTTGATCAAGTCACAATAAATCATAATCGAAGGATGGAGCATGATAGGATAACCATCAAACAGTGAAGATATGCCCCAGGTTGACTAGGTTTGACTGGGAAAGATATAGGATAAAGATTAAGTCAAACCTTAGAAAGAGGAAGCGAAAGGCGTGAATGAAAGACTAGAAGTTTGGAAGACATGGAAAGGAAGAAATTCCATCAAAGATCAAAGAATTATGCCTCAAAAGGTCAGTCAACTGAGTAGAAGAATGAGAAAACTTGGAAACGTGACTCGGATTTCGATTTTGAGTCCGAAAATGGATAGAAAATGATGTGATATGAAAGACCAGAAATGAAAGATATGATCAAGAAGAATCAGAAAATGAGCACAGTTGACCAACTAGTTCGTAGATGATAAAAAGGAGAGCTCTCTCCATATGCAAGATGCAAAAACTAAACTATAATGAACTTAAGAATGCAAGCTACTATGAAAGTGGTTGACTTGCAAGGTCACAACGCCTATAGACATCTAATTATCATCATCAAGCGTTATTGGTAGCATCGCAAGATCATACAATGCACACTAGCATAACTATGTGGATATGAATATGATCTTTATCAGATAGAAATGTGGAAATCCCACCTAGGCATCAAAGACATGGAGGTCAAGATGACTAATGCAGTGAGATTACCTAAGTTTGATATGGTGAGATTATGCTTGTATCAAGACACATGAAAGTCAGGATAACTAGAAGCATGCACTTGTAAAACAGTCAAGGATAGTACCTTGTCAATCCATAGTGTCAAGTAAGACCAGCATAAATGCTCATGATAATTAGGATCAACAAAATATACCCACAAACAGATAAAGAAATAAAACATGCTCTCATACCCTCAATCTTCTAGCTATGCATCATCAAAAACTTCTCAGGGAGAGACCACTCATCAAAGAAATCCTCATATACAGCACACAAAGAAAAATAAAGTCAACATATCTCAACAAGTTGATTGTTTAAGTGTGTGTGTGTGTTGGTCATAGAGTCAAACTCTGATTATCGCATCTACAAATGAGCAATATCGCATCATACTTAGGCTATTGGGTAAGACATTTGATAAGTGTTAAGAAACACTCGACGTAGGGGTAGTGTTGAAAAACACTATTTGGGGTGGTGTTGAAAAACACCTGTTGTGAAATGCTCCAAGAGACAAATGCACCTAAAGAACCTATGCTAACAGGTATGCCCCCTAGACAAAAATAAAGACCAATTCCAAACTACACCAAATAAGGTCAAGACATGATGGAGAAAGGTTCAGTGTCGAGGACGTATGCTTGACAAATAGGAGTGCAAAGGCCTCAAGTAGTGCCCGTTTCCAAGTTTTCACCACTTAGATTTTTATTGCAATTTTTCTCTTTTTTTTTTTTTTTCATTTTTTGCTACCAAGGCACCTATTACCAAGTTTTCACCAAGGCACTTTTTCTATTTTTTTTTAATTTTTTGCATTTTTTTTTTTTTTAAAAATTTTTTTCAAGACTTTTTATGCTTTTTAAAATTTTTTCAGCATCATATATAATTTTTTTTGGTATTTTTTTAGGATCATAAAATATGTACAAAGGATGCCCCCAGACAGAATAGGCATCAAACTCTCAAGCAAGATCACATCGTGTAGTCTTAGTGTCTAGCAAGGTGGGGAACAAGAGGGATTAGCAAGTTGGTGACTGAGATGGAGGAAAGGAGAATGAAGGCAAATGAAGGGAAGAAATCCTCAAGTTCAAACTCCTCAAGAGTACCCAAGTTAGGGAAAAATTATCATGTAAAGCACATTTGGACAAGCAATGAGAGGCTAGCATAGGATAAGTCACAAAAGCGCAATGCAGAAGAAGGAAAGGATGTAGTCCAAAGGAGTAGACATGTCAAGAGGCTTCATAGCATCGTGTTTTACTCTTTTGATTAGATCAAGACCAAGGGGGAAAAAGATAGCGAAAGGCTAAAATGAATGGAGGAAAATGAATATGAAGGCTAAACATGAATGAAATGAAAGCAAGATCATCATAAGATAGCTCACAAGATAGCCAAATGTTCTTGTATAGGTCAACATTGTCAAGATCAAAGATGGAATGGAATGGATGAAACATGTAGAAGAACTACGCATGATGCCTGATTGTCAGGTTTTCATCATGGTACTTATCCAAGGCGCCACAAGGGAGTGGTTTTCACCATAGGATGAATTTATTTCTCTTTAATTTTGCTACCAAGGTGCTTGTTTCCAAGTTTTCACCAAGGTACATTTTCAATTTTTTATTTTTTTTGAATTTTTTTTTTTGGAAGAAGGCAAGCTTTTTAGATAATGCTCCTTGAAAGGATAAACCATGATATGCCAAGGATTCAAAATGATATGCTCAAAGATATCAATAGGGAAAGGGAGATGGAAAGGCTTTATGTAAAGCGAGTGAGGTTGGAAGATAGGAGGAATAGGCAAATGAGAAAAAAAAGATAGAAGGTAGAAGGATAATGAAGGAAAGGAAGACAAAATCAACGTCAACACACACCTTGAAGGGTGGCGAGAAGATGGAGGAAATATGAATGAAGGAATACAAGAAAGAATATGGCAAATATTTAGCAGAGGTTGCAGTTTAGGCACATGAAATGGAAGAATATTTTTGGAAAAAGATGAAGTGGAAGCCTTTGGAAGCTTGAATGTCAACTTCACTTTTTGTTCAATATTAGACTCTTTCAAGAGAGACTTTGGAATCCATATAGCCTTAGGCTTTTTATTTTCTTTTGATGTTTTAGAGAGAATATCTTCAATGATGAATTTTGGAACCCATACTTGTCTTGTAGTTTTCTTCTTAGATATCTCTTTGGACTTTATGCCTCCATGTCGATTAGAGTAGACATGGTGATCTTCTTTTTGATGGAGTCTTGTATTGCTTCTTTTTCTTGTATTGAACATTCAAGTTACTTCCAAAAGACTTGGGACTTGTGGAAGAAGGAGGATAATATGACTGGTTTAGATGAGTGGGTGGATGAAAAAGATTCAAGGGTATGCATCTATGTTGATCTTGAGGAAAGATAGGAGATGGAGGGACGTAAGGACCCAAAATGGACGACGAATTAGGAGAGTTAGGAGGGGAAAGTGAAGGGACATAAGGGCCCAAGATGGAAGGAAGACGTGAAGCCCTTAGTATTGGTGGAGGAGGTCCAAGGATGGACGTGGAAGACGCAAAAGGATAATCAATAAGTTCATCAACATCTATATGACAACCAAGGACATCAGCATCTTTAGGATGAGCATTAGGATTTTCAATAGGATTGTGCACATCTTGAGTAGAAGCAACTTCGTTGATAGAATCATTTAAAGCTTGCGAAGACTTAGGAAGAGTAGAAAGCGGAAGTGAACATGGAATGGTAGAACAAGAAGATGGAAGACTTTGATCTTAACAAGGATCTTTGGATAGCGTAAGCGTAGAATTTTTCTCTTGATTTTCAATAGGCTTATCATTGGAAGTAACAACATCATTTTCAATAACCTTAATGGAAGTGTCATCTTTGGAAAGCGCAAGTGTGGTAAGGTTATTTTGATTATCAATAAGCTCAACGGTGTAAGTAGCTTGATCTTGCTTAGGAAAAGATTTAAAACATGGTGGAATGAATGAGGAAGGGTGTAAAGGATCAAAAGAACCATGAAACAGATAAGAGACATCATGAAAAGAATTGGATGACATGGAGGGTTCTTGATCTTGATCTTTCTTTATGTTCTTTTCTTTATCATTTTTAGAGTCCTCTTGACATGGAGCCACTTCTAAGGACAAGGAAGCAGGTTGGAGTTGTATGGAAGACTTTGGAAGAGATGGTGAAGGACTAGTGGAAGTAGGCATTATAGTGCATAAAGGCTTAGGCTCGCTAGGTGTAGCATTATTGGAAGTATTTGCAACCAAGTGAAGGTTAGCTTGAGTTTCTTTAAGAGGTAGCCCTTGAGGATAACTATAAGGAACCGTATGAAAAGCCTTAGGATCTTTGTTGGATGAAGGATTTGTGAAAGATTTGGAAGAATTGGAAGCTTTAGGAAGTGTGTGGGTATTGGAGGAAGTAGAGGATGGAAGGGAACCATCACAAGAGAAAGGTTCAACATTAACATGATCTTGCTTGAGAGTGTCATCTTTATTTTCAGCATGAATGTTCTTAGAGGAAGGATTCTTATAATATTTATGTTTCAAATCAGCATGGTGCATTTTATATTCCTCAACAGTAGTAGTTGGATTATAATCAAGGTATTGTTCACAAAACTCATCAAAGTTTCTTTCAAAATCTGAATCATACAGATCACCATCACGATCTACCCAATAGGATGACCCTTTAGCAAGCACGAGCACATGACGAGGAGGACTCTTAAGAATAGAGGTGTCATAGGTATCACTACATTGTCCATCATCATAGTCATCATAGTCATCATAGGTGGGTGCGTCACTCTTCGTGGAAGAGGTATCATAAGGACTATCATGTTGCTCATTATGGTATGTCTTCTGAAGAGAAGTAAGACTCTTGGGAAAAGTAGAAGAAGAATGAGATCATGAAGAAGAGGAAATTGAAGACTTAGTGGAAGGAGAAGACTTGGATAATAAAGAATGCAAATAATGTTTAGAAGAGTCATGATAAGATTTGGAAGATGAGGAAGAATGAGGAAACTTAGATGATGAAGAACGTTTAGAAGGAGGTTGTGATATGATCATGTCCATGATCCTAGCAAAGGCATCTGATTTAATCATCTTTTCTTTTATTTTTTCCATAAGTTTATCACCCATGAGATATTTGGAAGGACTATTGGAGGAATAAAGATACTCTTCAAATTGAGCAATGAGTTCAAGATCATCTATTCTCAAGAGAGGTTCCTTAACAAGATAGTCAAAATTCATGGTTCTAAAAGAGGAGGAATCAAGTGTAGAAGAAATGAATAGAAGAATGTAGACTAGATAATAAGAGGAAAAGAATCAAGAAGAAGAAGAAGAATTTCTCATGGGAATAGAAGACTTCAGAAGAACATGCGAAATGGAGAGGAAAGAAGAAGACTAAGAGTCATCTTGTGTAATTGATACCATAACGTTCATTAAGATGTTGAGCAACATGACAACACCTAGGATCTGAGATCTGGACTAACCAAGGAAGACCAAGCTTCTAAGGAGAACCCATTAGGACGGAACTCAGTTTCAGTATTCCAATTAGATTTTTCAAAAGATTTCATAATGATGATCAAGAACATAGAACAGAAACCAGGGAGTTCAAGCAAACAATCTTCAAGCAATGGGCAAGGGACAAAGCAACCTTGCACATGAACAAATATAGTGACTTAGTATTTCTACTCCTTAAAGGTTCTACTTGTGTATGTTCTTGAAAATATTTTAGCAGGCACATAAAACACAACAACACCTTAACAAGCTGTCTACAAGGATATATGTGGCTTTCTAAAAGGAGTCCTCGATATACGCAAGGTACGTGAGGCCCAAATCCATAGATGAGAAGAATCCAAAATCACACAGCTGGGGGGAGACGGTAACCCAAATCTCCTCCTTCACTTCTCAAAGGTATAAAGTTCTTTGAGGCTTAGCCAAGAGTGATATCAAACTCAATTCCCAAGAGAGGTGTCTTTCAATTCACCACCGGCTATTTATACTTCATCGGAACACGGGAGTTAAGGTCATCCTTTTTGGTGGTGTGTCCCCAAGCAAGCCTTCTAAAAAATAAAATTAAGTAATTCACTATCAAAAGTATTTAGAGAACTAAAAGTGGAACACTTAACTCTTCAAGTAAATGCGAAGTGAGTCCAAAAGTGGGACACTTAACCCTTCAAGTGAATGCGAAGCGAGTTCAAAAGTGGAACATTTAACCTTTTAAGATAATGTGAAGCGAGTCCAAAAGTGGAACATTTAACCCTTCAAGAGAATGTGAAGCGAGTCCAAAAGTGGAACATTTAACCCTTCAAGAGAATGTGAAGTGAGTCCAAAAGTGGAACATTTAACCTTTCAAGAGAATGTGAAGTGAGTCCAAAAAGTGGAACACTTAACCCTTCACACAAACTCAAAGTGAGTCCAAAAGTGGAACATTTAACTCTTCACACCAACTCAAAGTGAGTCCAAAAGTGGAACATTTAACTCTTTACATCAACTCAAAGTGAGCCCAAAAGTGGAACATTTAACTCCTCACATCAACTCAAAGTGAGTCCACACTTTAGAAAACAAGTGAGTTCCAAAAAGCACAAAAGGGTTGCCTAGTGGAGCAATTAACGCTTCTTTCCTGTAGACCCCTCCCCTTTAATGTGGCACTAATCTTGCAACCACGGGGCAGAAACAAGGGGCCGGTGGATTAGCGAGTCCAATAACCTAAGATAGCAATCTAGATCAATCACAAGTAATCTAAGACTACTAATCAATACTACTCACAAATGAAAAAGGGTTGAACAATGGAATATTTAACTTTACAAGTAAACATAGAGTGAGTCCACAAAGTGGTGCATTTAACTCCCTATGTAAACAAGAAATGAATTCATGCCCTCAATCACTCAATGAGATATTTGATATTGGAACCAAGAATTACTTAAGGTTTAAACACAAACATTCACTTACACAAACTTGTATGAAAGCAAATCTATGTTCATTTATTTCCCATTAAGAGCATCAATTGAAATGTGTTCTATGAAAGTATGTAAAACACTCAAGCCAAACACATGAGAGGTTCAATTTTAATCCCAAAATCTAAATGTTGTAGAGATGGAACAAAGTACCTCAAGTCCAACGCTTTATTTTAAGCATTTTCCATGAAAGCAAGAGCACCTTCAAATGAACAAGACAACAAAACAAGCAAACAAGATATGCAATGTATATCCAAACTATGCAAACTCTAGGGTTAGATCTGAAAATCAATTGTTAGGAGCAATGATAACCAACAAATAATCCAAATGATAACTCATATCATGCAATGAACAATGAAAAATAAGTGCATACCCATCACAAAATTTTATTTTTTTTGCATTTGACCTAGTCAACAAGATCTGATTTTTACCACATGAATTCAGACCCTAAACCTAAAATGAAAAAAAGAGACCTCTATCAAAAAATAAAGATTTTTTCAAAAATGTAAAAATTTTAGAAAAATCTCTTCATTTGTGCCCTAGAGACCCATTTTACCAAAATAGACCAGTTTTTATAAATTGACCAAATGAGCTATGATATGATTTCTAAATTAAAAACACAGTGAATGGACCCCCTGTATAATTCCAATACCTTTTCAGAAATGTAAAAATTTCTAAAAAATACACTGATTTGTGCCAAAAATTAATTTTTTATGAAAAATCAAGATAAAATCATAAAAAATACAAATCACCTCCGAAAATTTTGAAATTTTTTTTGGAGCTTCTTTGATATGTTGCCAATCTAAAAAAAAATTTTCAAACCAAAATAATAAGCCATTTGGGAGATATGATCAAATATTTCAAATCTAGGGTTTTTCATCTCCAAACAAATCTGCACAAGGGTTAGCTCCAAAAATAATTAAAACCAGCATGCAAGAGGTGGGTTGCCCCATGGTGGGCGCCAAAAATGTATGGTGAAAATGTGACCACACTTCTATGAATCCTTACATGCAAGGAAACTCAACAATGAGCCCTCACAAATCGATCCATAGCTCTCTATGCATGGAGTTGCAAGATTTATAAAATTGCTCTCAGCTAGAGCTATAAACTCATGACCTTGTTAGTCAACCACACAATGAGAGATTCCAAATCAAAGACAAGGGCAAGAATGCCAATATCTCTAATGAAACCAAATGTATGCAATGCAATGCAAATCTATATGACAATGCAAGTTAATCTATTGCATAAAAGAAAATCTAAGCTAATATGCCATGACAATGCAACTAAGAAAGGAAATATGCAACTACAATGAAATGCAATAACAAATCTTCAAAGCTTGGATGTAGAATGTCTTCAAAGAGCTCCAAATGACCTAGAAAACCTGCAGCATAACATTAGCATGAAAACTTAAGATATGAAAATGAAGAAGAGAGCTCTTCTTTTATAGGAAATGAAAAGGAATAGACCATTGTGATTAAGAGGCAAAAGACTTAATCAACGGTGGAGAAAAAAAGAAGCTTGATCCTTGTGCACAAATATCCTCCAATAGGAAAATAGGAGTTGACTTTATGTCCATATGAGACAAAAAGTGTTTTTTCTTTTTTATAAAATA
Organism: Chamaecyparis obtusa; assembly: GCA_027943335.1. NCBI lineage: Eukaryota > Viridiplantae > Streptophyta > Pinopsida > Cupressales > Cupressaceae > Chamaecyparis > Chamaecyparis obtusa. Next base: position 28,786 of record BSBK01011438.1, read on the forward strand.
AGAATAATGCTTTATTTGTGCAACATAAGATAAGAAGAAAAGTGGGGATTTTTTATTTAAATAAAAGGAGAGGAAATTCCTTTTAATTAAATAAAGGCTTAGGATAAAGTGATTTTATTATTTAATTAAAAAAAAAATTTATTTAATTAAAAGGAGCATGTTCTCTTAATTAAATAAGATTTTTATTTTTTATTTTTTTCTCTTTTAAATTAAATAAGGCTCAAACCTTAGGAAATATTGAATTGATTATGATTTGATCAAGAAAATTGATATAATTGATATTGTTAATATTTGAAAATATTGATTCAGGGATTTGATAAATTGCAGAAATGGGGCCCAAAGTTTAGGCGACCATTTTAGGGTGCATACAGGTCTTTTATTTGATCTTTGGGGGTCTTGTAGAGTCATCTAGCTCTAACATGGTATAGTAAGACCATTCAATCATTTGAATTCATATAAATTAAAATCATCTCTTACACTATCTGAAAAATGTCCTAAACAATCGTTAGTAATTCTAGTGGGGCCTTCAATATTTTGCAAAAGTGCTAATTTGATTGTTGATAATGCAATTTAACTCAAATTAACATGAATGGGTTATGTTTAGTCAAAAAATGTTTGCATGTAGTTTTCCCCTAAATGCACAATGTTCATATTATTGTTAAATGTCCAATGTTCATAGTATTAGAAACTTATACATGTTTTAATATTATAAAATCTATGCAGATTATTTATCCCTAAAACATGTCCTAAAAAATAAACAAGGGGATAGAGGAGAGAGAGAGAGAGAGAGGGGGGGGGGGGGGGAACAGATGAAGATGATGATGGGGGAAGTAAGAGGGGAGGAGACAAAGAGAGGGGAAGGGATGGGATGGTGATATGAGGGAGGGGAGACAATGAGAGGGGGCAATTAGGGGGAGAGAGATGAGATTGAGATGACCTCCTAAGATGTCTTAAGGGGTCCTAAGTGCCTTGAATCATCCTAAAGGTTTTTCATATGTATTAATGGGTCATAGGATATATTAATGGGTCTTATAACACATTAATGGGTCCTAGGGGATCCTAAGATGTAATAATGGGTGTGAATAGGTCTTGTGACACATTGATGAGTCAAAAGGCATTCTAGGATACATTAAGGGTTCCTAGGATGTCTTAAGGGATCCTAGGTGTCTTAAATGGTCCTAAGGGGTCCTAGGTGTCATAAGCACTCCTAGGATACATAATTACATCAATTTTTCTTAGGATGTCTTAAGGGGTACTAGGTGTCTTAACTAGTCCTAAGGGGTCCTAGGATATATTAAATGGTCCTAGGATGTCTTAAGGGCTCTTGAGTGTTTAAAGGGGTCTTAAGGGGTCCTTGTTTGTATTAATAGGTCCTAGGATAAATTGATGGGTGCTAAGTCATCCTAGGGTACATTAATGGGTATTGAGATACATTAATAGATCCTAGGCCATCCTATGATACATTATGTTAGATAACTGAGAGGGGGCATGAATCAGTTAAGTTAAATTATCCTATAGTCCCAAACACTCTCTGATGTATAAAACAAATCTTTCAATCAATCAAAATAACTCGGTAAAACTTTATGTGTGCCTTTATGTTCATTAACTGAATACCAGTAAATTATCTAGTGTATATATTGATCAAACCAGTAATTGTAATGTGTAAAGAAAAATAATGATTCATCACATCCATACACATATAACACTTGATTTTTAACGTGAAAACTCTGTTAGGGGAAAAACCACCTGGGACCGGTACCTAAAATAATTTCACTGTTCTAAAGTGAGCTCGGTTAAGAGCCAACCCTGTTAAAAGTTACAATAAAACATTGTAAGGTGTGACCTTGTTAGAGGATTTATCACTAACAATTCTTTGTGACCAAACATTCACTATGGGGTCAACTTGAAAACAATCAACATTCATTGAATGTCATAATGAAATAACAAAGACTGTTAAGTCTCACTTAGTTAAGAGATTTATCTATAGTAATGGTTAGAATGCAATGGTAATTGATATGATTCAAATACAACTTTCTTTGCAGGTTTTTAGATCTATGATAAGCTCAAAATACCTCTGTCCAATATGATCAATTCAATTTCCTTGTATCCTCCAACTCTGTTTTGCTCGGTTAATTCCTTTCTCTGGCGCTCGGTATTGTCTGCAGAATTTCTCAGTTATGTCTTTAATTTGTCTGACCAACTTTGCATGAATGCAATCTTCTTATGCGCATTCCAATATTAATTATGAATCACTTGTCTCCTTAAATAGACATAATAAACCATTTTCTTCTCAGCCATAGGTTTTGTCTCTTAATCTTCACCATTGATTTTTTCTCTTCAACCTTCCTCGAAACTCATGTCTATAACATGTTTCATTCTCCATCATCCGATTATCCTTGAATTTTTTTAGTCATCTGATCTTCATAAGAAACTTTATCTTTAACCTCAAAATCATCCATATTCATCCAACTCATCATCTTTAGTTGGCAATCATATATTCTATATTATTTCTTCCACTCAATCAATATCGTGATGTGTCGGTGACTTCTAGCTCGGTTAACATTGTACTCGGTATACACTACACTTTCTCGTGTACATTGTTTTCAACTCAGTGTATACTAAATTCTTCATTTACCGACCACATAAACTTGTACATTCTTGATCTTTATTCATAATAGAACTATGTAATACAATCAAATCACTAATATAATGTCATAGACTCATGAATAAGTTACCCAATGAATATCATATCCATATATTTCTTATTCCTTCACCATTATTTCTTTTTTCAGATGTTTGTAACTATCATGATAAGTACAGTCAAAACTAGTTGACATCAATGACAATATAATAACTAATTTAATGTCTCGCATATACCTTTGTAGCTTAGTGATCATCAATCTCTATATTTGAAGTATTCAATCAATTTTCAATCTCTCCCTTAAGATATTCAATTAGTTATAGTATAACAATCTCTCTCTTTGGCATTGATGGAAACACAATATGAAATATGTCATAGAATACCAAACATTTGTCTACAACTTTGTATATATGTTGTGACTCGATAAAGTCTCCCTAGCTTATGCATTTAATATGTTTAATCACTACACAACATCATTGTCTCTCCCTGAATGTAATCTCTCTCTTGCTCTCTCTCTCTCTCTCATATTCCATGCAATCATCTCTCCTTTATCTGAATATTTCATGCAATCTCTCTCCCTTTGACAAAAATGCCAAAAAGAAAATAAACAGCTTTGTACTAGCCAAATTATTATGTATGTTGTTAAGTTCAGATTCTAGTACCTTGTATGTATAGATATGTAGTTTCATCTTGTCTTCCATCTTTCAAAACCTTAGGAATCCCAAAGTGTGAACATCTTGCATCAACATCATTAGATCTCCTAATAAAGTAAAGATTGATGCAACCTCATATCACCTTAGTGACTGTTAGACAAGGGATGGACTCCTAGTCTACTTCTCAAGTATTCAAATGTGTCCTTCGATAAGGGTTTAGTGATTACATTAGCAATTTTCTCTCGTGATTTCACATATTCCAATCTAACATATTTTTCTTGAACTTGCTCCCTTAAATAGTGATACTTTATATATATGTGCTTTGTCTTTGCATGCATCACTGGATTCTTATAAATATTAATAGCACTTGTGTTATAACAATAGATTATCACTAGATCAGTGATATCCTCATTCATACCTTCCAATAATTGTTTTATCCGTGCAATATTTGAACAATTTGTAGCAGCAGAAACATACTCTGCTTTAGTAGTGGACTGAGAAATGTATCTTTGTTTCTTACTTATCCAAGTTACCAATCTTTCTCCTAAAAAGAACGCTCCACCAGTAGTGTTTTCTCTATCATCAATATTTCTAGCCCAATCAACATCAATGTAAACTTTTAGTTCAAAATTAACTTCTTTCTTATACCATAAACCCATAATTTTTAGTATTCTTTAAGTATCTCAAAATTCTTTTTACAACAGTCATGTGTGATTCTTTAGGATTAGTAGAAAATCTAGCTACAATTCCAATTGCATGTGCACTATCTGGTCTACTATCCACAACATACATCAATTTGCCAATCATTGATCTATATAAGGTTTGATTTACCTCGGTTGACCTGTCATCCTTTGTCAGCTTGCATATGGTTACCATAGGTGTACCGACTAGTTTTGAATCTTCCATATTGAATGTATTCAAGACTTCTTTGATGTATTTAGATTATGTGATATGTATGAATTCCTTTTGTTGTAGTATTTGAAATCCAAGAAAAAATTTACATCAGCATTTCAAACTCTTTCCTCATTTCATCAGCAAAAGATTTGCATAATTTATCATGTCCTCCAAATATGATATCATCAACAAATATTTCATCAATAAGAATCTTATCATCAGTTTCACATTTCAAATACAAATTATTGTTGTCACTTGTTCTAACAAATCCAATTCTTATGAGATAAGAATGTAGTCTTTCATACCATGCTCTCGGTGCTTGTTTCAGGCCATATAATGCCTTGTGCAGTTTACATACCATGTTCCTCTGATTAGGATCAAAAAAACCTTAAGGTTGTTTAATGTATACCTCTTCCTCAAGTATCCCATTTAGAAATGCAGATTTCACCCTAAACCATAAGCCTAAACCCTAACCCTAACCATAATCATACTCATTAAATGCTAAACCCTAATCATAAATGCTAAAATATAATTGTAAATGTAACCATAATCCTAACAGTAATTCTAATCTTATCCTTAATCCTAATCTTCACCCTAACACTAACCCAAACCATAAACCTAAACCAAATCCTTACCGTAATTCTAATCTTAACCTTTATCCTAACCTTGACCCTAACACTAACCCAAACCATAGCCCTAGGTTTAATCTTGACCCTAATACTAACCCAAAACATAGCCCTAGGTTTAACACTAACCCTATTTACATTGATGAACCTAATGTTTACCATAACACTAACCTTTACCATAACCCTACCACTAACCTTAACTATAATATTAGAACTAACCATAACAGTAACACTAGCCATAACAATAACCCTTACGCAATCAATTTAAAAAGTAAAAATCATAAAATGTCTTACATGTTGCGCCATGACTGCTACTAGCTTATATATACCTATATATATTTAATACGCCAAAAGTAATCCTTCTCGAGGCACCTATTTTCATCAACCCTAACCTACAGAAATCTTGCAATTTGATGAAAATACGCACCTCGAGAAGGATTACTGTCAGCGTATTATATATATAGGTATATATAAGCTAGTTAATCATAAATCATGTGATGATCCAAGTTTCCATGTGATTAATTCTATTGTCATAAGAAAGTAGTGATAAGGTGAGAAATGTGTGTGATCATATTATCAATTGACTTAACTATATAAACTTGACATGTAGAAACATCTATATAATGAAATAAATTTGACTCTAAAAAACTACAATGTATGCACTTGGGCATGCATGTCACACTATATTGAAGTGAAAAAAAATATATTTTAAAAATAGATCATGCTCCATATTTTTTTCTAGCATGCTCTCCCCCCAGTTTAGCTAAGCATTAAAGTATTGGTTTTCCAAATATTTATTAAGGACTCTAAATTCACAAAGATGAGATTTTGTTTCTATAATAAAGTTTTTTCTTTTTATTTATTTATTTATTTTGGGGATAAAAGTCAATTATAGTAAATTTATATTTCAATGTGTAAAGTCGAAAAGATGTAAACGTCTATAGAAGAGATTTTGGGCACATAACTCTTCATTAAAACAATATTAGTTACATAAGAATAATGTTTGGGTGTACATCAAGTTCAATTTGATAAATGATAAAATTTCAAGTGTTTATTATTTGTTGATTATTGAAAGGTAGATTTCTCTTGCTAAATATCTTGTTAAACTATGCAATGATCATATTAACTCTTGGATCCATAAATAATTTATAGAGTGAATGGCACCAATTTGAAACCATAAAATTAAGGTGTTAACACATTATAGGAATTTTAAACTAAACAAGAGTATAAATAAACTTTAAGACAATGTCGCACTCCCTTTCATTACAACATATAAGTAATATAAATAATTGTAACATATAAATGGTCTAAGGACCTAGGTGAGCCATAACCTTAAATGTATGCCTAACATATTATCATTCACTTCCATCTCATGTATATGGTGTGCTATTTAGGTTGAATTTGAGTACATGAGGTGCATATGCTTAGCTCTAATGTGGTCTATTATTTACATTGAGGGAGGATGCTAATGCATGATTAAGAGAGCTTGTCCACCTTCTTATTGTAGAGCAACCTTAATGTTGGTTTTCCTTGCCCTTTTGAATCCTCACATTGGCTTTGAGGAAGTGCAAGTGCTTAACAAACCGAGTCATATACTCATCTTGAGAGCCTCCATCCTTCAATATTTTGGTTTTCAACATTTGACCAATTTCTCTTGCCTTGGCCCTTACCTCTTTCCCTTCTTCCCCCGTAACCATCCTCACAACTTTGCAAATTTCTTCTCTTTGAAAGGCCCCATCCTTTCCTCGCCCAACTTCAATCCCAACACTTAATTCATATACAACCAACCGTGCATTATGACTTTGATCAAATTGCATGGGTGAAGCTATAAGAGGCAACCCATTGCTCAATCCTTCCATTATAGAGTTCCATCCACAATGAGTCATAAAACTCCCAACAGCAAGGTGACCCAAAACCTCCCTTTGTGGGACCCATCCTCTCACCACAATACCCTTCTTCCCAACCCTCTCTACAAACCCTTCAGGGAGCCAAGCTGAAAGGCTAGGTAGGGCCCACAAGAAGGGCCGACAGCTAGCTTCCAATCCTAATGCCACCTCAGCAATCTCTTCCCTGCTTAAAAAACACTGGCTCCCAAACGACACATAGACTACAGACCTTGCCGACTGCTTGTCCAGCCACGTCATGACATCCGAGTCAGCTTTACTTCCTGACACGTGCGGTGGCAAGAGAGGGCCAAGCAGAACAACTGGTTTTCCAGTCACCTTCCCAAAATACTCAACATACTTGCCCTCCAGCTCAGCACACGTTTTGACAGCCACGCTGTCACAAACATCTATGCCACGCAAGCAGCGCTCGATGGAACTGATAGTATCTGGTTCGTGGGGCCTATTGACGAGTAAAGTCGCCACCGCCTCATAACGCCTCAATGTGACCGACCGCGAGGGGTAGTCTCTTGGCTCTTCCATCAAATCCTCCGCCCTCAGCCCGTTCCCGTACTGCCGCCAAACGGGATGCATAGACCAGCTGATGAAAGCGGCACCCCATGTACAGAAAGTGACTGAAGCTGCGCCAAATTTGGCGGCGGCTCTCCCCGCCCACCACTGGAAAAAGTCGAAGATCACGCAGTCCGGACAAATCTCCGCCAAAAGCTTTTCAAACGGGGCTTCCAATCCATCTACCGCTGTGTTAAACAGAGGGGTCAGATCCATAGGGAGGTCTGATGTGCTCTCTATTTCTGGCGGAAGCCCCGCTACTTTTGGCAGCGGCAGCTGCACTAGCTGAATTTGTGGGACATGGCGGCTTGCAAACAGGGGCTTGATCTTGGCTATATTTAGTGGCGTTGAAAAGAATGAAACTTGAATACCTTGCTGTGCGAGCCTGATGGAGAGCTCTGCGTAAGCAGAGATGTGACCGTAGGCTAACCAGGGGAACATTAGCACATGCAGCGGCTCACTGCCATTATTGTGAGATCCCCCATTCTCCATCGTGCAGCAAGAGAATTGAGTACACAATGGAATATTGAGACTGAATAGCTTTGAAGGGTATTTATAGAAAATCAAGCGAAGAGACTCTGATCTCAATTTTGAGAGTGCAAACGCCACGTTAGGCTAGCGATCGTATGTCCACTTCCAGGCTCTTCTACTCAACTTTGGACACTTGTTCGTTTGGCTACGTCTGTCTATCGTACTTATAAAAATGGGTTTTCTTCACGCTGGCAAGCATGACAGCGTTGAGCTGAATTCAGCACAGTTACAAAAAAAATCTCAAACTTTCGAGAATTTCTTTTTTAAAACTTTAGACAAATTATGGTTCATTTCTTAAATGGTTAGGTAACTTTCTCCATCTTTCTTCCAGCTGCTGGATGCCCATAGCATAACTATACCATCATGAAATGGCCCCCGTACCCTAGGTTGTCGGGCATGCTGACTTGACTTTGCAGGTACATAGTACTGACATCGCACTGACAGGAGCCGGCTATGCAGTCGACAGATTCGGTATTGGCTAAATCGCGTAAAATATATAAAGGAAGTTAGAATAATTTTGAAAAAAAATTAAATGTCCCCTTGGTAAGATATACGTTTTAGTTTATGATTTAGACGTTGCCGACAGATTTCTTCACAATATAATCATAATCAGATTTAAATTTTAAATATATTTTTTAGAACAAGATTTTATGGTTTATAAATTCACATGTAATGAGTAATAGTGAAAAAGTAAACCATCTAATTAGAAATATTTACAATAGACACAAATTATCTTAAGGCCTATATACTAAATTATTAAACATTGTATAATAAATTAAAAAATTGAGTACCTCATATAGTATTTAGAGGAAAAAAATCATCAAAAGAAATACAATTATAACAAAAATTTTAAATATATTTTCTGAAATAGAATTTTGTGAAATAGCAATTGGGTTCACACTCCCCCAATTCCCTAGATTGGGAATATACAATGATTTTTTTTACAATTTTTTTGTGATTTTCAATCATGGAAGTCATTACCAATTTCATTGAGAAATATGTTTAAAAACAAGTGCCACGTAGTGGCTAGTACTTGCCTAATCAATTGTAATTATATTGTGAAATATAATTAGAAATTTTAATATAAATTTATATAATTATAATCATCATAATGAACAATTTTCATTATAACTATTATAAATAAATAAATTTAAATAAATCGATATTTTGAAAAATAAAACTATTATAATAATATTAAATATTAATTTAATATAGTTTAATTTAAATATTAATATTTTGTAATTATAATGTAAAATATATAATTAGAATTTTAATAAATTTATTATATTTTATAAAGTATAATTCTATTTAATAATCATAATAATCAAGAATTTTTATTTTGAAATTGAGCTACTAAAAATAATATAAATATATATTCAAAATATTTTAATATAAATATTATATTTGACATAGTTAAAAAATTAAACATTTTAATTTGTGCTATTAATTTTCTAATAATTTTTAAAATTATTTTTTAGAAATAAAACTAAGATAATAAAATTAAATATTAATTTAAATAAAAATTAATATATATTATAATATCATAAATTTGTATTTAAATTGTAATATTTTGTTAAAGTAAATAGTATAAACTAAAATAAATTTATAAAATATAACTTTTAATGTAAATTTATTGATATATAATAAATAAAAAATAAAAAATAAAAAATTTCATAAGAATCTAATAAAATAATTTTTTAAAAATAAACAATCCAAATAAACATTGAGAGGTTCAAACATTCAAATAAAATTTGATCATATGATAATTCGGGATAATGTTTTAAAAGTGTGGATTTGTTAACAATTCACAAATAATTTTTAAAATTTATAAAGTTAAAAATATTGCATATGTACTATGAAAAACTTAAAATTTATAATAGAATATAAAATATGTTAAATTTTTATTGGTTTATGCAATCAATTTTAATCACTAGTTAATGGAAGAAATCCAAAAATAGATGCATTAGTATTTGCTTAGCCTATAGGCAAGTACTAATAATAAAATGTTCTTTCATAAAACATATTTACAATATTTTTTTTATAATTATACTTTTTCTAATTTTTCCCTAAGATCATGAAATGCTTTCATTTTTTAAATATCGCTTAGTATAATATTGAAAAAATAAAAATAAAAATAATTTTTTTTTAGGTTGTATAAATTTAAATATAATTATTATAATCTTTATTTTATGAAATGATGTCATTAGTGAATTACATTTTTCTAGCTTAACATTTTTGTTTTAGTTTTGTCTTGTTTATCTTTGTTTTATTATATTTAGTTTTTGCAAAACTTGGCCCCCAATAATGTTGGAGAGAGTTAATCTTGTACATATTCATATTTGTATGGGACATTCCATGATTCTATAGAGATTAGGCTAAGAAACATTCATTGCATTCAACAATTAAAATATAAACATGAAAACATTACTAGCCATTAAAATAGTTAAAAAAATTGTTCCCTCTAAAATTAAAAAATTTAAAATTATTTAGAAATATAAAAATTAAAACTATTTAAATTAAGTAGGAGATATTTCACCAAGTCAAATAATTTAAATATATCACAATTACAAAAAATTACCAATCTATTTTTCATTTAATATTACTAGTATTTATTCTTATTTATATAAAGCTAATTGGATCTACTAATTTAACTTTTGTCATTATTATATTTTAAAAAATCTTAATGTTTGGGTTAGGGTTGTCAATAGGGTTTAAATTTTAGGGTTGCAATCATGATTAGTATTATATTTAGGTTACGATTCTAATTAGAGTTAGGGTTAAGGTTAAGATTAAGGTTAGATTTAGGATTGTGGTTAGTTGTATCATTAAAGTTATTATTTTTATTAGAGTTAAAAATAATATTTAGTTTATGCCATTATTAGGGTTAGGGCTATTTTTAGGATTATGGTTAGGATTACGATCTAATGTTTGTGATAATGTTTAAGACTAAGGTTTATGATTTAAGATTTATCAGGTTTACATCATGGTAAGTTTTATGATTAGAGTTAGTGCTTAGGGTTCTATATTATCTTTTCCCCACCCTCTATATTTATATCTCATTATTCCAACTCTCTATCTTATTCACTCTATTATTCTATTACTCTATATAATCTATAAATCAAATATTTTAAAATAAAATCTTAGTATATATATTCTTATTTAAAAATCATCTAATTGATATAATCATTTAAAAATAGTATGTAAACCTTTCATATATATTTTTATCTTTTCATGCAAACCAATTGTTAAAAAGACTAATGAAAAGACATTAATCTAAGTCTCTCTAATACAAAATATTTAAATAAATTTATTAAATAAAAATTATTTTTAATTAAAACTATTATATTTTTTATCAATAAAACTACTATACTTTTTACAACTTATAAAAAAAATGAGGTGAATTAAGCGAAATTGTGTAATTGCAAATTAAGGAAAATTGCAAATTAGGGTTTCCTTGCTACGAAGCTTGGTGCGGTCGCGGTGGAAACTTCTGGCAGGAAAGACCGAGACAGCAAGCGACATCTGGACATCTCTGGTTGCAATGGTGATACAGGTGTAAACATTCCTAACTCTTCATTTAATGCGTTTAAAATGAATGCTCCTTCGTCTCCTGCTCTCTATCGTTCGGTAGAGGCCATACCCCCCACTCCCTCTACCAACACACCGAAGGACGCTGGTCTTAATGGTAGCCCTAATAGCAACCCTAATCCCATTGTTAAACCTAAATCTTTCTCCGAAGCGGTCACCAATACTGGTGGTTTCGTGGATGCAAAGGCAAAATTTAGTGTTTCTAGTGCCCATGATGCCGCCATTGCCAATAAGAGCTCTACGATTTCTTTGGCCCCTTTCTCTGTCGCTCCTAACATTGAGATGCTTGCTGAAATTGTTAAAGAGAAGAATAGGTTAAAGAACACAACAATTTTCTTCTCGACTGTTGAATTGGATAAATGTCCTCCTAGGAAGTTTTTGGATAATTGGTTTCACAATTTTTGGAATCTTAAAATGGGTTTTCATATTTCATTCTGTAGGCAAATACAGAAAGGTTTATTTGTTATTTTCTTTACTAATGGTGAATCTCAAGCTGAAGTCCTAAAAAAATAATACTGGACTATTAGTTCCACATCCTTACGTGCTTTGGCTTGGTCTCCTGAGGCTATTCATGAGGAAGTCCTTCCCCTCTTTGCTCCTCAATGGATTCTGATTAAAAATGTTCCCCCCTTCTTATGGAGGTTTCTGCCTCAATTACTTGAACCCTTGGGTAAAACTATCTGAATGGATGATACCGTTAGGTTGGTTCCGCATATGGATGCTAGGGTTCTTATCTCCCTGCAGCCAAGAAAATAAATCCCCTATGATATATCCATCAATATCACGGAGGAAGTTTTTGTGTGCCCTATCGAAATTCTGGGAGGCTTGAATGCATGTTTCTTATGTCGAAAAGAAGGACATCTTAGAAAATATTTCCCCATAATCATGAAGAATTTGAAACCTGCTAAAAATTCTCCTCATGTTAACCTGGCCAATCCTTCTGTAGCTCCTTCCATTAGCAAGAAATCTCAAGTGGAGGTGCCCTCTATACCCTTACCTAATTTGGATTCTGCCTCTCCTGCTTTCCCTGCCTTTCCTTCTCCTATCTCCTTCTTGGCCATGTCTATAGACACCACAAACACGAATGACGGCTTCCAAACTGTTAATAAAAAATGAAGAAAGGCCACTAATAATGAAAACATGAATGGTACTACACCACAACCGGATGAACCCCTCATGTTCCAATAACCCTCCTTCCCAGAATACTCATGTTGGGTCTCCTGTGTTAGAGATTGTATGTGTTAACCCTACTGGTTCCCTTGTCCCTAATATTGATTGCTCCAAAACCTCCAGCAAGCATACTACCTCAGGACCATCTCGAAAACCCCCAATCAAAGTTTTTAAAGAGTTAGGTGTTGATTGCTCCCTTGAGATTATCCCTACTGCTAATATTTTCCTTGGTACACCCTCCATGGAGGTGGACTCTCAATCTGAGAATGATGATGACTCCAAAATTGACACCCTTGCTTCGAAACGGAGGGGGAGGCCTTTAGGATCCAAAAATAAATCCTCTGGTAAGAAAAATGGGGATAGCTCTAGTTGAATTACATCCTCAACTGATGAGGTTGCTGCAGCATGCTCTACCCCCTCTATTGTTTCCTCATGAATTGCATTTCTTGGAATGTGAGGGGTCTTGAGTCCCCAGATAAGAAATTCATTATTAAGCGTTTCCTTGATACCTATAAATCTGTTGACTTTCTTATGCTGCAAGAAATCAAAGCTGTCAGTTTCATGCTTGAAACCAATCTTAATTTTATTTGGAATAATGCAATCAAGTTTTGTACTGAGCATACTAGAGGTAGGGGTGGAATTGCTTTGCTTATCAATCCCAAATGGGGAAGTTATGTCACTGGAAATGGAACCTCCCCCTGCCAAAGAGATGTTTGGATCACTATCAATCATAAAAATTGTATTTTTGGCATATGTTCTGTATATGCCCCTAATGACTCTAAGGAGAGGGCTAACCTTTGGGACTGGTTGGCTGCCCTCCTTGATATCTCGTGGCTTATTGGAGGGGACTTCAATATTGTGGAATCCCAACAAGACAAGTCTAGAGGTACCCCATTTGCCTGGAAAGACAATGAAAAGCTTCACTAGAATAAGATGATAGATTCTAAGCTTCTCTTTGATCCCTTAGCTGGCAATAAGGTTAATAATCTAGGAATATGGTATACCTGGTGTAACTTCCAACAAGGCCCCTCCCGAATCTCCTCAAGACTTGACCAATTTTATGGTAACAAGAACTTCTTCTCCTTCCTCCCTGATAACCAGAATAACTTTGTCCTCACCACCTCCACTACCCTCTTAGACCACCATCCTATCTCTGCCTGCATCAGTCTTAACAACTCCCCTGTCCACAATAGAGCTCTCAATTCCAAATTTATTCTGAATACCAGCCTTCTTAAAGATGAGGATACTTGCTGCCATTCAAATTATTTATCATATCAACAAGTTCAACTCCCCCAATTGCTCCCAGATTGCCAAATGGAAGATGAATCTCCTTGCTTGGAAATGCTTGCTTAAAACTATTGGTCAAAAGAAAGCCAAAGACTACATATTGATTGAGAAACATCTCTCTTCTAATCTCCAAGAGGTTGAGAACAACATCCATAATGACCCCTCCATTATTAACCTCATCTCCCAGGTGATCTCTGCTAAGGATGCCCTGAGAAAACATCAACAAATTAAGATCTGTGGTGCTAAGATTAGATCCCATGCCCATTGGATCCAGGCTGGGGATCATGGCTCTAAGTTCTTCTTTAACCTTATTAAACATAAGCATTCCAATGAATCCATTGATAGGCTTTTAGTTGACAACCAGGACACTTTGGACCCTGATATCATTAAAAAATATTTTGTCGATTATTATAAGAATCTCTTCACTTCTGAGGATTCTAAAGAAGCTGCTGACCTTAGAAACAAGTGTAAACCTCTTATCCCTAAAAATTTGTCTAGAACTGATATTGATATTTTATCTGAGGATATATCTCTGGATGAAATTGAAAAAGCTATCAAGTCCCTTAATAATGACAAGGCCCCTGGCCCAGATGGTCTCCCTGTGGAATTCTTTAAAGCTAACATTGGCTAGATTTGTAAGGATCTACAAGACATCTATTTGGAAGCTCTGGCTAATGGTTCCCTTGGACCCACTATTAATAGTGGCATCATTAAAATTATTCCCAAAGATGGGGATAAAGCTCTTATTAAAAACTGGATGCCTATTATGCTCCTTAACATCTCTTATAAGGTTTTGGCCAAGATCCTGGCTCTTAGGCTTGTGGATATCCTGCCCAAATTTATATGTGCTACCCAGACTGGCTTCATCAAAGGTAGATATATCCTTGAAAACTTAATCACCAACTGGGAAGCCATGAATTGGGCGAACTGCTCTCACCAGAACTCTGCTATGCTGCTCCTTGACTTTGAAAAAGCCTATGATAGAGTTGAATGGAAATTTATCCTCATGATTTTTGAGGCTTTTGGTTTCCCTACTACCTTCTGTAACTTGGTTCATGTGTTACTTAGTGATGCCTCTGCCCAAGTGGATGTCAATGGTTCCCTATTTGATCCCTTCCCCCTTGGTCGATCTATCAGACAAGGTTGTCCTTTGGCTTCTGCTCTTTTTGTCATAGCTTCGAAAGCCCTTTACTACATCCTTAGAGATAACTCATTGTCCCCTGATTTTAGAGGCATATATCTCCCCAATAACGATGAGCTTATCAACTTCCAGTTCGTTGATGATACTTCCATTTTATTTGAAGCTAGTACTCATAATTTTGAAGCCCTTCAATCTAATCTTAATACGTTCTGCACTATTTCTGGTGCTTGGCTATCCCAATCCAAATCCATGTGCCTTGGATGGGAGGAGCAGCCTCCTGAGTGGTTTAATTAGTACAACTTCCAATGGGGTGGGCCTCATAAAATTGTTAAATACTTAGGCATTCCCTTCTCCGTTGAGGCCTCCCTCAAAGACATATGGTCTTGGATCAAAGAAAAAATTGATAAGAAGTTGAATAAGTGCCATAAAAGAACTTTGTCTTTGGCTGGTAGGGTTCAAGTTTGCCAAAAGATTTTGTCCTCCTATAGTATTTACTACTCTGCTTGGATGTTCAACAATTATCAAATTTTGGAAATCCAAAAAGCCATCAGGAACTTTCTTTGGTCTGATGGTAAAGGCAATAAAAAGATGCATGCGGTCAAATGGGACTGGTGCCATACTAATAAACTCCTTGGGGGACTTGGGCTTAAGGATCTTAAATTCCAAGGTACTGCTCTATCCGCCAAATGGATCTTTCACTCTACGGATGGTAGCGATCCATGGAAGGTTCTTGTTAGGCATAATATTGAAAGAGGTATTCCTAAAAAAACCAAGTCTTGGAGGAATCTCCCCTTCTTTGATTTGATTGTTGGTAACTTCCCAGTCAGCGTTCAAGGATCTGTTGTTTTTAGATCCATATGGAAAGCCTGGGACCATGTCAAGAAGTATATCACCAACAAGGATTTCCATGATGTTAAACATCTTTATG
Organism: Chamaecyparis obtusa; assembly: GCA_027943335.1. Lineage (NCBI taxonomy): Eukaryota > Viridiplantae > Streptophyta > Pinopsida > Cupressales > Cupressaceae > Chamaecyparis > Chamaecyparis obtusa. Next base: position 44,698 of record BSBK01011438.1, read on the forward strand.
GTGAAAGATCCATTTGGTGGAACTTACACCTGGCTGGAAAACCCCTCACTCTCTCCCAAGGATGCTCTGCTAGGTTGTGGTCTAAGTTGGGTATCTCCTAGCTTGCTGACCTTTTTGAACAAGATAAGCTTATCAGTTGGAATGAGCTTAGGAACATATTTAATATCCCAAACTCTCAAAAGAAAACTTACAATATGATTGTCAACGTTGCTAAGGATTTGCCCACTGACTGTCATGTGGACTCTCATAGATACTTAAAATGCAAATGGACTGATGGGGTCATTATGTCCAGAATCAAAGCCAAATATATATATAATATTATTGGGTGCAATGAAAATATCATTGATCATGTTAACACTGTTTGGTACTCCTCCCTTGATGCTGGGTCTTGGAATAAGTATTTCGATATTCTTTGAAAAAGTACTATTGAACCTAAAATTAAATGTTTTAAATGGCTGGCCTTTCTTGACAGGCTCTCTATTAGAAAATATGGTTCTATGAGTGATTTCTATAGCTTATGTAGGCTTCTTGAAACTGGTAGACATATCCTTTTTTACTGTATTTTTGCTAAGGAAATCTGGAATATGTTTGGTATTACTTATCCTATAAATGTGAACATTCTGGAAATTATTACCGGTAATATTGATGGGCTTAAAAAGGATTCAAACTTATTTTGGAATATTCTATACTCTAACATTCTTTAGCAGATCTGGAAGTGCAAGAACGAGGAAAGGTATCAAAGCAACCCTATAGCTCTTACTGAGTTTTTTCGAAAACTCACATTTAAATTTTTTTTTCTACAAGTTCACACGACGATGATGATGGAGAAGGAAAAGCTGAGAAGATTCTTGAAAGATGGGCATGCCACCTTCTTTGTTTATGAGTTGAAGCATGGGTATGAATGGAGGAGGAACTTTGATGACCTCCAGATGTTTGAAAGGACCTGCAAGAGACTCAATCAGGAAATCAGAAAAAACATCAAGTCCAAGAAGGGCGAGATCTTCATGCTAACTCAAATCCAGGAGCGAAAGAGCATTGTGTGGATGGAGGGACCGCTTGGGTGGACTGTTTGGGTTGACACCCACTATGATGCATTACATTAGTTACTTTTCTTCTTTGAACTATGACTAACTCTGTTGTACTATGAGATTATGGTGAGGTAGGGCCTCTTATTTTGTACTCTCGGTTGATACTGTTGTATCTCTTTTTGACCCCCTTATATATAATACAAAGAACTTATAAAAAAAATTAAATAAATTGTGCCTACATATATATCTTTCCAACAGATGATATTGTGAGGGGGAATCTATGGGGTGCATAGTCGGTTTTGTGAAGTTTGATGTTGTGGAAACTATAATTTACAAACCTATTACTTTGCCGCTATCAGCAATCCCATCGCAACTATTGTTAATTTTATTTATAATTCAATTCTAACAAGATAACAAATATATAATTGACGGGTGTGTTATTGATAATTCATGGGTGTGTTATTGATGGGTTTGACCTTGTGAATTTAATCTTATAAATGAAGCACCAATGGATTCAAACAATGTATACATATATTTCATATACTTCATCGATCTAAAACCACTAAACATAATATTTGAATAATTTAAATGTATAAGTTTGTTATTTGCATTATTAATATATTTAATATTTATATTATATAAAAATAAAATATAATTTAATTTATGATAATAAACATAATAAAAATATCAATAAATAATATTATTAGCTTTTTCATTCATAAAAATTAATTATATATTATAATAGAATTATTAAAATTTAAATAATATTTTATATATATCAATGAAAAAAATTAAAAACTCTAATTACCTTCACTAAATATCTAAACTCATTTACAACTTATTATACTTTAAGAAGTACTCATAACCTTTCCTTTATTTCAAAAACGTTTGCACCTTACCTCCTAGAAATATTCACAGAAAGTTAACATTGTTATTATTATTTTTAATGTATTCTTTATTTTAGTATGTCTTCTAAACTTACAATGCACCTAAGAAAAGAATGAAATAGATAGTTGCTTTCAAGTGCATGAGAATGGGGGATAAATGGGAAGTTCTAAATGAACTTTTTTTTTATGAAATAAGCTAAACCTAAGTTACTTATATGACTAATTCATGTTGTGTACATTGACAAGATTAAGAAGATTAAGTTATGATAAGTATGATAAATGTTATATTCTAAAAGATAGTTTTTTTTTAGACTTAGTTTATAAAATGTTAAAAAGTAGGGGACACAATATTGAGTAAACAAAAAGATGTTTCTTTTAAAATATCACTAAAATATAAAAAAATTTGATGTTCATCCTTTATATTTTTATGGATTTTATTTTTTTAAGTCTAAGTACAAAATATGTATTTTTCTAATTTTTCTCACAAGGGCTTCATTATGGGGCAATACCCTATCACATGTGTTCATATTGAAGGATTTACAATGGGAAAATAATTGGTCAACATATTGCCTATATGAACCTTAAAATTCAACCTTGTGACACTATAGTTCTTCTAAAGAATTACTTTCTTTGAAAAAAATCTCCAGTTGATTTGAAATCTACATCGAGTGGTTTTCTTAGAAGGAAGCTTTTGTTTGGACACTGTCAAAGTGAGCCTAAAAAAATTGTCATGTTTTGCGAGTTACTTTACCTCATAAATAAACTTGGTCTAGGTATGTAAGAATTGTTGACATTTTGAGTTAAGTCTTAATTCATTGTATTTTACAAGTTATTTTACCTTATGAAGACAATCATCCCAATTCTTTTATTTTTCAAAGGAAATTGGTGCAATTATTGCATTGGATTGCATACATTTTCTTGTCACATCAATTATTGTATTGTAGAGTATGTATGCTTGTGTATTTGATATTGAAGTCAAGAATTTAAAACTTTACATCTACTTAAATGCATTCTATCCATCAGATCATCACTAGTGGAACTCTTTACAGTAAATAATATATATGATCCAAAAGAATTGGAATATACTACAAGACCATTATTGGTCCCATTCCCATTCATTCTATTGTTTTCTTATTTGGGTGTGCATTCTCTATCCAAATAGAACTTTGTCTCATTGCCTTGGTTTGTTGGTTTTTGACAATTATTTCTTTGAGGTTATCATAATCACTCATTTTCTCTATTTAATATATTGGGTGGAATAGTTTTCTTTGAATCTCCACTACTAATATATTCAAGAAAAAATAGATAGTTCTTTGGCATTGATGCTTTCAAAATCACTCATTTTCTATATTTAAGATCTTGGGTGAAATAGTTTGCATTGAATTTCCACTACCAATATATTAAAGAAAAACTAGATAGTTCATTGATATTGGCACCTTCAAGCAATTTATGCAAAATCAAATTTACTTGAAATTCTTCTATAACACTTACATCATCAGGGAAACAAATTCTTTAATATTAGTAACTTTCAATTTTTATTTTTATTTTCACCATAATAGGTCTCCTTAATAGTCTTTTTTGTGAATATACATCTAAAGAAATTTTTCTTAAAAGTTCTTTCTTATGAACTTGAATTTATCAAACAAAATTTGCAATGTAACTTCTACTTTTACATGTAAAATTTTTCTAGCTTTCCATTCTTTCTAGAGATGCCTCTAATGTTGATTTAGGTACATTTTTATTTGAGTAGATTAGTTATGTCTTTAACCACTTCACCTTTTCTTTGTTCAACATACTTCATGTTTTCTTTGGTGCAAGTTTATTTTAATTCGTTGATGATTTGTATGATCTCTTTGTTAACCTTTGACTTCAAGGTCAATAAATAACTGACCTACTTTGCACTTTTCGTATAAACTTCATCCATTATTCATTACTAACAAATTTCTATAGAAGACAATTTCAAGTCTCAATTGATGCATACTAGAACAATGTTCACTTGAGTTGTGCATAGAAAGTTGGGCCTTAGTACTACTATACAAAGTATTTTAAAGTTTTTCATCAAACGAGTCAAGAAAATAACACCTTCAAATTTATTTACTACTAAAAAACTCTAAAATATTCAAAAAGTGGATTTGAATGTATAACAAATTTTCAACATCCACACACAGAGATTTTGATTAATCATGTCAAAGGTAGCAATGTTAATTAAATTATCTTCACTATTTTAATTCAAATGTAACCAAAATAGATGGATGAGAAATTTCATGTTTATTTCTGGTCATTATTATTTTATTGTATTTTTTTACGCCAGAGGTATTCCTACCCAACACTCAGTCGACCTTACCTTAGTCTTAGTTGTTGCCAAGTTGGGGTTGGGAAGGGATGAGCTAGGGCGTGAGACGTACCAAGTCGCCCACAAGCTAGGTGCATCAAAATTTCTAGTCATTATTGTTTGCAAAGGTAATTCCTATAGTACTACTACATGTATACTTTAATGATTTGAAACTTACAGTGACTTGTTTATGCATGTTTGTCTCCTTTGATTTTTTAGGCATCTTGCAAGCCTCTACTTAGGCAAATATTAACCATTTCTATTTGGCACCTTCTGAGAGTTGGTTATTTGTTAACAATTTGGTTATTTTTCTACTGTCATGACCCCTAATATGTATTTAACATGATGAACTCATCCCTAGAGTTATTCCTCTAGTTAGGCTTGCTCAAGTATGCTAAATTCTTTATGGATATTGCTTGTTGATTAACCTTGTCGATATCATTGTTTGGTCTATTCAAAATTACCCCTGAATATTGCTTATTGATAACATTGTAAAAAATGGTTTGTACAAAATATCTAAGTTGTAGTTGAGGATATTGCTAGAAAATTTGTTCTTATTTAAAAAAGAATTTCACATTAAATTAAAGCATATTATTCATATTCTTTGAGAAAAAAAAGTAATTTTTTTTAGTAATGTATAATGTCAATAAAATGGGCTTCAAACTTTTACCCTGAAAAGAATTGGTTTCCCGAACTACTTTCCTTACTTTTTGTTTAGGATCTGTTGACGACTTTTACGATACAAAGAGAACCATCAAACTTCAAGGGCATAGTAATGTAAGTCTAAAAGATCCTCTTAAACTACATAAGAGATTTGAGTACATACCTCTTCACTAAAAACAAATGATTACATAAGAATAATGTTAGGTGTATATCAAGTTCAATTTGATAAATGAGAAAATTTAAGTATTTATCATTTGTTGATAGATGAATAGTAGATGTGACTTGCGAAATATCTTGTTAAACTATTTCACGATTATGTTACCTCTTGGATCCACAAAATAATTGTTAGAGTGGATGGTACCAATTTCATATCATCAACTAAATATCTTAACACATAATAGGGATTTCAAGCTAAACAAGAGAAGAAATTAACTTTAAAACAATGTTGCACTCCCTTTCATTACAACGTATAATTAATATAAATAATTGTGACATATAAATGGTCTGAGAACCTAGGTGAGCCATGACCTTAAATACATGTGTAACATGTTAACAATCATTTCCATCTCATGTGCACGGTATGTCATGCAAGTTGAGTTTGAGCACATAAGGTGCTTATGTGTAGCTTTCATGAGGTATATTATTTTCATAGGAGGATGCTAATACATGATTAGAACTTTTCTACCTTCTTATTGTACTGCAAACTTAATATCCAATTTCCTTGCCTTTTTGAAACCTCACATTGGCTTTGAGGAAGTGCAAATGCTTAGCAAATTGAGTCATATACTCATCTTGAGATCCTCCATCCTTCAATATTTTGTTCTTGAACATTTGACCAATCTCATGTGCCTTGGCTTTTATCTCTTTCCCTTCTTCCCCCATAACCATCCTCACGGCTTTACAAATTTCTTCTCTTTGAAAAGTACCATCCTTTCCTCGCCCAACTTCAATCCCAGCCTTTAACTCATACACAACCAACCGTGCATTATGACTCTGATCAAGTTGCATAGGTGAAGTTACAAGAGGCAATCCATTGCTCAATCCTTCCATTATGGAATTCCATCCACAATGAGTCATAAAGCTCCCAACACCAAGGTGGGCTAATACCTCCCTTTGTGGGACCCATCCTCTCACCACAATACCCTTCCTCCCAACCCTCTCTCCAAAACCCTCCGGGAGCGAAGACGAAAGGCTATGTAGGGCCCACAAGAAGGGATGACAGCTGGCTTCCAATCCGAATGCCACCTCAGCAATCTCTTCGCTGCTTAAAAAGCATTGGCTCCCAAACGACACATAGACTACAGACCTCGACGACTGCTTGTCCAACCATGTCATGACAGCCGAGTCAGCTTTCGATTCAGTCACGTGCGGTGGCAAGAGAGGGCCAAGTGGAACAACTAGTTTCCCAATCACCTTCCCAAAATACTCAACATACTTGCCCTCCACCTCAGCGCACGTTTTGACCGCCACGCTGTCAGAGGCCTCTATGCCACGCAAGCAGCGCTCGGTGTAAAGTTGGGGCCCATTGATGAGTAAAGCCGCTGCCGCCTCATAAAGCTTCAATGTGACCACCCGCGAGGGGTAGTCTCTTGGCTCTTCCACCATATTCTCCGCCGTAACTCCGTCTCCGTACTGCCGCCAAACGGGATGCATAGCCCAGCTGATAAAAGCGGCACCTAAAGTAAAAAAAGCGATAGAAGCTGCTCCAAATTCGGCGGCAGCTCTTCCCGCCCACCACTGCACAAAGTCGAAGATCACGCAGTCTGGACGAATCTCCGCCAAAAGCTTTTCAAACGGGGCTTCCAATCCATCTACCGCTGTGATAAACAGAGGGGTCAAATGCATCGGGAGAGCTGAGGTGTTCTCTATCTCTGGCGGAAGCCCCGCTACTTTTGGCAGTGGTAGCTCCAAAAGCTGAATGCTTGGGATCTGGCGGCTTGAAAACAGGGGCTTGATCTTGGCTATATTTAGCGGAGTTGAAAAGAATGAAACTTGAATGCCTTGCTGTGCGAGCCTGATGGAGAGCTCTGCGTAAGCGGAGATGTGACCGTGGGCTAACCAGGGGAACATTAGCACATGCAGCGGCTCGCTGCCACTATTCTGATATCCCCCTCTCTCCATCTTGCAGAAAGAGAATTGAATAGAAAATGTAATGTTGAGATTGAATAGCTTTGAAGAGTGTATTTATACAAATTAAGCGAAGAGAATTTCAAAAGCCACGTTAGCTCAACAAACCAAACCATGGCTCTTCTACTAAACTTTCTTATTTTTCACACCTTATCGTTTGGTAGCGAATCGGCCTTAAAGACTACAGTGTTGAGCTAAATTCAGTACGATGACAAACAAATTTCTCAAATTTTGGAGAAAATGTTTTTTAAAAAACAAAGAAATTATTGATCATTCCTTAAGAAATAGGTAGATTTATTTTGCTGTTATAATTGCTGTCAACGATATACGCTTATCTCTCTCTCTCTCTGATCGTTTGGTAATTTTCTCCCTCTTTCTTCTACCTACATGGCATAACAATTGGTTCATAATAAAGTTGATTATTTCTGTCCTGGTCACATTTATTCCATTTTATTGAAGTAATCACGAAAAATATTACAAAAGAAAATATCTGCTGCAGGAAAACAAACTAAGATTGCTCCACCAGTACTACCGCTCGGGCCTGGAATTTGACAGTCAACCCTAGCTGTCATATGAATTTTTTTAATAACCGTTTGGTCATTTTAATGCCTTTCATTTTAGGTTGTAAGAAAAATATTGATTGTCATTTTTTAATTTATGAATAATTTATATTAAATTATTTTAAATTTAAATATTTTTATCAATTAAATTATTAATATATATTAAATATAATAAAAATCTAATTTTTATATAAATTTTTATAATTTTAAGTGTCATATAAAGATTTAAAAGTGAGAAAACGATCCAGGTTATCAAATTCCAAGCCTGCTATTACTATGCCTAATATCATTTTGTACCTTACTCATATTTCTCTCATGGAAGCCTCTTTGTTCCATTAAGAAATTTTACCACATAAATAATATGAATCATGATAATATCATTTTTTGTTTTAAGAATTTTACCACATAAATAACATGATCATGATAATATCATTTTCTATTTTAAAGATTTCTAATTCCTTAGACATGCAAAATGATCGACTCTTCACTTTTATTAGAGGCAAGTAATGATTTTTTACTCTAATCTACAATCTACATTTATCCCCAATTTTGTCGGATTAGAAAATCTACAAAACTTAAGAGTATATATCTAAATATGTGTGTGTGGGTGGGGGAAGAAATAAAATTATTACTCTAGATGTATGGAAATGGGGGATAATAAAAGGACTTAACTAAGTAATTCAAGGTGTATACTTTAAAAAATAATTTCTATTAGCTTATTTGTTCTTTATTTTATTTCCTTCCATTTTTTTCTTTTTTTTCTTAACTTTTTTATTTTAATTTATCAAATTATTTTGGTTGACTTTCTAATTTTAATATTATTTTTTTTTTATTGCTTTTATTTTCTAGATTAATTTAATTTCTAGGTATAATTTTGACATTCTTTTATTTTAACTTTTAATTTCACTTGTTTTCTTTGTTTTGTTATTCTCTTATCTTGATTTGGTTTATCATTAGCTTGTCCCTTTTTAAAAATCTAATTTTCTTTATTTTATTATTATATTTTTATACATGTTAATTTATTTTTTTAACTACTCTTTAGTATGTTTTTTCTTTCATTTTCACTATTTTTTTTTTCTAATTAGTACACCTATGTTTGATAAGTATTAACATACTTGATTTTGAGCATGAGTTTGATTATTCTGGTTTTTTTCTCTTTTTCTTTTTCTTTTTATATATTTTTTAAATATTTAATATTCAAATTATATTTGATTACTCTTTTATTTTTCTTATGGCTCCTTATTTGTAACTTCTCATTTTTACCTTATCCTTTAATTTCTTCTAATTCTCATTTTACCCTTTGTATAATGATTCACATTGTACACCACTATGCAACAACATTAAACCTTATTCAAGCTTAGGAGTTTGGTGAGAGTTTGACTTGAACAATTATTTGTATTATAATTTACTTAAGTAAGGATAGGTTATTAAGAAAGATGTTTAAATTATATAAAAATATGATTACCTAAATAAAAATAGGTTATACAACAAAGATTTAATAAAGTCATAATTGTATTTATACTTTTAAAAAGTTTTCTTGATAAGATTATGGTTGTTTTTTATTCCTTTCTTAGATTTAGGGTTTGTTATAATTTTAGGGCAGCCTTTAGAGTTACAATTGATTCTTTATTGACAATATGTAGATTGTCCTTCTACTATGCAATTTATTTCTTCTCATTGTTTGAATTAAAAAAAATTCACAGTTATATTAATATCTTAAGTAAAATATATGATAGTTACATAATATTATTACATTAAGAAGAGTATATAATAAAAATTATACAAGTACATATAACTTATCCATCCTTATTATATGGATAGCTCTAGTCATATAAGTTAGTTATAAATGTATAGATTATTGTTGTAATTAAATATTGACTAATTATACTTTACTTAAACTTTACTTAAGATAATGCATTGCATAGTAGTTTGCATATGAGACACCTAGAAGTTTGCACCTATATTTGCACATGGTGTAGGAAAAATTCCACTTTAGGTGGTGATAGTTGTTATCACATTCCACTTTATGTTTGAGATCAACCTTTAGTGCTCTTATCACATTATCATCCACCACATGTTGCACATACTTCATTGCATAATGGAGGATGATCCACCTTTGGTAGACATGTCTTTTCCACCTTGTGTTGGTGATAACTTATCTACTCATTATCATTATCTCTTATTGTCTTTCTTATATAAGAAGACTCATTATGTACATATTATTCATGTCTTTAGCGTTAATACCATTCTTGCATCTTGTTGCAATTATCTTTTCATTCTCTTGTTGAAGGTAGCTTGGTCTTTTATTTGATCTTTGGGGGTGTTGTAGAGTCATCTAGATCTAACATGGTATAGTAAGACCATTCAATCATTTGAATTCATAAAAATTAAAAGCATCTCTTACACTATCTGAAAATGTCCTAAACAATCATCGGTAGTTCTAGTGGGGCCATCAACATGTTGCAATAGTGGTGATTTGATTGTTGATCATGCAAATTAACTCAAATTAACATGAATGGGTTATGTTTAGTCAAAAATGTTTGCATAGTTTTTTCCTAAATGCACAATGTTCTTATTATTGTTATATGCCCAATGTTCATAGTGTTAGAAACCTATACATGTTTTAATATTATAAAATTTGTGTGGATTATTTATCCCTAAAATATATCCTAAAAAATAAACAAGGAATGGAGAGAGAGAGAGAGAGAGAGAGAGAGAGAGAGAGAGATGAGGTGGAGAGAGAGAAAGAGGATAATTAGGGAGAATAGATGAAGATGATGATGGGGTAAGTAAGAGGGGAGGATAGAGAGGTGGGAAAGGATGGGATGGTGATATGAGGGAGGGGAGACAAAAGAGAGGGGGTAATATTAGGGGGAGAGAGATGAGATTGAGATGGTCCTAAGATGTCTTGAGGGGTCCTAGGTGCCTTGAATGGTCCTAAAGGGTTGTCATATGTATTAACGGGTCACATGATATATTAATGGGTCTTATAATACATTAAATAGGTCCTAGGGGATCCTAAGATGTATTAATGGGTGTGAATAGGTCTTGTGACACATTGATGAGTCAAAAGGCATTCTAGGATACATTAAGGGTTCCTAGGATGTCTTAAGGGGCCCTAGGTGTCTTAAATGGTCCTAAGGGGTCCTAGGTGTCATAAGTGCTCCTAAGGGGTCCTAGGATACATAATTACATCAATTTTTTCTAGGATATAATGCTAAAAACAGTGTCATAGACAGCTATAGGACAACCAAATGGACATTCCATGAAATTCAAGAGTTAAAATTTCGGGTGGGACTGCTAGAGAGGGAGGGTAATAGCAGAAAAATTACACTTACGGAGGAGAAGAATGAGATGGAGAGTAAAATGGAGGAAGTGAAGAAAAGAATGCAGAGTTTGGAGGGACTTTACAGAAAATTGCTAAGCAGAGTCATAGCATACTCAAAGCCTCAAATGATAATATAAAAGTTTTGATAAATAAATTTGAAGAACACCGGAGCAACAAGGAGGAGTCTCCAAACACCCAGCAAAGATAAAAACACGGAGGAAGGGTCGAGGAAGAGAACAAGGTCAAGTACAATGAAGAAAGACACGCAGGAACTTGACAAGGATCTGGTTGAACTCAAGGATGTGCGGACAAGGCATCTGAGCTTGAATTTCAAGCGGCGGAGATCCTCAGAGAGTTTGCTTGAGCTGCTCCCCTGATTTTTTTGGGCCTGGACTGATTTTTTTGCTTTCTATTTCTGGCTCTGTTTCCTGGCTTTTACTGTTTGTTTTACGGTTGGCCTATGCCTGGACTATTTTTGCTTTGGCTGTAGTTTCTTGGTGAACTTTATCTGCTTTATCTCTAATTATGTTTAATACTGTTTGGGTTTCAGGACCCCTTTAAACCTGTTTTCCTAATAAAAAACAAATTGCTATAGAAGACAAATTTCAGGTCTCAATTGATACACGCTAGAACAATGTTCACTTGAGTTGTGCCTAGAAAGTTGGGCTTTAATACTACTATACAAAATATTTACGTCGAAGACGTTTCCTTATATTATATGAAATGCAAGACTTGAGTTTTCAATCCAGTGACTCCAAACTTAGAATAGGCACCATAGAAGTCATCTGGACTGAGCTTTTTAAAGTGACAAAATGTCGTTCATCATTTATAGTTTCTCGTTAACCAATGAATTTGACAGTTTCATTGTTTAGCTAGCGCACTGTAGCCATCTTTTTCTCGTGGTCCGTCCTTTGACTAGAAGTCTGTCAAATCTTTCTACTCGTTGTATGTCTTTCATTCTGCATAATGTGAGAAGCTTCACGGCATCTAATAGGTTCTTAAAATCTTCCTCTAAATTCTATAAATACTAGCTTAGTTTTAAGCATCCTCAGCAAGCATATCGATTACAGTGCAAGAATGGCTCACGTCAGGATGTGGGTTTGTTCAGCAATAGTATTTTCTTTAGTTATTTTGGGTGTTTCTTCATCTGGAAAAGGTGTGGCCTCCATTATTACTAACAATGTGTTCAATCAAATGCTCAAGCATAGAAATGATGCACGTTGCGTGGGGAAAAACTTCTACAGTTATCACGCCTTCATTGCAGCAGCAAATGCCTTCAAAGGATTTAAAACCACCGACGATGTCACCACTCAGAAAAAGAGATCTCGCTGCTTTCTTTTCCAAAACACCACATGAAACCACTAGTAACTTATTTTTTTCAAACTTGTCTCACATTCATGCAAGAATTTGAATATTTAGTTAGTTTGTTGAGGTTACGTTGGTGTTAATACATGGAAGTGTATCAACAGGGGTGTAGACAAATGCACTAGATGGTCCATATGCTTGGGGGAGGGGTAGCTGTTATGTCTCGGTTGAAGAAGATATTATGTGATGACTATTTATGGGATGGCATGCCCCATTCGAACTTAGCGAGGGTACTACTTAGGCCCCATGTTGTAGCACTCCTGTGTCGTAGTTCCATATCTATCCTATGTCCACAATTAGCATTTATCACCTTGTTGTCATAATTAATGGGTGGGTTGTTTGTCCCGATTGGAGTCTCATTGCTTCTCTCTACGCAATAACCTATCAGATGCATTTGTTCTAAAGTTCATAAAGCCTTCCACAAGTTGTGATGAAACTTCAAATTGCTCATCATAATCTATTTCGTCTCCATTCATCTTAAGCTTTTTGCCATGTTCTAATGTTTTCTTTGAGGATGCATCCAATAATCCTCAAAGAAGACGTGAAACTAAAAGAAAACATTTGGTCCATTACAAATAGATGTATTTTATGTTTTTATAAGGGGATAGAGAAGGGGAAATATTAAGAGAGAAAGGTTAAATAATAAGGGCTATAAAGGAAGGGGAAGATAAGAGAGATAGATAGATAGAGTGATAGGATTAGAGAGATAGATAGATAGGATGGGAGAAATATGGAGTATGCATGTGTATATGAATGAGAGAGTTAGTATATATATTTATGAAGAGATAGAGAGGGAGTTAGTATATATAAATATAGGAAAGTGCATAAGTAGAGAGATATAAGAGGAGAGAGATAGGTATATATAGAAAGGAGATAGATGTAGCTAAGTAGGAGAAATTCTCCACAATCAATCAAATTGTGATATTGCTATCAACATTCAACTGTGTAGTTTTTGAGTCAAACTCATTGAGACATGTTTCATGAGTAGTGGTTCATAGGAACCCATGTCTAATGATAATGAATCAAACACTTAGCACTCATTGCATCTAGGTGATGCTCACAGAGGTGAAGCATTGGGACTTCCCGGGAGGTTACCCATCCCAGTACTACTCCAGCTCAAGCACGCTTAACTATAGAGATAGATGTAACTTGGGAAATAAAGAGGTTGAGAGAGAGTGGGGGAAGGAGACAATGAGAGAGGGAGAGATAGAAAGATAGAAATATAAAGATATAGGAAGTGATATATAGTAGGAGGTAGAGATAAAGATATATAGAAAGAGAGAGTAGGAAAGATGGAGTGAATAAATAGTTGTAAATAGAGAGGAATAAGGAGAAATGGGAAGATAGAGATAGGGAGGGGAAATAGGGAGAATGAAAGTGTTACACGCACACACACATATAAATAAACAGAGAGAGAGAGAGAGAGAGAGAGAGAGCATCTCTTTGAATAATTATACAGATAGATGTTCTACGAGTGAAGGAATATAAGGGGGACTTCTCATCTACAAAATCAATATTCATTTAACTCATTTTGATTAAAGCACGTGGTCCTATTAAAGGGGCTTTTCTTCCATAATTTAAATGCAATCATTTTTTAAAATGTGGATGTTTGAAGGTAAAATTTCCTCTAATCTTTTTGGGCTTTAAGACTTATCTAATATATTATAATATAAAATCTTAAAATAATATAGAAGGAATCTTAAAAATAATAATAAGCATACAACATAAATAAGTATTATATATAATATGGATAATAATAATATAAATATATTATAATACAATATAATATATTATAATACAATATAATATATTATAATACAATATAATATATTATAATACAATATAATATAATATATCATATTAATATTTAATAAGTTATATTATTATTAGTATATGATTATAAAATAAAATGTTTATTATTATCAATTATATTTATTATTAATAAAATTATATTCTTATATTATTATTATCAATATCATTAACAATAATGGAATAATAATACTATTTATAATACCTTTTTGTAAAAAAATGAAATAATTTAAAGATGAATTTTATCTTTTTATACGTATAATTATAATATAAATAAACAATAAGAATAGATTATTAGTTATATATACATACATATGAAAAATAAAATAAAATATTATAATATTATAAAAAATTATATATAATTTAATAAGTAAAATAAATTATAATTATATTGTATGTGATCAATATCATAATTAGTAAGGTTTATAAGAATTGGTTTAAACAAAGAGATATATTTTTGAAAAATAGAACAGTTGTTTTCTTAATTGATCTTTCATATTTCTTCAATGTACCCATTGCACACCAAAGTGCCATTGCTAGTTTAAAGTTTTTCATCAACCGAATCAAGAAAATAACAACTTCACATTTATTTACTACTAACAAACTCTGAAATATTCAAAAAGTGGATTTGAATGTATAACAAATTTTCAACATCTACACACATAGATTTTGATTAGTCGTGTCAAAGCTAGCAATGTCAATTAAATTGTCTTCACCATTTTAATTCAAATGTAAGCAAAATAGATGAATGCGAACTTTCATGTTTATTTCTGGTCATTGTTATTTTATTATATTTTGTTACGCAAGAGGTATTCTTTCAATCTAGTCCAACACCCAACCCATCTTACCTTGAGCTTACTTGCTGCCAAGTTGGGGTCGGGAAGGGGTGAGTTAGGATGCGACTAATCTTTTGGGGATGTACCAAGCCACCCACAAGCTAGGTGCATCGAGATTTCTAGTCATTATTGTTTGCAAAGGTAATTCCCATAGTACTACCACATGTATATTTTAATGATTTGAAGCTTACAATGACTTGTTTGTGCATGTTTGTCTCCTTAAAATTTTTAGGCATCTTGCAAGCCTCTACTTAGGCAAATATTAACCATTTCTATTTGGCACCTTCTGAGAGTTGGTTATTTGTTAACAATTTGGTTATTTTTCTGCTGTCATGCCCCTGATATGTATTTAACATGATGAACTCATCCCTAAAGTTATTGCTCCACTCAAGCCTTCTCATGTATGCTAAATTCTTTATGGATATTGCTTGTTGATTAACCCTGTCAATATCATTGTTTGGTCTATTCAAAATTACCCTTGAATATTTCTTATTGACAACCTTGTAAAAAATGGTTTGTACAAAATATCTAAGTTGTAGTTGAGGATATTGCTACAAAATTTGTTCTTATTTAGAAAAGAATTTCACATTAAATTAAAGAAAATTATTCATATTCGTCAAAGAATAAAGCAATTTTTTTTAGTAATGTATAATGTCAATAAAATGGGCTTCAAACTTTTATCTTGAAAAGAATTGGTTCCCTAAAACTACTTTCCTTACTTTTTGTTTAGGATATGTTGACATCTTTTATGATACAAAGAGAACCATCAAACTTCAAGGGCACAGTGATGTAAGTCTAAAAGATCCTCTTAATCTACATAAGAGATTTGAACATAACTCTTTATTAAAAAATATATTGATTACATAAGAGTAATGCTAGGTGTATATCGAGTTCAATTTGATAAATGAGAAAATTTTAAGTATTTATCATTTGTTGATAAATGAATAGTAGATGCGACTTGTGAAATATCTTGTTAAACTATTCAACGATTATGTTACCTCTTGGATCCACAAAATAATTGATAGAGTAGATGGTACCAATTTCATATCATCAACTAAATATCTTAACACATAATAGGAATTTCAAACTAAACAAGAGAATAAATTATCTTTAAAACAATGCTGCACTCCCTTTCATTACAACATATAATTAATATAAATAATTGTGACATATAAATGGGCTAAGAACCTAGGTGAGCCATAGCCTTAAGTACATGCCTAACATGTTAACATTCATTTCCAACCCATGTGCATGGTGTGTCATGCAAGTTGAGTTTGAGCACATAAGGTGCTTATGTGTAGATCTGATGAGGCATATTATTTTCATAGGAGGATGCTAATACATGATTAGGATAACTTTTCTACCTTCTTATTGTACTGCAAACTTAATATCCAATTTCCTTGCCTTTTTGAAACCTCACATTGGCTTTGAGGAAGTGCATATGCTTAGCAAATTGAGTCATATACTCATCTTGAGATCCTCCATCCTTCAATATTTTATTCTTTAACATTTGACCAATATCACCTGCGTTGGCTCTTATCTCTTTCCCTTCTTCCCAGAACCATCCTCACGACTTTGCAAATTTCTTCTCTTTGAAAGCCCCCATCCTTTCCTTGCCCAACTTCAATCCCAGCCTTTAATTCATATACAACCAAGCGTGCATTATGACTTTGATCAAGTTGCATAGGTGAAGTTACAAGAAGCAATCCATTACTCAGTCCTTCCATTATGGAATTCCATCCACAATGAGTCATAAAGCTCCCAACACCAAGGTGGGCCAATACCTCGCTTTGTGGGACCCATCCTCTCACCACAATACCCTTCCTCCCAACCCTCTCTCCAAATCCCTCGGGGAGGGAAGATGAAACGCTATGCAGGGCCCACAAGAAAGGATGACAGCTGGCTTCCAATCCGAATGCCACCTCAGCAATTTCTTCGCTGCTTAAAAAACATTGGCTCCCAAACGACACATAGACTACAGACCTTGGCGACTGCTTGTCCAGCCACATCATGACATCCGAGTCAGCTTTCAATTCGGTCACGTGCGGTGGCAAGAGAGGGCCAAGTGGAACAACTAGTTTCCCAGTCACTTTCCCAAAATACTAAACATACTTGCCCTCCACCTCAACGCACGTTTTGATCGCCACGCTGTCAGAGGTCTCTATGCCACGCAAGCAGCGCTCGGTGTAAAGTTGGGGTCCATTGATGAGTAAAGCCGCCGCCGCCTCATAAAGCTTCAATGTGACCACCCGCGAGGGGTAGTCTCTTGGCTCTTCCACCATATTCTCCGCCGTAACTTCGTTTCCGTACTGCCGCCAAACAGGATGCATAGCCCAGCTGATAAAAGCGGCACCTAAAGTAAAAAAAGCGATAGAAGCTGCGCCAAATTTGGCGGCAGCTCTTCCCGCCCACCACTGGACAAAATCGAAGATGACGCAGTCCGGACGAATCTCCGCCAAAAGCTTTTCAAACGGGGCTTCCAATCCATCTACCGCTGTGATAAACAGAGGTGTCAAATGCATCGGGAGAGCTGAGGTGTTCTCTATCTCTGGCGGAAGCCCCGCTACTTTTGGCAGTGGTAGCTCCAAAAGCTGAATGCTTGGGATCTGGCGGCTTGAAAACAGGGGCTTGATCTTGGCTATATTTAGCGGAGTTGAAAAGAATGAAAACTTGAATGCCTTGCTGTGCGAGCCTGATGGAGAGCTCTGCGTAAGCGGAGATGTGACCGTGGGCTAACCAGGGGAACATTAGCACATGCAGCGGCTCGCTGCCACTATTCTGATATCCCCCTCTCTCCATCTTGCAGAAAGAGAATTGAATAGAAAATGTAATGTTGAGATTGAATAGCTTTGAAGAGTGTATTTATACAAATTAAGCGAAGAGACTTTCAAAAGCCACGTTAGCTCAACAAACCAAACCATGGCTCTTCTACTAAACTTTCTTATTTTTCACACCTTATCGTTTGGTAGCGAATCGGCCTTAAAGACTACAATGTTGAGCTAAATTCAGTACGATGACAAACAAATTTCTCAAATTTTGGAGAAAATGTTTTTCAAAAAACAAAGAAATTATTGATCATTCCTTAAGAAATAGGTAGATTTTTTTTGCTGTTATAATTGCTGTCAACGATATACGCTTATCTCTCTCTCTCTCTGATCGTTTGGTAATTTTCTCCCTCTTTCTTCTACCTACATGGCATAACAATTGGTTCATAATAAAGTTGATTATTTCTGTCCTGGTCACATTTATTCCATTTTATTGAAATAAGCACGAAAAATATTACAAAAGAAAATATCTGCTGCAGGGAAACAAACTAAGATTGCTCCACCAGTACTACCGCTCAGGCCTGGAATTTGACAGTCAACCCTCTCTGTCATATGAATCTTTTTAATAGCCGTTTGGTAAAATAGCTGTCAATTTTTAATATAGGAATAATTTATATTAAATTATTTTTAAATTTGACTATAATAAAAAATTATTTTTTAATATAAATTATTACAATAATTTTAAGTGTCAAATTCTAAGCCTACTATTACTATGCCTAATATCATTTTGTACCTTACTCATATTCCTCTCATGGAAGCCTCTTTCTTCTGTTAATAACATGAATCACGATAATATCATTTTTGTTATAAGAATTTTACTACATAAATAACATGGATCATGATAATATCATTTTCTGTTTTAAGATATCTAATCCATTGGAAATGCAAAATGATGGTCTCTTCACTTTTATTAGAGGCAAGTAATGATTTTTTACTCTAATCTACAATCTAGGTTTTATCCCCAGTTTTGTGGGATTAGAATATATATATGTATACATATATACATACATATGTATACATATATACATACATATGTATACATATACATATATATGTATACATATACATATATACATACATATATACATACATACATACATATATACATACATATATACATATATATACATATATATATACGTATATATATATGTATCTCTATAGATATATATATATGTATATATAGATATATATAGATATATATATATGTATATATATATATATATATATATATATATATATACGTATATATATATGTATATCTATATAGATATATATATATGTATATATATATATATGTATATATATATATATATGTATATATGTATCGTATATATATATATATGTATATATGTATCGTATATATATATATATGTATATATGTATATATATATATATATGTATGTATATATGTATATATATATATATATATATATATTGTTGGCATTAAGCAGTATTGCCACTAGTGACAACACTTATTAGCATTCTCAGTTGCAAACCAAGAAGACAGTGCAAACCGAGCAGACAGTGCAAACCAAGAAGATAGTGCAAACCGAGCAGACAGTGTAAACCGAGAAGACAGTGCAAACCAAGCAGACAGTGTAAACCGAGAAGACAGTGCAAACCGAGCAGACAGTGTAAACCGAGCAGACAGTGCACACCGAGCAGACAGTGCAAACCGAGCAGACAGTGCAAACCGATCAGGACAATGAAAATCGAGTAACATCTTGTCTACCGAGTCACCAATGCTTACCGAGTTCAATACCTACCGAGTGATCAGTATGAACCGTGCCTTCACTTCTACCGAGTGCATGACGATGCCGAGTAATGCAGTGGACGCCGAGTATCAGAAAGTCACCGAGTCAGTGTGAAGGAACCGAGTAACCATATTTGGGCCGACTTAGTAGCACTTATGTTTATTTGTCAAGCCGACTGTGCAATTGTAATTGTAATTAATTGTTTGAAACCTGTATATAAACAATGATGTAGAAATAAAAGAAAAAAGCACAAGTAATGAAATATATGATATAGAATATATAAAAGAGTAACAAAGGCAGAAATAAGCGAATTGCAGAAGGCTTCAGAAGTATAAGATACAGAAAAGACAAATTCATCACAGAAGGTGATCAGTACATCAGCGAATCTCATTCAGCAATCCAGTTGCAAAGCAGAGATCTACTGTTTCATTCTAACAGGTGAATCAGTACTAAATCCTTTAACCGGGTAGACTTAACAGTCTTTGTATAAATCTTTTTACCGAGTGCATACTTCACTGTATGTTTGTAAATCCTTTAACAGGGTGGATTTAGCAATCCTTATTGCTCCTAATAGGGCAGATCATCGGAAGTGATCAAAATTGTAAGCCTTAACCGGCCAACTTTATTCTGCAGTATTAAAGCTTTGTGGGTTTCATCCCCACCCCAGTTTTACTTTCTTTTGGAAGGTTTCTGGGTAACCAAATCCATGTGTTTTTATTGTGAATGCTTTTTAAGTTTCATGCTTTCTGTATGCAAAGGTTAAAAGTAAAATACATGTTAAAATTAGAAGAGAATTTGGAGTTACTGATTCACCCCTCCCCTCTCAGTAACTTGGTTAATTCTTGAATATTTCCAACAATTGGTATCAGAGCTGCATTGGTTCTCAAGACAAAGCTTAACTAGCTTGAGCAAAGATCCAGGACAATGGAGGTATTCAAACTGAACAAGGTGATTGAAAATGAAAAGCTAGATCTGGAAATGGCCATAGCTAAACTCAAAGAAGCAAAAGAACATCTTTCCCAATCCCTAAGAAGAAGGAAGGAACTTGCAAATCAGATGAATGATCAGAATTACATTGAAGAAAAGATTGAAGATCTTCTTCCCTCAAATAACTCAGATGAAGCAAACAATGCTATCAAAGAACTCCTAGAAAAGAATGGGTCTCTGCAGGAAGAAGTGAGAAAATTGAAAAGAGAACAAGAACTACACTCTACAAGATTCTGTGAGATCTTGGAACAGAAAAACAAGTTGAAAGATGAATTAGATGAAAGAAACATTGAAGTCCAAAACAAAACCCTTCAGCTAGAAAACCTAATTGATCAGATCTCTCATACAAATGAAGAAATTCTAAATCTAAGTTCAGAAATAGAAAACACAAAAGAAGAACTAAGATCTGAAAAGGAAATCAATCTAAGATTGATGGATGACCTAAATGCTGAAAAACAAATCAATGAAGGAATGCTGAAAAGTCAAGAAGACTTGAATCAGCTGTATGAACGAAATCTTCATAGGCAAAAAGGTAAAGCAGGACTTGGATACAAAGAAGAAGGCGAATCCTCTAAGCAAGGTACTAAAAGAAATCAAAAACCTACTTGTAATCATTGTGGTAAAATAGGACATACTTCAAATAAATGTTGGAACAATAAAAAAGCAGAATTCAATGGAAAATGTTATAGCTGCAATCAACCTGGTCATAAAGCAAATGAATGCAGGGAAAAACCTAGATTCAGAGGTAATTGTCACAAGTGCAACAAACAAGGTCACAAGGCATCCGAGTGCAGATCCAAGATATTTAATCCAGCAGAACAAATTGTGAAAGCAATGTTTGGATGGGACTACAACACCTGGTGTAGATGTCATTACTGTGGAGAATATGGACACATTGGCATGAATTGCATAAAACATCATCTAAGGAAAAGAGATACTACCATAAGATGTTTCAAATGCACTAAACTCGGTCACATAGCCAGAAACTGCATGAATGCCAGTGAAATTGAAGAAGGAAAGAAGAATGAAGCAACTAAGGTTAGGAAACAGGTCAGACAAAAATAGATTCCTAAAGCTACCGAGCAATCCAGTCCAAGTATTGGAATGGATGGCTCTACCGACTCAGACTAAATTTCCAAGGAAGCACTGGAACTGTACTCTCATAGATCAATCTCAAATAGTTCCAGAACCGAAATTAAAAGAAAAGTCTAAATCAGCATGCAAGATGCAGTGAGATCACAGCGAGGTCGGTATAGTCTTCACCGAGCGAGGTCGGTATAGTCTTCACCGAGCGAGGTCGGTATAGTCTTCACCGAGCGAGGTCGGAGCATTATGAATTCTCGAGTTCACCGAGTTGCGAAGTCTTTTCCGAGCAATTAATTCTTGGTGGGTGACAATCTGTCAGAATTCCTACCCTAATTTGAAATGAGCATTAATGACAGAATTTTAAACAAAAAGCAAGTAATCGAACTCATTCTTCACCGCGAATCTTTAAGCACTTTGAGAGCAGAAAACTTCAAGGGCAACCCGGTGATTTAATACTCTTGCGAAAGGAATTTTCTGTGAGCTACCATGGCATCATCCAGCACCTCAGCGAAGAAAGGATTAGACATGTTAGTCCAAGGGGAGTGGAAAGCACCAGATTTTAAGATCGTGCCCGCAGTTGCAGCCGCCCTAGATCCGAACGGAGCTCAATCTCAGATTCCTCCTAAGGTACTGCTTATCAACGATATCCGTAATCATTTTAACTGTTCTATTCAAGAAATGGGAAACCTAGAACTAGACATTGTGCGTGAGGAACTATGTGTGGATGGTACTTTGAAACCCGAGCACAAACATCTGGAAGATAAGGGTTTAGTCCACATTGCACATCTTCCTCGAAACTTTCGAGATAAATGGGTTAGGTACATTCTCAGCCGAGTACACGATGGCAAGATTTGGCTTGAGCAACCTATTGAGATCACAAGGAAAATGATTCATCAAGTTACCGGTCTTCCCATGTTGAACAAAGCGAAAACTACCAAAACCCTAGGTCGGACGGAACTAGAGAAGAAAACCCTAGCCGAGTGGGATGGTAGAGGCATGAAGGTTAGCAGCATTACCGACGCCAAACTAAAGTTTGGTACACATATCATTGCACACAAGATTTACAGTTCTAGTCGACAGAACAGTGTCTCATGTGAAGCTGTTGACCTAGCATACAAAGTGGTCAAAAACAACTTGACATTTGACCTAGCAGACTTATTGTTGAAACAGTTCAACAAGAACATGGAAAGCATCAAAACTTCCAAAAACAATCCATGTAAGTTTGGATCTTTGATAGTCTGTTTATTTTTCTATGTTCAGAAATTCTTCCCTTCAAAAGGAAAAGTTGTATGGAGAAAAGATGTGCCTGTACTTTATGAAATTAATGAATACATCGCAGAAATGGGTGAAAACTTTGAAAGCATCATGGATAATTATTTTGAGTCTTTCAAAGAGAAAATGAATGACAGATTCCGGATTCCACAGAAGTTGGTGGAAGATTACAAAGATGACATCTGTTTTATGGTAGATTGTGATAATGTGTATATTCAAGCAGTTAAACCAAGAACTGTGTATGCAAAACCTCTTCCTTATGAGGTAAATATTGATGAAACCAAGAACATTATTGAAGCACTTCTAAATCAGCCTGTCAATCCCAAAGCCCCATATTTTGGAACATATGATGAAGCTAAGATGAAAATTGAACTAAGCATAAAGCTTCCACAGGCGGTAAACAAAGGAAAGAAAAGAATAGCTAAAATGCAAATGATAACCGAGGAGAAAGAAGAAATAGGTGAAAAAGAAGAGGAAAAGGATGAGAAAATAGAGGAACCAGAACCTGCAAAGAAGAAAGGAAAAGTTTTTATCACTAAGGCATCTGTGTCTCCCACTGCTGTGTTCACAAGGAGAAATACAAGAGGAAAGGCAGACAAGGCAGAAAAGGCAGATAAGGACATAGTATTCAAAAGGCCTCCTCTAACCCTTCAAGAAAAGCTCAAACTCTTCAGAGATGGATCAGGATCTGGAGTAAGTAACATAAAATCCTTGAGATATGAAACCAGATCGGAAGCAGAGCAGAAGGAAATAGAAGATGCTGTTGTTGAGAAGATGGGACAGTGGAAATACTCTCCTGAAGAAATTACCCCACAGGTTCCTGCAGTTCTATTGAATCCGATAAGAATGAGATGGAGCAATGCAAGGCAAACTGTAATAGACATATTTGATCAAAACCTAAGACAGTTGATGCCGAGCCTGAACAATGATGAAGTGAAAAAGGCACTAAAAGAGAATGAAAACAAGATGACACTGAAGTTCAATACTTGTTTGATTTTGATCAACAATATTGAATCGGTTGTGAAGGCTGCAAAAGCCACATGGAAGAACATTTACCACCTTCACCAACCGAGCATTGAAACTGTAATAATAAAGGATATTGAAGATGACAGCGATGAGCAAGAAGAAGACACCGAGGTAGATGATACTGTAAGGATAGCAGCAGAAGTCATTGCATCCCTTCCTACCTCTCCAGTGAAAGTCTCTACATCCAGCCCAGAGACACCTTCAAGCATGGTTGTGACAACTTCCACATTTGTCCAATCATCCCTAGCAATATCAGAGGCAGCTACCATTTCTTCTACCGAGCTGCAGTCTCCTGTACCAGTAAGTTTTCCAGCTTTTGAATCATCAAGTGTAAATATTGTAAGTTCTCCAGTAGAAAGTATACCAGTGTCAATAGCCAGCCCTATTTTATCTACTATCACTACTACAAGAGCATTAAGTACAGATAAGCCTAAGGCTCTACCGAGTATAAAATTTTTGGGTAAAAATATAGTTGAGGATATAGACCTAGACGAAGAGATAGAGATTCCTACTCTAGATTTTGCAAATCTCTCAGCAGACCAGATGCAGAATATAGGTGAGATCCTCCAAAGGAAAGCAAAACAAAAGAAGCTTAAGGAGGAGAGAGACAAGGAGTATCAAATCATCAAGGATGCTAAGGATATTTTGTCTGATGCATTAGGCATTAAAGTAGACTCCTCCCAGCATGTTTTGTTACAATTGGCAAAAGCAATTGAGAAATATAATGAGGACTCATCCGGGACAGAAAAGTTAGTTGAAAGAGCCGAGAAGAGATTCAACAATAAAGTGCTTGAGCACATTGCTCAGCACATAGCTATTAACCAAGTGGAATTGTCTTCAGTTTTGTCTAACACAGAGTCTATTTATTCGAATGCTACCTCTCTTTTGGCCAGACTATGCAATTTTGCCGAGTTCACAAAGGATGTCAAAAATAAAATGAATAAAATGGATGAGGATATGAAGATTAGCATGCAGAAGCTGCAACTTGAACCAAGTTCAAGCTCTGCTCATCACATGAAAATTTCACATCTATCCAATATGCAGTCTGATCTATTGAAAGAAGACTCAAGGATCCAGTCCACACTGCTAGACATCCAACACATGATCCTTCCCATCATGAATACAATGTATAAGCACATTGAACATTCCAGAACATTGATTCATGACAATCAGTTCTCCATAGCAGATCACATGATTGAACTCTCTGCAGAAATCCAAATTGCCATACAAACATGTAAGATTCTGCAAGAAAGTTGGGACAGAACCCTGGCACTAATAATGAAGGTACATTCTGATTTCTTATCAAATTTTGGATTCTCTCTGTAAATAAATTGTATATGCACCTTTGGCATTATCGTCAAAAAGGGGGAGATATGTATAGAAGGAGAGAGATGTATACTGTATAGATTTGTATAAGAAACAGTTAGCACATTGAAAGGGGGAGACAATGTATATAGCCCTATAACAAAGACAAATTTTGAAAAATCAAAATAAAACTCAGCATGATTCGGTGTATATAAATTTTGGCCAATAAGTGTTTTTGTCACTAATGCCAAAGGGGGAGATTGTTGGCATTAAGCAGTATTGCCACTAGTGACAACACTTATTAGCATTCTCAGTGCAAACCAAGAAGACAGTGCAAACCGAGCAGACAGTGCAAACCAAGAAGACAGTGCAAACCGAGCAGACAGTGTAAACCGAGAAGACAGTGCAAACCGAGCAGACAGTGTAAACCGAGAAGACAGTGCAAACCGAGCAGACAGTGTAAACCGAGCAGACAGTGCACACCGAGCAGACAGTGCAAACCGAGCAGACAGTGCAAACCGAGCAGACAGTGCAAACCGATCAAGACAATGAAAACCGAGTAACATCTTGTCTACCGAGTCACCAATGCTTACCGAGTTCAATACCTACCGAGTGATCAGTATGAACCGTGCCTTCACTTCTACCGAGTGCATGACGATGCCGAGTAATGCAGTGGACGCCGAGTATCAGAAAGTCACCGAGTCAGTGTGAAGGAACCGAGTAACCATATTTGGGCCGACTTAGTAGCACTTATGTTTATTTGTCAAGCCGACTGTGCAATTGTAATTGTAATTAATTGTTTGAAACCTGTATATAAACAATGATGTAGAAATAAAAGAAAAAAGCACAAGTAATGAAATATATGATATAGAATATATAAAAGAGTAACAAAGGCAGAAATAAGCGAATTGCAGAAGGCTTCAGAAGTATAAGATACAGAAAAGACAAATTCATCACAGAAGGTGATCAGTACATCAGCGAATCTCATTCAGCAATCCAGTTGCAAAGCAGAGATCTACTGTTTCATTCTAACAGGTGAATCAGTACTAAATCCTTTAACCGGGTAGACTTAACAGTCTTTGTATAAATCTCTTTACCGAGTGCATACTTCACTGTATGTTTGTAAATCCTTTAACAGGGTGGATTTAGCAATCCTTATTGCTCCTAATAGGGCAGATCATCGGAAGTGATCAAAATTGTAAGCCTTAACCGGCCAACTTTATTCTGCAGTATTAAAGCTTTGTGGGTTTCATCCCCACCCCAGTTTTACTTTCTTTTGGAAGGTTTCTGGGTAACCAAATCCATGTGTTTTTATTGTGAATGCTTTTTAAGTTTCATGCTTTCTGTATGCAAAGGTTAAAAGTAAAATACATGTTAAAATTAGAAGAGAATTTGGAGTTACTGATTCACCCCTCCCCTCTCAGTAACTTGGTTAATTCCTGAATATTTCCAACAGTATGTATGTATATATGTATATATATATGTAATTCTAGGTGTATGGAAATGGGGGATAATAAAAGGACATAAGTGAAGTGACAATTTTTTTCATAAAATAAGCTAAATCTAAAAGTGTATATTAAAAGAATTAAAATTATTAGTTTTTTTTGTTCTTTATTTTCTTTTCTTCTCTATTTTTCTTTTTTTTTTCCTTAACTTTTTTATTTTAATTTATCAAATTTTTTTAATTGACTTTCTAATTTTAATTTGTTATTTCTTCTTTTATCACTTTCATTTTCTAGATTATTTAATTTCTAAGATACAATTTTGGTCCACTCTTTTATTTTACTTTTAATTTCACTTGTTTTCTTTGTTTTGTTATTCTCTATCTTGATTTGGTTTAATCCATTAACTTGTCATTTTTCTAAAATCTAATTTTATTTATTTTATTATTATATTTTTATACATGCTAACTTGTTTTTTTAAACTACTCTTTAGTGTGTTTTTTCTTTCATTTTCATTTTTTGTTTCTAATTAGCATACTGATGTTTGGTAAGTGTTAACATACTTGATTTTGAGTATGAGTTTGATTATTCTTTTCTTTTTTTTCTTTTTTCTTTTCTTGTATATATTTTTTTAAAATATTTAGTATTCAAATTATATTTGATTTATCTTTTATTTTCCTTATGACTCCTTATTTGTTACCTTCTTATTTTTAGCTTATCCTTTAATTTCTTCTTATTCTCTTTTTACCCATTTGTATAATGATTGTACACTACTATGCAATAACATTAAATCTTACTCTAAGCTTAGGAGTTTGGTGAGAATGTGACTTGAACAATTATTTGTATTATAATTACTTAAGTAAGGATAGGTTATTAAGAAAGATGTTTAAATTATATAAAAATATGATTACATAAATAAAATAGGTTATAAATAAAGATTTAATAAAGTCATAATTGTATTTATACTTTTTAAAAGTTTTCTTGAAAAGATTATGGTTGTTTTTATTCCTTTCTTTAGATTTAGGATTTGTTACAATTTTAGGGAAGCCTTTAGAGTTACAATCGATTCTTTATTGACAATCTATAGATTGTCTCGTACTATGCAATTTATTTCTTCTCATTGTTTGAATTATAAAAAAATTCATAGTTGTATTAATATCTTAAGAAAAATATATAATAATTATATAATATTAATACATTAAGAAGAGTATATAATAAAAAGTATAACAGTACATGTATAACTTATACATCCTTATTATACAGATATCTCTAGTCATATAAGTTAGTTATACACAGTATAGATTGTCATTGTAATTAAATATTCACTAATTATACTTTATTTAAAAACTTATTTAGGATCATAGTGTAGGAAAAAATTCACTTTAGGTGGTGATAGTTGTTATCACATTCCATTGCTTTATGTGTGAGATCCACCTTTAGTGCTTTTATCACATTATCATCTTCCACATGTTGCACATACTTCATTGCATAATTGAAGATGATCCACCTTGTGTTGATGATAACTTATCTACTCATTATCTCTTATTGTCTTTCTTATATAAGAAAACTCATTATGTACATATCATTCATGTCTATTAGCGATAATACCATTCCTGCACCTTGTTGCAATTGTCTTGTCATTCTCTTGTTGAAGGTATCTTGGTCTTTTATTTGATCTTTGGGGGTGTTGTAGAGTCATCTAGCGGGACCTTCAACATGTTGCAAAAGTGTTGATTTGGTTGTTGATAATGTAATTTAACTCAAATTAACATGAATGGGTTATGTTTAGTCAAAAAATGTTTGCATAGTTTGTCCCTAAATGCACAATGTTCATATTATTGTTAAATGCCCAATGTTCATAGTGTTAGAAATCTATACATGTTTTAATCTTATAAAATCTATGTGAATTATTTATCCCTAAAACATGTCCTAAAATATAAACAAGGGAATGGAGGAGAGAGAGAGAGAGAGAGAGAGAGAGAGAGAGAGAGAGAGAGAGAGAGAGAGAGATGGGATATCATGGCATGACATAGCATGGTGAGATGAGGGAGGGAGATGAGCGAAAGGAAAAAGGGGGAGGGGGAAGAGATTGGGTAGAGAGAGAAGGGGGAGGAGGATATAGATGAGCTGGAGAGAGAAAGAGGATAATTAGGGGGAATAAATGAAGATACATTAACAAGTCCTATAATATATTATGGGTCCTAGGTGTCATAAATGGTCCTTAGGGGTCCTAAGATGTCTTAAGGGGTCATAAGTGTCTTAAGTGGTCATAAGGGTTGGTCCTAAGAAACATTAATTGACCCAAGGTTGTCTTAAAAATTCCTAAGTGTTTCAAGTGGTTCAAAGGGGTCCTAGGATATATTAATGGTTCCTAAGATATTTTAAGGGGTCCTAGGTGTCCCGAGTGGTCCTAAAGGGACATGGATACATTAATGGGTCATACGATATCTTAAGGGGTCCTAGATGTCTTAGGGATCTTAAGCTCTCCCCGTACATGTTTTAATGTATCTTATAATATACATTAATGGGTTTTGGGATATGTTAATGGGTCCCAAGGGTTCCTAGAATACATTAATGGTTTGAGAAGTCTTAAGGGGTGCTTAGGGGTCTTAGGTGTCTTAAGACATTCTAAGGACTCCTAGGATGTACACTAATGGGTCCTAAGATGTCGTAGGTGGTCCTAAAGGGTCCTAAGATACATTCATAGGTCCTAGGATGTATTATGGGGTCCTAGATGCCTTAAAAATTCCTAAGGTCTCCTCGTACTTGTTTTAAGATATCCTAGGATAAATTAATGGGTTTTGAGATACATTATGGGTTTGGAGGGGTCCTATGATGGTTTGTAGGAGTCTTAAGGTGTGCTAATGGGTCCTAAGATGTCTTAAGTGGTCCTAAAGGATCATAAGATACATTAGTGGGTCCTAAGATGCCTTAAGGGGTCCTAGATGTCTTAAGGGATCCTAAGGTCTTTGCATACATGTATTAATGTGTTTTGGGATACACTAATGGGTCCTAGGAAGTCTTAAGGGGCTCTACATTTCATTATTGGTCATAAGGTGTCCTAGGATGTCTTTGTAAGACATACTAGGATATCTTAAGGGGTCATAGATTTCATAAGTGGTTCTAATGGGTCTTGGGATAGTTTAATGGGTCTTAGGATGTATTAAGGTGTCCTAAGTGTCAAGAATTACAGGGGAAGAGTTGGAGAGATGGGGAATAAATAAGAAAGAAGAGAGAGGTGATAGAGATAATAAGAGGGTGGAAGGAATGAGATGGTGAGAGGAGGAGGGATGGGAGAGAATGAGAAAGAGGGTAACTAGGGGGGAGAGATGTGAGATACAAAGTGAGAGAAGGGGGAGATGTTGGGACACATGAGATGGAGATAGAGGGAAATTAGGGGGAAATATATGGTGATAGAGTGAGAGAGATCTAAGGGGGAGTGGGGGAGAGATTAGGTATGGGTTTTAGCTTGGAAATGTCCACTTCTACTTGTTATTTGTAAATCCTTTTTATGACTTCAAAATATACAGTGACAGATTTTATCTTGGTAATAGTCCCTACTCCTTAAGGACATTACTCATAAACAACTCAAGTCCACTTGTATTTCCAAGTGGATGAGGTTTTTCAACAGTTCCACCTCTATCATATTATTTTCCCAATTCTAAAACTTTATCACCAACTAAATATGATGACCTAACTTGATTGCTTGACAAAACAATACAACTTATTTATGTGTGTGTGTGTGTGTGTGTGGCTTTATGTTTAGAAACCTGATCAAGATTTTTTAAGTTTAAAAATATATATGATTGGGATTTTTAATGTTTTAAAACCTAAGTAAGATTTTTAATGTTTAAAAACTTGATCGTGTTATAGTAATAGGCTTGGATACCAAATATGAGACTTGAGAGATTTATTCCCTCCATTTCCCTTCTTTTTCATGTCTTTTGATCTTCCAAACTGGTTTCTGATCAAGTTTACATATCATCAATTAGGTATTTGTAAAATTACCACCATAATTTCACACAACTTCTAAGCTTTCTAATCTTATATTTTTTCTATTTTTAGACAACATTAACATATTAAAGTTACAATAAATAGACAACTTCTAGCTCTCACTCTTAACTATCTTTCTACCTAAGGATTTTTCAAACTACTAAATCTAACTATGACTTTCTTGATGTGCATGTTAGGCACTACATTATGTTGTTCTAAAAAAATTAGGACTAGTTTTTCGTGTGAAAAGGATTTGACCATCTTAATCTTATCCATTTTATAAAAGATTTAGTAGATTAGAAACTAGAATCAGAATACTACTATTCTTGTTCTTTTCACATCTTCTAATGTCGACTGCATGACTCAAATTTTCATCCAGGTTCAGGTTTACTTAATTTTAGAAAAAAAATGGCAACTTATACCCCCTATTTTGCACACCATCTTGGTGCACTTACCCTTTAGTGAGAGCACACCAAACACTATGTTATATTTTTATTAAAAATAAAGACCACTTTTTGTGTTCCCTCTTTTTGAAGCACTTAATCTCCACCTTTTTAAAAATAGATTAGTAGTTTAGAAACTAGATTTGGAGTACTACAACTCTTGTTCTTGTTGCACCTTCAAATTTTGAGTGTAACTCTCTTGATTCTCTCATCAAAGTTTAGAGTTTTCTGATTTTAGAAAAAAAAAGTGTCATCTTAAGACCCCTTTTTGGCCTCTCATCTTTGTGCACTTACCCACTATGAAGACTGCAAAAAATTAAGATTTAGAGGATAGACTATAGAGAGCCACAAGTAAAAAGTGTGTTGTTTCTCAGAAGAAACTAAATGAGTGCATAAAATGCATTAGGATGTGTGTTGGTACTATTTCCAAGATGTAAAAGTATTGTATCAAATGGCATGTTGCCATTGAGAATCACAAAGTAAAGATTGACTCCATTGAGATAGAGTTGAACAAATATCCTTAGACATTTGATATATATTCAAAGTTAAGGATGGTACTAAAAAGAAGAAGATTAATAAATTACAATTGGAACTGACTTTAGTACAGAGATAGAGATGATTTTGTCAGACAATTTTGGATAGTTAAGGAGATAGTTGAAGCAAGAATGGATCATTTTACCAGACATATGGATGATGTAGAAAAAGATGAGTCGAGTTTGATGGTGTTGGATAAATTGGTGGATGTTATTGACCTGCTTGTGTAGTGAAATAGTTAGCAAAAAATGTTATTAGATACTATCATTTCTTGGAATTCCATTCTTCCAAAACTTAAAAGGAGAAGTACAAGGACATATTCCCTAAGAAAGGTTTTTGAGTTTCCTTTTTTAACATTTTTGGTTTTAGAGGGAGTTGTGAGAAGGTATTTATACCCTTTGTCCTTGATGAGAAAGTGAGAGAGTAATATTGAAGGGGAAACAATGATTTTGGGAAAGAGTAATATTGAAGGGGAAAATAATAATATTGGGGGAGAGTAGTATGAAAGTGATTTTGGGAAAGTTCAATAGTTTTAAGATTGATTTAGAAAAGGGGGGGAGTGGTTCTATAATTTTGAAGAATAAATTTTTGGTTCTATAATCGATGACAAAGGGAGAGATTGTTGGAGTTTTGTCATTGATGATTTTGCTAATAATGTTAGAAGGAGAATGTTGTGCATAGCCTATATTGGTTGTCATTGATGCCAACATACATTTGTTGACTTATGTTGTATCTTCTCTAGTAATTGTATTATTTTTCTCTTTGTGTTTGTGTTTTTGTTTCCCTATAGTTACATATACGGTCTTGCAGTTTGAACAATATATTGATGAATACTAGTTGTATATATGTTCAAGTTGGTATGTGGTATGGCTATAAAAAATATAAAACATAAGGTTTGGTATGGCATTTATATGTGTATAACTATGTTTGAATATGGTCTCTATATAAAATGTATGCTTTGCATTTCTTTGCATGAGGGTTTCAAATGCCATGTTTTTGAAAATGAGTCATTAATATCCTTAGCTTCATTCATTTTAGATGGCACAAGATGTTTTTATTTGGATACTCTGTTTCAAAGCTTGATGGTGTTATTGCTCTAGGTTTGGACTACCTTAGGTGTTTACACTTATCTTTTTGTCTTGGAAAATGCCAATGGATTGTAATTGTAATTTCCCCTCTCTGAAAGGAAGATTTAATAAATAGATGGTAATATTATATATATATATATATATATATATATATATATATATATATATATATATATAGTTAGAAAGTAAAGTCCAAGATAACTGAGAAGGGGGGGGGGGTGAATTAGTTATTAGATAATTATAACCTTTATCAACTTTAATAGATTTTAACCATATAAGAAATGTAACCAACAACCATAGAAAGATATTCATGCACAATAACACAATGACACAAGATATGTTGACTAGGGAAGCTCTTGATCAAAGAATAAACCCCGATGGGAATGATGCCCACAAAAGATGCACTAGTATGAATATTCCTTGTGAAAGAATGGACTCTGTTAGGAGTCTTATGAAATACATTCAGTACATATGAATCCCTGTTAGGAGATTTTGAATCCCTGCTAAAAGATTCTAACTCTGTTAGGAGTTATGGAAGACAGAAGGACCCATTGCCCAAATAGCTTCAATGGCAAGATCACTAAACACACTATCCAACTGATCTCTAGATTATTCAGCAGAATAATATCAAAATATTACTGATCTCAACAATATGTTACCTATCCTGTGATTGTGCCAATCCGCACTCACTGCTACACTAGATCTCAATTTCATATCTATGTACTTCGCATATCCTCTTTCAACAATTTCGCTTTCACAATACACTTACATTCATCATATTCCATATTACAAAAAGGAATACATTCCTTCCTTTATACCACACTCAAGTAATTACAAATGAGTCGGCATACAAATTACAAAATAAAAGTTTCCACACGCTACACAAAATTGTCAGCTTCCAATTAGAATAACTCTTCACTCGTGTGACCTCGAAGTTTGCACTGTCAACCACGTCACTAACAACATGTCTTCAACTACTTTCCAACTGCGCATAACCAGATTCCATCCCAATTAGGAGATATCATCCGATTACCACAAACCGCTACTCAGGAACATTGCCTGAATACTGCTTCCACAAAAATGCTCATAACTTCCATAAATAAATGAATTACTGTCTGCACTCTTAACCATAAACATATAACACAACATAGAATAATTCCTTAACATCGCATAGCTTGATCTCTAATATCCCACATGTGCTAACCAAAACACTGTCTTCTCCTCTGCTAATCTTCAGTAAATCACTGTGTTGACATCAATGACAATCACAATCATGAATGCAACAACTGCTATAGAATGGATGCTAATACTCCCATAGGATATATTCAACATTCATTCCTAACAATCTCCCCCATTGGCATTGATGGCAACATAGAGGAAAAACACCCAATGTTCCATAAATCCAACACTGCAACACTATTCTTTTGAAAAATACTTCAAGTCCTCTTCATCAATCAAATATTGCTTCATTTTCCTATTCAATTCTCTCCAATAGATGGTACAAATGGTTTTTCATGTACACTTCTTGATGGAGTTGATGAAAAACAACCCACAGCTCCCAAGAACACCTGCACGCAAACACCTGTCACAGAAAGAAAGAGAAGCAAACAGCTATGGAGGCCTGAACGCATTAATCCACAAGAGAGGAGAAATCCTTAATGTGCAAAAACAAAAGTTGCAATCAATAATGAAATGTCAGAAAAGGTTACAAAACAAGAGGAGATCAATCCTTATGAAGGAGATCAGAAACCCTAACAAAGGTAAAACCCTAGGTTGCATGATAATAATTAATAAAGATAATTAATTATTATATGCCTAAAGTTTAGCTTAAGTCAAAAGAGGTAATAAGTGACTAAATAATTAAATCAATATGATTCAATTAATCAGTAAACACTTTATTACTCTAACACTTCTCCCCCATTGACATCAATGATAGAAATTTCATCATTATGTCAACAACAACTCTAATGTCAAAAGACACTGTTCAGAAAATACATTCACTAGAGTCCTCATGACTCAGCTCAGATACAGATACTCCCCCATAGAGGAAGTACCAACATCCAGTCTAGAAGAAAGATAGGGCTCATATACCACTAGACGGATGCAACAATCTGCATCACTTCTCAAAAGTAGGCTGGGGCATAACCCCAAGCATACCTCTCAGATACTCAAATGTATCCTTAGGCAAAGGTTTTGTAAATATGTCTACAATATGCTCCATTGTGCTTATGTATTTGTTAGTCCTCATATGGAAACCCCTTTTAAAAAAATATGGATGATCATGTGACTGTCAAGTGCAGTGATTCTTGAAAAGAAGAGCAGGTTCTTATCCAGGAAAAGTCATCCTCATGTGTTCCTAGATCAAGCAATGTTGTCAGCATAGGCATGATTCAAAGATTCATAGTTTATAGAAGATCTCAAACTAGTCAAAAGGATGTGATAATGAGATTAAAAATAATCAAATGGACGAGAACCGAGCTCTTGTTATGTAATCTACAATCACCATGGCCCGATTCATCACAATTGATAAATGTGAAGTTTCACATACAATTGGAAGTGTGTTTAAATGGTGGATGCACGAAAGGAATGTGTTGGTTTTGTGATTTAATTTATCAATTTTGTTTTTGGAAAGAAGGATTCAGAAGCAACTATGACAACATCAATGATTCAGACTTCCATGACCACAGATTTGTCAAAATAATAAAAATGGGTCTCAGTGCAAGAGCCATATCATTTTACTCAACCGTTGAATTTTTCTCAGCTTTGGATATGTTGTTGTGAGGCAAGTTACGCATGATCGGATGGGAGTGATCGTTGAAATTATGTTTGGTTCATGAGATATAAATGACTGTGTACAGTACTGTCAAATCTGCCATTTATTTTTAAACGTGGAAGCATAAATATTAGAAATCTATATGTTAAGGTGGAGACATTAAAACATTTGATAATTTTTAAATTATTATAATGTTCTAATATTCTTCCGGAGAAGTGTTATGGGAAGGAGAAAAAGATGAAATATTTCAAGAATCAGTTCTGTAACTGAAAAGTGACTGAAAATAAAGGGGCTTTCTTGGAGAGTGATTATAAATTGTAATTTTTGCAAAGGAAAGGGGTTCGATTATTTTTCCACCTTTTGGCTGGAGACTTTGGGCTACTGGCAGAGGGGTTTTATTTTCTAGTTTTAGTTTGTAATGTAGGGGGAATTCTTTTTTGAGCAATCATATTGTACAGGGATAGAGGGCTTTGAATTTCTATGCAAATGTGAATAAAAGGAAGATGATGTTCATAATCTTTGAATTATCTGAACTTTATTTTCTGATTGTAATTAGACTTTGGGCTTTTATAATCATCCATTCGTATCTTTTCTATCACAAAAGATTGTATGCATGAGTGTATTTCAGAACTTTGCTTTTTGCAATATAATCATATTAGAAAGGAAGTCTTTCATTTGTTTTCCTTTTAAATCTAGATGTCATTTGGGATTAGTTGTGAAGTGTTGTTTGATGGAAACTTGGTTTTCTTTCAAATTTGTATCTTTCCTTATCTTATTTAACAAACACTTTCAAATCATGTTGATAATTGAATAGTGGCCTTTAGTTGCTTTCTGGTTAAAAGCAAAGGTGTGGTTTAAAACCAAGTAATTCATTGCATATCTGATCGGGGAGCTATACCCTGTAAAATTTAGAGGACGCTTAGGTATTTCAATTGCAAAGCGATCCAGTTATTGTGTTGCAAGTTTGTCTTTCAACCTTGGGTGTTTAGGAGTCATTTTGTGCAGGTGTTTTGAGAAGACAAATTTGTTTACCAACAGTATTCAAGTCTGACTTCTTTCTCATCAACTTTCTCTCTTACTACATGATACTTTATCTCTATATGCTTTGTCTTAGAATGTAATACATGATTCTTAGACATACTAACTGTACTGATGTTGTCACAATGTATAACAATAGGCTCAACAAACTTTATTCCAATATCCTTTAGCATCTTCTTCATCCAAATTATTTGGTTACAATTGTTTGCTGCTACTACATACTCTGCTTCTGTTGTGATTTATGAAATACAATTCTGCTTCTTGCATAGCCAAGAAACCAATCTTCCTCCAAGGACAAATGCTCCACCACTGGTGCTCTTTTTATCATCAACACTACCTCCCCAATCAACATCTGTATATGCACATAGGGTAAAATCATCAGATTTTGCATACCACAATCCATACTCAATTGTGCCTCTTAAATATCTCAGTATCCTCTTCATTGCTACATAATGTGATTCTCTAGCTTCAGCTTGAAATCTTGCTACAATTCCAACTGAGTGTGCTATATCAGGTCTTGTATGTGTCAAGTACTACAATCCTCCAATCATAGATCTATACTTCTTATATTCTACTGCAGGAGTCTCATTTGTGCTAGATAACTTATATCCAGTTACCATAGGTGTTCCAACTGGTTTATAGTTCTCCATTCCGAATCTCTTTAACAAATCACTCAAGTACTTTGTCTGACTTACAAAGATACCATCACTGTTTTGTGTTATCTACAATCCCAAAAAATATTTCATTTCACCAATCATACTCATTTCAAATTCAGTCTTCATTTCATCTACAAATTTATCACTGGCTTCATCTTCTCCTCCAAAAATGATATCATCAACAAAAATAACTACAATCAACAAACCATTTTCAATTTCTTTTGTGTACAGGTTGCTATCAGCTATTCCTTTTGTAAATCCTAATTTTATCAAATACTTGTCTAATCTTGCATACCAAGTTCTAGGTGCTTGCTTTAGTCCATATAAAGCTTTCTTTAGTTTACATGCCATTTCTCCTTCTTGAGTTAAGGGAAAAAATTCAGGCTGATCAATGTAGACTTCTTCTTCCAACTCTCCATTCAGAAATGCTAACTTCACATCCATCTGATATACTTTGAACTTCTTAAAAGCTGCATAAGCCAAAAACATTCTTATTGCTTCAATTCTTGCTACTGGTGCAAAAGTTTCTTCATAGTCAATTCCTTCTTGCTATGAGTATCATTTACATAAAAATCTTGTTTTGTTCCTTACTACTTCTCCTTGTTCGTTCATCTTGTTTCTGAATACCCATTTTGTTCCTATAACATTCTTATCTTTAGGTCTAGGGACCAATTCCCATGTCTTGTTCTTTTAAATCTGATCTAGTTCTTCTTTCAGAGCTTTAATCCAATGTTCATCTTCACAAGCTTCACTAGTAGATTTAGGTTCAATTTGAGAAATCAAACATAATTGTTTTTGTACCTTATTTCGAGTCTGAACTCCTCTGCCTATGCTTCCAATAATCTACTCAACAGGATGATTCCTTGGTAAATTTTTGTTAGGTGTCACTGTCTCAGATCTCACTTTAGGTGTCGGTTCTTCAATTACCTCACTATGGCTTTCATTTAAAAAATC
The DNA here is from genome assembly GCA_027943335.1 of Chamaecyparis obtusa. Classification (NCBI taxonomy): domain Eukaryota; kingdom Viridiplantae; phylum Streptophyta; class Pinopsida; order Cupressales; family Cupressaceae; genus Chamaecyparis; species Chamaecyparis obtusa. The sequence continues at coordinate 82,812 of BSBK01011438.1, forward strand.
ACTGTCAGTTTCATAGAATAATTCAATAGTCTCAATATTAGATCTAGGATGTGTTCCTTCATCTTATTCATAATCAAGCATTCTTTCCTAAATTTTGAACTTTTCATCAACTTTAACATTTGTGCTCTCAACAATAGTCTTAGTTCTCTTATTGTAACATCTATAAGCTTTTCTTTTCAAAGAATATCCAAGAAATATACCTTCATCACTTCTAGGATCAAACTTTCCAATGTCATCATCTCTCTTTATATAACATTTGCTTCCAAAAATTCTAAAATACTTAACTGAGGTTGCATGTCCAAACCATAGTTCATAGGGTGTCTTGTCTGTGTTTGCTCTGATTTGTATTCTGTTCATGGTATACACTATTGTGTTCACTGCTTCTCTCCAGAATATCTTCGCAAAGTCATTCCCAAATAACATAGCTCTTGCTTCTTCAGTCACTGATCTGTTTCTTCTTTTTGCAATACCATTTTGTTCAGGTGTCCTAGGGGCTGAAAATTGTCTTTTAATACCATTCACTTCACAAAAGGTGTTAAATTCTCTAGAAGTAAATTCTCCACCTCTATCTGATCTCAAACATTTAATCTTCATCCCAGATTCATTCTCAACTTTATTCTTAATGACCTTAAACTTATCAAATGCTTCATATTTTTCTTTAAGAAATGCAATCCACATCATTCTTGTAAAATCATCAACAAGAATCATAAAATACCTTTCTCCATAGAATTCTCTAGTCCTTGTAGGACCGCTCAAGTCTGTATGAACAATATCCAACTTCTCCGCTGATGTAAACTTCTTACTGGGAAATGAGCTTCTCTTCTATTTATCCATCACACATTTCTTGGATATCATGTTAGTATGCTTCATAATTCTAGGCAAATCTCTTACTGCAAGTGTAGTACTCACTTTCACAATGTTATCAAAATTTATATGACAAAATCTTATGTACCATAACCAACTATCATCAATCTTAGTAATCAAGCATGTCATCTTAGTAGGATTCAACTGAAATACATTACCTCTGGTTCTAGATCCAGTACCAATCAAATTTCCATCTTTATCTTTTATCACACAAGTTTTCTCAGTAAACCAAGCTTGATATCCCTTATCAACCAGCTATCCAACACTCAAAAGATTATGTTTCAAACCATCCACAAAGTAAACATTATTAGTATTAGTCTTTCCATCAAGAGTAATAGATCCTATACCTTTAATCAAATAAGGTGGATTATTTCCAACTCTAACAACTCCTCCATCATAATTGTTAAACTTTATGAACTTTTTCATGTCTCCAATCATATGATGTGAACAACTACTGTCTATAATCCAATCATCTTTCTTTTCAACTTGAGAAACTTGGGCTTTTTCTTCCTTAACCTCTATTTCAAGATTTTCTTCTTTAATTGCTACAAATCCTATATCATCATTATTCTTAGTATCACTTTCACTTAAGGTTCTCTCTATACTAGCTTCAAGTTCTTCATCATTAGCATAGTAACATTCCTTAGATCTTCTAGGCTTAAAATTGTTTCTGTACTTATTAACTCTCTTTGGACATTCAGATGCAAAATGACCATATTCTTGACATGTCCATCATTTAAAAAATTTCTTACCATCTGGTTCTCTCTTCACAAGCAAGGCAATACCTTCTTCAATCTTCCTATCTTCTTCATTTCTAGATCTGTTGCTGCCAGCATAATATCCACTCACACTGATGCTTCTTGACAAAGTAGGGCGAACACTAAGAGCACTAAATGTTGTCTCCATTCTAGGTAAGTCTCCTGATAACCTTAGGTTCATTTCTACTGCTTCCAATCTTCCAAGAAGAGTCTCTCTTATAAAGTTCATAGTACAAGGTATAGCTTGTTCAATCATCTATGTAGTCTACTTAAATGCAGGAGTCAGTGTCCTTAGAATTTTCCATATCACTTCACTCTCTGTCTTTGTTCCTCCACAAGATTTTATACCTGCAACAATTTCTAACATTCTACCAATATAGCTTCTAACAGATTCATCTTCCATCATTCTTATATCTTCAAATGCACATATCCAATTATGTAATCTGACTTTCTTTGCATGTTCATCACCTTCAAAAGTAGACTGTAAAGCTAACCAAATTTCATGAGATGTTTTCAAATATTTTACCTGACTGTACTCATTCTCCAGAAGGGCTGACAAAAGTGCTTCTATGGCAAGTATGTTACACATGAATAGATCTCTTTCATCATTAGTACAATTTTCAATATTATCCTCATCAATGACATTCTTCTCATTCTTAGTAATCAACCAATAACCTGGTCCTAAACACAATAGATGTGTCTTCATCTTTTATTTGTGTGTGTGAAAATTGTACCTGATCTGTAGACACAACACTCAGTAAAACATTAGAGGTTAGCAAAAATCAAAATCGTGCAAAATTGAAATCTAATCTAACCAAGCGATTTACTGCCTTCTAATAGGTGCGAGATTAATGTTATCAGATTATTATCGAGATCAGTGACCTAGACGACACCTAAATGAAGGATTTGAATGCAAAAGATGGATATGAAATTGAATGCAATTAATCTATATTTTTTTGAATTTTCTATGCAATAAGAATGAATGAAAAACTGATATGAAATTAATCTATATGAAAACTGATATGCTATGCTAATCTAACAATGATATGAAATATGAATGCAAAAATAAGATTGATCTCACAAAGATGTCGATTCGCAAGAGCTTTGATTCTTCAATTCCAATTCTCCAGCGTGATTGTGCAAAATATGAGATGATTTGTGAAGAGCTAAAGCTTTAATTTATAGAAATCCAGGGCTTTGGAGGTGCATGAATAAAAGCCATAAATCACTCAAATAACTCAGCTTGATTTTTGAGTTATCTGATCATGAAAGATAGTTAATTCTCAAAATCATGCAAAAACATGCAAAAATAGCTTTTTAACTCAAATTAGAGTTTAGATCAGCTTTTTGAACTCCAAAAGGATGTTGAGTTCCAAAAAGTCAATAACTTGCATTGATTTTCTGATTTGGAGTTTAACTGTTTCTTTTGAATATGCATAATAATTAAGAATTAAATAAATAAATAAAGTGATTTATCCTCAACTCAACTGATTTTTGAAAATAAATAATTAATTTATGGGTTAATTAACTATTTTACCAAACTTTTATTAAAAATTATATTATTAAATAATGACAACATGCTTTAATTAATTAAATAAGAATTTAATCAATTAAAGATAGGAATTTTGATTTATTGTCAAAATTAAATAATACAATTAATAATAGATAGAATTAAATTTAATTACATAATTAAGTGGCAAATATTAAATCTAATTAATTAAATATGAAAATATTCAATTAATCAAACTTAGGATAAATGTGATTTATCGCCAAATAATCATTAAATTAAAGATAATTATGATAATTAGGAATATTACTAGGAATATTCCCCGATGCAAAATTTAAGATAATCAATTATGATTCGATGATGTTTAGATGTGCCTTAGGTTAGGACTTTGATGTTGATTTCGTTTGAATTGAAGATGTAGGAGATTAATGAACTTATAGCCCATTTTTGGGGTATTACATTTTGCCCCTCTTTGAATTACTGTGCGAAGCGCAGTGGTTCAAAGATAGTCTGTGTTTGATAAAGATATGAAACTGATTCAAAAGATAAACCGATCTCAAGATAAAAACCGATTGAAAGATATTGAGATAGGAGTTGATTGATATTGAATTGATATACTTAGCAATTTGTACAAGCATCAAAATATAAACGTTGTGATGACCTGAGTACGCCTTGCATTACAAACACATCAAACAGTCAAGAGATCATTCTAAATCCAATGTGAATTACCCGTAGTGACCCTTTATCGTTCACATCCTTAGGCAAGATTGCGTTCCACAGTAGGAGAAAGAACTTACTCAAAAAGATAATAGTTAGATCAAACTTCCTTGAATTGTCTGGGTATCAATGGTCGAGGTACACATGGCCATCCAATTCGAGATAGAGGCTCTTACAGTTGGACACCATTTCAATCCAGAAGTTCCAAAGATGTTAGATTTTCACATACAAGCAGAAGACAAAGAAAAGATTATGCCCCTAGTCATCACTCTCTAAATCCTATAAAGGACATCATCGAAGAGCTCGAAGGGACACAATATGCAAAAAACTCAATGCGAATCAGTAAGCCTACAAGGAGATAAAAGCATGAAAAGCACAAATTGTTTTCAGTTGAGTTTTGATGTTTGATTGCCTTGTTGTAGATGCAAAATCCTTTCTGGAGACAAGACTGACTAACTGACTCACATGAAGCTTCAAAGGACTTTGACTAGATATGACACGTCTAAGATACATGGGAGACTATAAGATATGACATTGATTGTCCCCAAGTGTTAAACATTGATAGGATACAGATGCTTGAGCTGGTTGGTGTACAGACTGACTTATTGAAACCAGGATATGCAGAAATAAACCGGGAGATATGTACAAACTAAAGCAAGACTGAAAGCTGGGAAAGACCAAGATTGTGCTGATAGATGGAGCATTTTGGAACAAGTGGTGCCCGTTTGCCGGGTTTTCACCATCCTGGTAGAGATTCTATTTTTGCTACCAAGGCGCCTGTTTCCAAGTTTTCACCAAGGCACTTTTTCTTTCTTTTTTCATTTTTTTGTATTTTTCATTTTTTCAATTTTTTTGTACTTTTGATTTTTTTTAATTTTTTTGTACTTTTGATATTTTTTTTATTTTTTTGCGAATCATCAAGGCACCTATTGCTAGGTTTTCACCAAGATGTTCATTTTTTCAAGACTTTTTCTGATTTTTAAGAATTTTTTAGGACATTTACTAAGCACTGAATGCATTAGGCATAGAATTTCTTCAGATGGAGAACGTTGATTGGTTCTCGGAGCTGTTCTCCTTCAGTTGTTGAGAGTTGATAGGCACCAGAGCCAAAAGTAGCAGTGATTACAAAGGGACCCAACCAGTTGGGTTTGAACTTCCCCTTGCATTCTCGATGTGATTGATTTTTAGGATTTTCTCTCAACACTAGATCGCCAACCTGAAATTCTCTATGTCTGACTTTCTTGTTGTAGCCTCTAGACATTCTTTTCTGATACACTCTGAGATGATCATACGCTGCTTGTCTGCGCTCATCTAGTAGTTCAAGTTCTTGTAACCTTGACACTCTGTAGTCTTCATCAGTGACAAGTCCATGCATTCTGATCCTAAGTGATGGGATTTCAACCTCAATAGGCAGTACCGCTTCAGACCCATAAACTAAAGCGAAAGGTGTAGCCCCTGTAGGTGTTCTGATACTTGTTCTAATACTTGTTCTGATACTGGTTCTGATACTTGTTCTGATACTGATTCTGATACTGATTCTGATAATGATTCTGATAATTGTTCTGATACTAATTCTGATACTGATTCTGATACTGATTCTGATAATTGTTCTGATACAGGTTTTGATGCTTGTTTTGATACTAGTTTTGATACTTGTTCTGATAATTGTTCTGATATTGGTTCTGATACTTGTTCTGATAATTGTTCTGATACTTGGTATACTTGATAGCATCTTTTTCCATTTGTAAACTCCCAAGCAAGATCATATCGTGCAGTCCCAATGTCTAGCAAGGTGGAGAACAAGAGGGATTAGCAAGCTGGTGGAAGAGATGAAAGATAAGAGAGTGAAGGAAAATGAAGGGAAGAAATCCTCAAGGGGAAACTCCTCAAGAATACCCAAGCTAGGAAAAAATTGTCATGTAAAGCGCATTTGGACAAGCAATGAAAGGCTAGCATAGGATAAGCACAAAATCATAATGCAAGAGCAGGAAAGGATGCAATCCAAAGGAGTAGACATGTCAAGAGGCTTCATAGCACCGTGTTTTACTCTTTCTTTCTTTTTTTTATTAGATCAAGACCAAAGGGGAAAAGGATAGCGACAGGTGAAAATGAATGAAGGAAAATAAATATGAAGGCTAAATAGGAAGGGATTGAAAGCAAGATCATCATCAGACAACTCACAAAATAGCCAAATGTTCGTGTATAGATCAACATTGTCAAGATCAAAGAGAGAAGATGGAATGGATGAAATATGTAGAAGAACTACGCATGATGCCTGATTGCCAGGTTTTCATCATGGTACTTATCCAAGGTGCCACAAGGGAGTGGTTTTCACCATAGGATGAATTTATTTCTCTTTACTTTTGCTACCAAGGTGCCTGTTTCCAGGTTTTCACCAGGGCACATTTTCAATTTTTTTAATTTTTCATTTCTTTTTTGGAAGAAGGCAAGCTTTTTAGATAATGCTCCTTGAAAGGATAAACCATGATATGCCAAGGATTCAAAATGACACGCTCAAAGATGCTGATAGGGAAAGGGAGATGAAAGAGAAAAAATGGAGGATAGGGTTTTATGTAAAGCGAGTGAGGTTGGAAGATAGGAGGAATAGGAAAATGAGGAAAAATGATAGAAGGTAAAAGGATAATGCATGGAAGGATTGTAAAAGGGTAGGTGGAAAGGAAGGCAAGATCAACGTCAACACATACCTTGAAGGGTGGTGAGAGGATGGAGGAATCTTGAATGAAGGAATACGTGAAGGAATATGGTGAATGGATAGCAGAGGTTGTGGTTTAGGCACATGGAATGGAAGAATATTTTTGGAGGGAGATGAAGTGGAAGCCTTTGGAAGCTTGAATGTCAACTTCACTTTTTGCTCAACACTAGACTCTTTCAAGAGAGACTTTGGAATCCATATAGCCTTAGGATTTTTATTTCCTTTTGATGATCTAGAGAGAATATCTTGAATGATGGATTTTGGAACCCATACTTGTCTTGTAGTTTTTTTCTTAGATATTTCTTTTGACTTTATGCTTCCATGTCTATGAGAGGAGACATGGTGATATTCTTTTTTTGATGGATTCTTGTATTGCTTCTTTTTCTTGTATTGAACATTCAAGTTACTTCCAAAAGACTTGGGATTTGTGGAAGAGGGAGGATACGACTGGTTTAGATGGGTGGGTGGATGAAAAGGATTCAAGGGTATGCATCTATGTTGATCTTGAGGAAAGATGGGAGATGGAGGTATGTAAGGACCCAAGATGGATGGCGAATCAGGAGAGTTAGGAGGGGAAAGTGAAGGGACATAAGGACCCAAGATGGAAGGAAGGCATGAAGCCCTTAGTAGTGGTGGAAGAGGTCCAAGGATGGAAGTGGAAGATGCAAAAGGATAATCAATAAGTTCATCAGCATCTATATGACAACCAAGGATATCAACATCTTTAGAGTGAGCATTAGAATTTTCAATAGACTCATGGACATCTTGAATATGAGCACCTTCTTTGATAGGATTGTTCAAAGCTTGCAAAGACTTAGGAAGAGTAGAAAGTGGAAGTGAACATGGAGTGGTAGAACAAGAAGATGAAAGACTTTGATCTTGACAAGGATCTTCAGATAGCATAAGCGCATAATTTTTCTCTTGTTTTTCAATAGGCTTAACATTGGAAGGAACACCATTTTTACCAACCTTAATGGAAGTATCATCTTTGGAAAGCGCAAGTGTAGTAAGGTCATTTTGATTGTCAATAAGCTCATTAGTGTAAGTAGTAGCCTGATCTTGCTTAAGAGAAGACTTAAGACATGGTGGAGGGCATGAAAAAGGGTGTATAGGATCAAAAGAACCATGAAGCGGATAAGAGACATCGGGAAAAGGAGTGGATGACATGGAGGGTTCTTGATCTTGATCTTTCTTTATGTTCTTCTCTTTATCATTTTTAGAGTCCTCTTGACATGGAGCCACTTCTAAGGACAAGGAAGCATGTTGGGATTGTATGGATGACTTTGGAAGAGATGGTGAAGGATTAGCTGAAGTAGGCATTATAGCATATGAAGGCTTAGGCTCTTTAGGTTTATCATTATTGAAAGTATTTGCAGCCAAGTGAAGGTTAGCTTGAGTTTCTTTAAGAGGTAGCCCTGGAGGATAACTATAGGGAACCACATGAAAAGTATCAGGGCTTGTGTCAGATGAAGGTTCTGTGAAAGATTTGAAAGACTCAGAAGCTTTAGGAAATGTATGGGTATTGGAGGAAGTAGGGGATGGAAGGGAACCATCACAAGACAAAGGTCCAACATTAACATGATCTTGCTTGAGAGTGTAATCTTTATTTTCAGCCTGAGAGTTCTTAGAGGAAAGATCCTTGTAGTATTTACTTTTGTAATCAGCATGAAAAACTTTCTCTTCCTCAAGTGAAGTAGATGTGTCATCTAGGTATTGTGCATAGAAATCGTCAAAGTCTCTTTCATAATCAGAATCATATGGATCACCCTCATGAACTATCCAACGTGACGGCCCATTTGTAGTAAGTAGGAATGAACGATGAGGAGGACTCTTAGGAACAGAGGTGTCATAGGTATCATTACATTTTCTGTCATCATAGTCATCATAGTCTTCAAAGCTAGATGTGTCACTCTCCGTGGAAGAGGTATCATATTGCTCAATTTTTTTCCGGGGGCATGGTGACATGTACAAGTCTTTATCAAATGGAAAAGAGTATAGAGGTTCCTTTTCTTTCCCAAGTTTGTCAAGCTGGACTTGCATAGCATGTATCTGTTTCATTATAGTGGCGATCAGAGCTTCTTCCTCTTGTTTACTGATTCTTTGAGACATGTGTACTGATTCTCAATAGCTATTGCTCTATTCCTGACACAATGATATTTTTGACAGATTCTGGAACTAGGCTGGAAACATTGGATATCTTGCAATTTGATAATTTCTAACAACTCTCTCAAATTTTTCCAAACGACACTCTGCAGACTCGTACGACACTGGGTTCTTAATCATACGACATATGGGCTTTACTAAAATGACATTTGACAAAAAGTCATACGACTTTTGACTTCTTGAAATGACTTTTGACTCCAGAAAGAACTTTACGTCAATTTTTTGTAAAATTTAAGGTTTTCAGTTTTGGATTGTTTGCAAATTGTACTGTCCAGATTTTGAAGGTTATACCAGATTTGATCATTTTTAATAGCCAAGTAGATAAATAAGCATGCAGAACAGCAAGCAAGTGATTCCAAGCATGTTTGAAAATAATGAACAAGGGCAAAAGCAACCTTGCGCATGAACAATCAAGTGACCAAATTGTGCTAATTCCTGAGGGTACTAATTGTGTATGTTCTGAAAAGTTTTGCAATAACACACATATACCTGAGAATGAAAAATTGGCCTCTCTAGGGTTTTTAGTAATGGTTTGACTCTGCAACTTTTATGATTCAAAGGGGTGAACTCCAATCCCGGCGCACCAGGGTTTTGACACAGTCCGAGAACTTAATCTTCAAGAGCTGCTAGGGAGATCTGACAACCCAACAATGAACCATACCCATGGAGATTTCTTCCACAAGGACATTTATATAGCGGCTGTCACTACCACGGCGAAAATGGCTATGACCGCTTGAGGTTCCGTCAATGCAGTTTGCCCTGTGAAGGGATTGTCCGCTACGGTTAACCCTCTCTAAAGATGACTCACAGATTTATACCACAAGGGGACTTGGCTCCAGATTCAAGGTTTTGACACCTCTTCACTTTTAACCCAAACAAAACAAGCAGATTAATCTGACACGCTAAGACAAAGTTTTGTTCCACCAAGGTCTGTGATATCAACTCCACGTGATCTATCAACCTCTCCAGGGAGAGAATGTATCAATCAATAAGAGAAGACACACTAACCAATTTTGATTCACCAAAGCTCGTGATATCAACCCTACGTGATCTATCAACCTCTCCGGAGAGAGAATGTGTCGATCAATAAGAGAGGATGCACTAACCAAGTTGAATGTGAAACGCACTAAGTATCCTCCCTACCTACAAGGATTCTATCGTCAAGAAGGATTTCACTGGGAATCCAATCTTTCAAGAATCACGAATAGTGTTCATAGGGCCTAATTACTATGTGAGCACAGATATATTCCCGAAAGTAAATCTACCAAAAGTACCCAAAAAGTAGAAAGAGGAACACTTAACGCTTAAAGCGAATATGAGATGAGTCCACAAGGTGGAACACTTAACACCTCACACAAGCTAAAAATGAGTCCCCAACTTAGAAAACAAGTGAGTTCCTAAAAGCACAAAAGGGTTGCCAAGTGGAACATTTAACGCTTCTGTCCTATTGACCCCTCCCCTTTATGGCGCTGAGATTGCAACCACGGGGTGGAAATGAGGGGCCGGCGGATTAGCGAGTCCAATAACCCAAGATAGCAATCAAGATCAATCACAAGTATCCTAAGACTACTTAATGAATCCTTAAGGGTTCACAACCTAGTATCAATTATGCAAGCGTGTAGAAATAGATCAAAAGCATGAAAAGATGCACACAAGCTTGACACATAAGAGATTTATTTTAAGTCCCAAATCAAAATATTATTAGATGAAGGAGAATACCTGGGATCCTTGCAACATGCTTAGTAGATTTTACTTGATTTTTAGCAATTTTTGTTGAGCTTTTCCATGCAAGCAAGTGACGAACTCTCCAACAAGCAAACAAGCAAACAAGATATGCAAAATATATTCAACTTATGAAAACCATAGGGTTAGCTCTAAAAATCAATTATTATCATAATAATAACCAGCAATCAACCCAAATGACAACTCATATCATTCATTGAACCATGTAAAAAAAAAAGTGCATACCCATCACAAAACTTTTTTTTTTTTTGCTGCATTTGACCTAGTCAACAAGATCTAATTTTTTTGATATGATTTTGGCCACAAAAATAGAAATTCAGAATAGAGACCCCTGCTAAAAAATAGAGAGCTTTCCAAAAATGCAAAATTTTTAGAAAAATCTCTTCATTTGTGCCCTAGAGACCCATTTTATCAAAACAGACCAGTTTTTGTAAATTGACTATTTGAGCTATGATATCATATCAAAATTTAAAACACAAAGAATGGACCCCCTATAGAATTTAAAGAGCTTTCCGAAAATATAAAAATTTTCAAAAAATATGCTGATTTGCGTCAGATATTAATTTTTTCCAGAATTTCAAGAAAAAATTATTAAAAATTCAAAACATCTCAGAAAATTCTAAATTTTTTACTGTAGCTTCCATAACATGTCACAAACCTGTAAAACAAATTTTAGACCAAAATTCCAAGCCTTTTGGGAGATAAAATTAAATCTTTGAAACTTTGGGGTTTTAGCTCCCAAAAAAATCAAAACCAGCATGCAAAGGTGGGTTGCCCCACGGTGGGCGCCAGAAATGTGTGTGTGAAAATTGTACCTGATCTGTAGACACAACACTCAGTAAAATATTAGAGGTTAGCAAAAATCAAAATCGTGCAAAATTGAAATCTAATCTAACCAAGCGATTTACTGCCTTCTAATAGGTGCGAGATTAATGTTCTCAGATTATTATCGAGATCAGTGACCTAGACGACACCTAAATGAAAGATTTGAATGCAAAAGATGGATATGAAATTGAATGCAATTAATCTATATTTTTTTGAATTTTCTATGCAATAAGAATGAATGAAAAACTGATATGAAATTAATCTATATGAAAACTGATATGCTATGCTAATCTAACAATGATATGAAATATGAATGCAAAAATAAGATTGATCTCACAAAGATGTCGATTCGCAAGAGCTTTGATTCTTCAATTCCAATTCTCCAGCGTGATTGTGCAAAATATGAGATGATTTGTGAAGAGCTAAAGCCTTAATTTATAGAAATCCAGGGCTTTGGAGGTGCATGAATAAAAGCCATAAATCACTCAAATAACTCAGCTTGATTTTTGAGTTATCTGATCATGAAAGATAGTTAATTCTCAAAATCATGCAAAAATATGCAAAAATAGCTTTTTAACTCAAATTAGAGTTTAGATCAGCTTTTTGAACTCCAAAAGGATGTTGAGTTCCAAAAAGTCAATAACTTGCATTGATTTTCTGATTTGGAGTTTAACTGTTTCTTTTGAATATGCATAATAATTAAGAATTAAATAAATAAATAAAGTGATTTATCCTCAACTCAACTGATTTTTGAAAATAAATAATTAATTTATGGGTTAATTAACTATTTTACCAAACTTTTATTAAAAATTATATTATTAAATAATGACAACATGCTTTAATTAATTAAATAAGAATTTAATCAATTAAAGATAGGAATTTTGATTTATTGTCAAAATTAAATAATACAATTAATAATAGATAGAATTAAATTTAATTACACAATTAAGTGGCAAATATTAAATCTAATTAATTAAATATGAAAATATTCAATTAATCAAACTTAGGATAAATGTGATTTATCGCCAAATAATCATTAAATTAAAGATAATTATGATAATTAGGAATATTACTAGGAATATTCCCCGATGCAAAATTTAAGATAATCAATTATGATTCGATGATGTTTAGATGTGCCTTAGGTTAGGACTTTGATGTCGATTTCGTTTGAATTGAAGATGTAGGAGATTAATGAACTTATAGCCCATTTTTGGGGTATTACAATTTGCACCTGTTAAAATTCACTCCATTAAACTTAGGGCTTTCTTTCCTGAAATTCACCATGGATCTCCTTAAGCTGTTAAACTTCTCTTTCAAGGACCTACCGCTCTGATACCAATTGTTAGAAAGTAAAGTCCACCAAGATAACTGAGAGGGGGGGGGTGAATCAGTTATCAAATAATTATAACCTTTATCAACTTTAATAGATTTTAACCATATAAGCAATGTAACCAACAACCATAGAAAGATATTCATGCACAATAACACAATGACACAAGATATGTTGACTAGGGAACCTCTTGATCAAAGAGTAAACCCCAGTGGGAATGATGCCCACAAAAGATGCACTAATATGAATATTCCTTGTGAAAGGATGGACTCTGTTAGGAGTCTTATGAGATACATTCAGTACATATGAATCCCTGTTAGGAGATTTTGAATCCCTGCTAAAATATTCTAACTCTGTTAGGAGTTATGGAAGACAAAAGGACCCACTGAACACATTGTCCAACTGATCTCTAGATTATTCAACAGAATAATATCAAAATATTAGTGATCTCAACAATCTGTTACCTCTCCTCTGACTGTGCCAATCCGCACTCACTGCTACACCAGATCTCAATTTCAGATCTCTGTACTTTGCATATCCTCTTTCAACAATTTCTCTTTCACAATACAATTACATTCATCATATTCCATATTACAAAAAGGAATACATTCCTTCCTTTATACCACACTTAAGTAATTACAAATGAATTGGCATAAAAATTACAAAATAAAAGTTTCCACATGCTACACAAAAATTACACAAAACTGTCGGCTTCCAATTAGAATAACTCTTCACTCGTGCAACCTCAAAGTTTGCACTATCAATCACGTCACTAACAACATGTCTTCAACTGCTTTCCAACTGCACATAACAAAATTCTATCCCAATTAGGAGATATCATCTGATTACCACAAACCGCTATTCAGGAACACTTCCTGAATACTGCTTCCACAAAAATGCTCATAACTTCCATGAAGAAATGAATTACTGTCTGTGCTCTTAACCATAAACATATAACATAATATAGAATAAGTCCTTAACATCGCATAGCTTGATCTCTAATATCCCACGTGCGCTAACCAAAACACTGTCTGCTCCTCTGCTAATCTTCAGTAGATCACTGTGTTGACATCAATGACAATCACAATCATGAATGTAACAACAACTGCTACAGAATGGATGCTAATACTCCCATAGGATATATTCATCATTCATTCCTAACACACACACACACACACACACACATATATGTTAAAATAATAATAATTCAATTGTAAATAAATAGATAAATAATAAATTTATAACTAATATAATGATATAAAATAAATAATATAATAATATACAATAATATATTTAAATAATAATAATTCAAATGTAAATAAATAGATTAATAATAAATTTATAACTAATATAATGATATAAAATAAATAATATAATAATATACAATAATAAAATTTAGAATCAATTCTCAATATTAAACATAATATTATATGAGGAAATATATAAAAATCAATAATTAACATGACATTATAATAGTGAAAACAATAATATAATATATCAGTATTATTAGATATAAAGGAACTAATATTAAGGGATACACACACCTAATCCACAAATGGAGGAAATACAACTAGACCAAATTATAGTAAAAATGTTGGACAAAGTATTATGGTGGGAAATATAGATTCATGTTAATTCAAACACATACGTGACAGTAATCAGTGAACTATTAGTCAAACAAATGAATAAGATTAATGTTTACTAGTCAAGTAAACACATTGATGAAGGGCCACAATCACTAAATAGACCCGCCTCTTTGATTCCAAGGGGTATATCACTAGTTGTAGAGGTATAAAGAGATTTCTTTGATCAAGTAGGGAATGATCAATTAGAAAAGAAGCACCTCCATCGCATAGATGAGAGTTCAATTGATTCTGAATATTTAGAAGGATTGAGTTTCAGTGAACACCCTCAAAGACCGCAATCAATGATTATATTATGAAATAGAACTTAGTGTCGCTTTTACCAATTTAAGATCAATATTTAGGTGGCTGCAAGAAATCGAGTCCCACTTTTGGGCAAAAAGTGGAAGTCCTTTCCTTGTTTTTCAAATTTCTTGTCAATTGATGTCTAAATTTGAGGCACTTAGAGATTGGGTTTCAAAAAATTCAGTAACACACATGGTATAAACTATTTTTTAGTAGGCATGTTTAAAAATCATTTTTTTAAATGCATATTTCAAGACCATACCACACCCGTGTACGCCCACCATATTTTGACCTAAATAAATGAATTTTTGTGAATCCTTATAGGGAAAGATACCTAAGACACCAATTTTTTTTTTTTTGATCGGTAAAAGGCCGAAGCCCTAGACATTTTTATTAATATAAATAATTATATTACAATGTGAACCTGCTCACTGCAAGCACTGGTAGGAAAGAGTGGGGTTGAGAAAACCTCCAGCCTTGCCCGGGACCATAGGTCCTAACCTTATACAAAAATTTACATGGGCATACCCACGACTTGACAATTGTCAAGATTTGTTAAAATACATATTTTCCATAGGCATACCCACAGCTCGATACCTATCGAGATTTGTACATAATTTACGTAGGCATACCTACGTCCCGAAAAACTCTAGATTGCTTTTTTTTAAATCATGAATTATACATAGAAAGGCGATTAGACAAGGATTACATCATTTGTACAGTTGAAGCAGAGTCTCTGATCCTCCTACTATGTCAAGTATATGTGTTGAACATCTGAATGATAGTCCTTCCTGAAAAAAAACAAGACAAAATTCCTCCGAGACCAAGGTTAACCTGCATCAAGATAAAAATTCTACATCTCTGCTACATAACCTATCTAATAATATTTGATATTGACTATGAAGCATGTAGTTAAATACTTTTATTATTGACAATATAATACTGAAAACAAATACTCTTGTGATTAAAAATCCTTACCGCTAAAGATTAACAATTCCTGCCACGAGAGTCTTAACATTTTAGGCATATTTACATCAGAACTAAATATACTCCTCAGTACTATACTAGTGTTCTAACTAAATTCAAGTCATACCTGGCTAACTATCGGAAAGAAGATAATAGCAGAGTTCATTATGGGCCTCTAATATTTACATCATTCAAAAAAAGCTGCAAAGATTTCCAAGCTCCTCAAATTGTAAGGCAAAAAATAATTAGTTTGAACATATGGTTATATATATATGTAGATTATATATATATATAACCATGTGTTCATACCCTTACCGGATTTGTGAGATCTCAATGTCCCACAATCCCTTTATAATTTGGAACAAACTCCTTGTCGTTCATTATCTTCTCTCATCTGCCCGGTTTATGTCGTCGCATGATCACAAGAAATTGTTTTAATTCTTGCGATCATGCGACATATGCGATAATACATCTAAGAGGATGCTATATTTGAGTTTGGCATCTGTTGAAAAATTCTTAGATTTGAACTTATGCCATCGATCTAGTAGCTTTTGAAATGAACGACCACGGTTATATCATCTCCGATAGTTCTTTTAAGACTCAAGTCCCACAGGCTACATGTCAACATCCCGCTTAGTCGCAAAGCATCTTTCTTCCCATAGCGACTAAGCGACTACCGTTGATTTGATATCGCATACAAACTCTTTCGGCCCCACTTGGACACGTGGAAGGATCTCGCTTAGTCGCAAAGCAACTTCCACACCATAGCGACTAAGCGACTATCGTTGATTTGATATCGCATACAAACTCTTTTGGCCCCACCTGGACACGTGGAAGGATCCTGCTTAGTCGCAAAGCATCTTCCACACCATAGCGACTAAGCGACTACCATTGATTTAGTATCTACAACTCTTTTGGTCCCACGGCTACGTGTCAATATCCCACTAAGCATTTTTCTTTCCATAACATCAAAGCGGGAGCCGTCGATCAAAAATCTTATGCAACCTCCTTCCGGGCAACTTTTCTTGGCCCCACCTTTACACGTGGAAAGATCTCGTAAGTTCACAAAAATATTTGACAGGGATCACGATTATGCGAGGGCCGTTGGATCCTTTCCTTGTTCCACCATAGGTAAGTCCATTGACTCGAGTCCCACCTGGTCCTCCATTGTCGCATGATCGCAAGAGTGTTATTTTATTCACGCAATCATGTGACCACTTTATCATTGGCGCATGAAATAATATTTAATACTATCCTTGTCGGGCTCAGACTTATAACTTTTCATTATCGCATCTACGTTGTTAGCATACGTGGGTCCCAGTAGAGCACATTCACCTGCCCGAACTCCATTGTCGCATGATCGCAAGGCATTATTTTATTCCATGCGATCATGCGACCGCTCTATGATTGGTGCACGTGGATTGCCAACCTACCTCATTTCAACATCAAATTGTACACCATTTTCACTATTAGGATCATGGAGACTTAAGGAATCGATTTATACATTCATTTCATGGGGAACATCAGTTTCTGCTGTTACTTGAAAATACATTAGATCGATGAGTGTTCGGCTTTGCAACGTCAGTAGTTTGAACTTATTATTAAGTCCTTCATAACATCATAACACTATTCTTAGATCCCAGGAGATTCCATAAAAACATATGTCCCTATCTCTTGAAACTACATTCTTAATTAAGGAAAAGATTCAATTACAAGTTGCCCATTAAAGCAAGTAATAACTTTATTTGTTGCTCAATACATCCCCAGTTCTTATCATACATGTATCCTGTGCTTTCCTCTTTTATATTATTTTCTGGAGGTGATCAAATGTATATAAATATAGATATACTATTATCAACATATCTATATTTATATATATTAAACTATAAAAGGTAACAAGATTGAATACTTCCTGATTCTGATCTTGCAAATCGTTATAACTTAGCTTTAGGCATCGGTATATATATCTATATATACTATTACTAGTATATATATATATATCTATATACCTAATATAAACTCTGACTTTAGGATCCTTTAACTTAATATAGGAATACCAATTGTGACTATGTTCCATACTGTATTCTCAAATGCATTAACCGTGCCTCATCTTCTATAACACGAAATGCTTCCCTGAGTAAAAACAATGCTTAGAAGACCTTGCTAGCTTAAAGTAAGATAAGATGGTATATACATACGTTTATATATACATATATATAATGTGCATATATATAAGCGTATGTACATACCATTATCCTGTCTGAGGTCATCATTAATACAACACTTAGCAAGGTTTGTTAAGAAGAATATGAATATATGTATATACCTATACATATATTCATATACTCTTACCCATGTCTAGCTGTGTAGCAAAACAGTAAAAGTATCCATTGACCCCCTTCCCAGGGGCATCGCCTCAGGGATTTTATTAACTCCTTACAGTAACATAATTAACATGACTTAGTCCATATAATGATAACAAATTAGCTATGAATGCCTTCATGTCAAAGGGAAATTGATCATGATTATCAATTCCAAGTATTTGCTCTAAGAGTGTATAATAATGTCACCCATGTATTATGGAGACGCCCTTTAATCTGTTGTTGTGAAAGTATTGTTGCCCAAAATTTCCTTATCATTCCCTTTTTGGCCGCATCTTGTTTGTTCCAAGAAATGCTTAAGTGTCAAAGCCCACTGTGTTTTCTGCCTTTTGGCCCGAAAACCCAGTGTGTTTTTGACCTTCGCTTTGAAGGCTCAGGATGTTTTTGACTTTTGGTCCAAAAATTCTCTGTGTTTTCGACCTCCAGTTAGAAAACCTTCTGTATTTTCGACCTTCAAATGCGCAACTCCGACCAGGCGGGTCCCAGATCCTCATAGCCGTGCAAGTATAGTGGAGATCTGACGGCTGTCGCATAATCTCATGGAATCTTTCGAGCTTTTCAAAGTTGTGCCAGCGCAGAGAAGATTCGACAACTATCACATGATCTCATGGGATCTTTTAACCCCATGAGATCATATGACAACCGTTGATGCGGTATTAGCAAAGATCGGTGGTGGACCCAAGGTGAAAGTTGAGTTAAGGTTAAAAATAGGTCTTGCGGGCCCAGACGTCTAGCGGTTAGCTCCAAGCAGTCAACGGGTAGCAACTATCGGCTGGTCGCATGATCGCCTGCAGATCTTTCGATCCCATGCGATCATGCGACAAGCCATAAGCGATCACGAAGAGGTTCAAGGCAAGTGATCAGTGTAACAGTTTCAAGCTTGCCGCATGATCACATGGGATCTTTTGATCCCATGTGCCCATGCGACAAACCGTCTATGGTTACGGGGGTTAAATGCCGGTCAACAGTCTTGAGGCAAGGTAATGAAAAAGCTTGCAATTACATGCTGGTCGCATGATCGCATGTGGCTTCCTAACTGCATGCGACCATGCGACAAGCCTCTAGCGGTCAAGTAAAACATGATTCGGTGATGTAGCATGGGCCCGTAGATGCAAGATCTATGGTGGTCGCATGTTCGCATGGGATCTTCCGATCCCATGCGATCATGCAGCCACCGTTGGATTTTGAGGGCATTTCCTATGGTGCTGTCGTACGTTGGATTGAGTCGGCAAATCTTGTGGACTAGGTGTCCTGCATGGCAAGGATGGAATTTACAAAAGCTAGTCACATGATCGCATGAAGGCTTTTGAGCTCTTGCGATCATGCGATGAGTCTAGCTAGGATGGTGAAAAGAGATCTTGAACACTAGAGCTAGAAGAACCATAAACTAACCCTGCCTAAACATCATGATTTCCTCAAGATGGGTGGCTGAGAGAAAGGGAAGGGATTAGTAGGCTGATAATAAGATAACCAAGTGGCTGGTATTCTATTAATAAATTATATACAATATTAACCACTAGTCTTTCACATTGAATGCACTAGGAATGGGGAGAGCTGAATAGTAAATGTTTGTTGAATTTGTCCTAGAAAAGTTCCTAATCTGACCAAACCTATTTAGGAATAAATGTTGATTAATTTTAAATGCACCAACTCTAAGCCACTACATTTCTAACGGTCAGTTGGTATTTTAATTAAAAATCCTTATTAAAATTAAATCACATATGCCTAATCTTGTCCATTACCTAATATATATTTGTTCTTCCATGTCGTCTCAGCATGATAAATCTAGGTTATGACTCCATCAACTCCAAGATTAGCTAACATATCTGCCTCTGTATTACCTTCTTTGTATGTATGCCTAATTTCATGTTTGGTGAAGCTTTCCATCACTAGATTAATCTCCTCTATTTTAGAGTTTAAGATCCAATTAGGTGTTTTTTTGGTACGAATGGCATTTACTATAATTTGAGAATCACCTTCAATTATTAATTTGGAGATGTTACGATTCTTACATAGCTTTAGAACCTCTAGTGCCGCTATGCATTCAGCCATGTTGTTAGTGGTGGGATTGATAGGCCTTGAGAACTTAGCAATAACTTCCGACTTCCCATTTCGAATTATCCCCCCAATGCCAGCAACTCCAGGGTTCCCTCTAGATGCCCCATCAAAGTTGAGTTTATACCATCCTTCTTTCAGAGGGATCCACTTGCAAGAGGCTCTATCACTCTTCCTTTTGGATCCCCCTTTTCCATAAAGGGGGGGAATATCTAATTTAGGCCACTTGCTTCTAATTTTGTTATCCCTGTTTTTAAAGGACTCCTCATAACTCAATTTGTCTCTGAGCTTACTGTTAATGATTTCTACTATTGAAGCTTCTATCTTGTTGGTGATTGTATTCCATGATAATTTTTGATCTGTGAAGATCCTTCTATTTCTTTCTTTCCAGATTTCTCATGCTACTATAGATGGAGAAATGAACCATATATCCTTATATAAATTGTCTTTAAAGAGAGAAGGCCAAGCTTTGAGGTGGCTGACTAAATTAGATTGAAGAGCTGACTTCCAGCTTAGGCTTTGATGGAGCCAATTCCAGTAGTTTTGAGTATAAGGGCAATTAAGGAGAATGTGATCAACATCCTCAGAATGATTCTCACATAGGGGGCACCTAGATGGCACTTCAAAACCCAGTTTATTAAGTCTATCCGCTGTAAGAATTCTGTCTTGCAGAGCTGCCCAAAGAAAAATGCCAGCTTTGGGAAGGAAAGATTTGTGCCAGCATAGATTTAGTGGGATATCTAAGCTATCCATATTCATCTCCCGAATAATAGAATTGTAACCCTCTTTAACTGTATAGTTGCCTTTATTTGATTTAGCCTAGATTAAGATATCTGGTCTACTTTTGAGTGAAGCTTCTTATCTTTCAAAATTGTGAAAAGGATTTGTTTTTCATGCCATGCGGAACCAATTTCTTCTAAATTACTCCATTCATAACCATCTTTTTTACATAGATAATCTTTAAGATAAATGCCTTTAACTCTTTTACATTCTTCCATAAACTCTGGTGAAATTCCTAGAGTGTCTAGGGGGGGATGACCTGCCCATGAATCATCCCAGAAAAGTGCTTGATCCCCTAAACCTATATCCCATGTTAGACCTTTGCTAATAATGCCTTTGCATTCTTTAATAAAGTTCCAAATCCGAGAGCCTTTGACAAGAGTGTGAGATCTAAAGATATTAATGGGGTTCGCATCAAGGATATATTTATGAAGTAGTATAGATGCCCATTTGCTACTAGATTCCTTATACATTCTCCATATAAGTTTAGCTCCAAGAGCTTGGTTTTGCCATAGGAGATTTTTGATGCCTAGACCCCCCTTCGAGATTGGTTTACATAAGGTATCCCATTTAATGAGGGCAAGTTTTTTGTCTTCTGATGGACCTTGCCAGTAAAAGTCTCTAAGCACTTTATCTAAGTTCTTTTTGATACAAATAGGGAGGGGGAGTACGGACATATGATACGTAGGTATGGCAGAGTGGATTGATTTTATCATAGTCACCCTACCTTCTTTCGTTAACCATCTTCCTTTCCAAGAACTCTTCTTATTTTTTACTTTAGTGATAACTTGCTGCCATAGTTTGGAAGATTGGATGCCTTTATCCAAGTCAATACCAAGATATTTGCATGGGAATTTCCCAATCTTGTATCCCATAATATTACATATCTCTGATTCTACCTTCGGGTGGGTATTAATACAGAAGATTTCTGATTTGGAGGGATTGACCCCTTGTCCTGAAGCTTCCATATACATGTTTAAGATGTCCTTAAATGCTCTAGCTTCTTTCCTGTTAGCTTGGCCGGGTAGGATTGTATCATCCACAAACTGCTAGTGTGTAATATTTGGAATGTTTTCCGAAGCCTTCAATCCTATGATTTTGCCTTCCATCTGTTTCTTAGTGATGGATCTACCTAACACTTCTGCCATAATGACGTAGAGGAAGGGGGATATTGGATCTCCTTGTCTTATGCCTCTAGATATACTAAAAAAACCTTCCGGTGTTCCATTGATTAAAATCAAGATTTTAGGTGTGGAGATACAGTTAAAAATGAGATTAATCCATTGTCTGGAAAATCCAAATGCTTCCATACATTTGCACAGAAATCTCCACTCTACTTTATCATATGCTTTTTGGATGTCTAGCTTAATAAGCATGCTAGGATCCTTTGTTATTTGGGCCGTATGAACTACTTCTTGTGCTATAATAATTCCATCCAAGATCGATCTATTTGCTACAAACCCTGTCTATTCTTCTGATATAATATTGGGAAGGAGAGACTTAAGCCTATTTGCTAAACACTTAGAAAGTATCTTATATATTGTATTACACAAGGATATAGGTCTAAAATCCCTTGGCTCCGTGCTCTCATTTTTTTTTGGGATTAATGCAAAGAAGGTATTGTTTATTTCATTTAATAATGATCCCGAATTTCTCATTGCTTCTATTGCTTGCCATACCTCCTCGCCAACAAAGTGCTAGCATTTTTGGAAGAATCCTACCTGGAACCCATCTGGGCCCGGGGCTTTATTCGGATGAAACTGAAAGACTATTGTTTTAACCTCCTCAAGGGATAGTTTGTCATTAATCATCTTATTATCTGCTTTTGTAAGTACCTTGGGAATAGTTTTAAGCATTTATTTTTGTGCTCTAAGGTCAGTACCTTCTATGTTGTTAAGAAGGGATTGATAGAATTGCAAGAAGATTTCTGATATTTGTTTAGGTTCCTCAGTGAGCTCTCCCTCTTGATTCTTAATTTTAGATATTCTATTAATGCTTCTTTTAAAATTGGTGGTGTTATGGAAGAATTTTGTATTACTATCTCCTTCCTGGAGCCAAGTTTCCCTAGATTTCTGTTTCCAAAATATCTCTTCCTTAAGGAGGATGGCATTGTATTTAGAAATTAACTCCTTCTCCTTATAATAACTTTGATCATTCATCCCATGTTCTATTACTAAATTATTAAGGTCAGTGAGCTTTTGTTCTAACTGAATTTTTTCTGCAAAAATGTTGTTAAAATTATTCTTATTCCATTCCAATGCTTTATTTTTAATGATTTTTAATTTAGCTATTAAGCAGTACATTTTGGATCCTTTAACCGATATCTGTTTCCACCAGTCCTCTACTAGATTAATGAATTCTAGGTTTTGGAACCACATAAACTCAAATTTGAATGGATTTCTTGTTGGTTTAGTGTCTTCTATAATAGAAATCCTAATTGGGAAATGATCCGATCCAGCCTCTGGAAGGATTTATTCAAAATATAGCTGATTAAAGTTTTCCGTATTAGTGCTAATAAAGAACCTATCCAGCTTTTCAGCAATGTAACTAAAACCTTCTCTTCTATTATTCCATGTATATATTCCGTTATTTGTGTCTATGCTAATTAGATGATTATCCATAACCCAGTTGCGAAAATCCTCGTGAGCTTGAGATACATAATGTGAACCTCCAAATTTTTCTTCAGGAGCTAAAATGGCATTAAAATCTCCTCCAATTAGGAGAGGGTATTCTGATGCATCATTTAAGAAAAGGCTCATGCCAAACTCTCCTTTTTTCTTCATTGTGAATTGGTCCATATATATTGATTAGGTAAAATTTCAAGTTAGACTTTAGACTTTTAACTTCTAAGGCCATCCAGTTACTGTTATTAGAAATTGGTATGCCTACAACTTTACGGGGGTCCCACAGTACTACTAATCCTCCTGAATGTCCTGTAGATGTAACGAATTCTGATTTCCATATGCCAAGTTTCTTACTAATTTTAGTGCTTTCCTCCCTATTGAGTTTGGTTTCCTGTAATAATATTATTTCAAACTCAATTTTTTTTAGATATCTCTTAATTAATCTCTGTTTGTTAGGGGCGTTTAATCCCCTAACATTCCAAGTAGTGACTTTCATTTCTGCTGGGGAAGGTACTTCCCCTTCCCTGTGTGCAAAATTTTAGCTATCTTTTTTTGGTTGCCCGCATTACCATCCATTGTTCTTAATTCAACTGCTGATTTCCTACCTCTTTTCTTCTTAATTCTATTAATATTAGGGGAACTTAGGCTTCCTCTATTCATAGCTATTCCCAATTGCCTCTCTTTATTAGTAATTCCAAGGAGACCCTCAATAGAGTCCTTAACTAGTGTAAAGTTTTGATTTGAATTAATGATGGGGTTATCCTGCTTGTCTGAACTATTCTGTTCTAGTTCAATCTGAACTTGAGTTGTTTCCTTATCTATAAGCTCCTTTCCATATGATTCAAATATATTTTCTGAAAGGTCCAGGTTTAGTGTTTCCAACTCTAATGGGATAGAGAATGCATGGTTCTCCCCACTTTTATGGGTGTTCTTAATTGTCATGCAAGGGGCCACATTCCTGGAATTGCTAATATCCTTACTTTCCTCTTGCACTATAGTTGAATTTCCCGGAACAAGTTTGTCCTCTTTCTACACTATATTTTCTACATCTAATTGGTTTGATACCATGCCAAGGTGGCCGGGGGGGGGTATAGTCTGAGACTTCCTTTACAGGGATAGTGAGATAAGTATGTTGAGTGGCAATAGAATCCATGTTCTCATTATCTTCTTGGGTAATATTCTATATTAGATTGATTAAAGTATCTTTTTGATATTTCAAATCCTCGCGATTGCAAATCTCATCCATGAACATATCCAAAAGTTCATCTGTAAGAGTTTCTCCTAGCTTATTATTCTAATTATCTTCTACTTTACTTTTTTCTTCATTCTCTTTAGAGGCTATTGAGTCTAAACATAAATGTTTCAAATGCTGGACATTACTAAAATCTTCCTCTGTTTCTTTGTTGATATCATTGTCCAGCTTCTTAATAGGTGAAGGAGGTAGTAGATTATCATAATAATAGCTAGGCTCTATTGGGGAGGATATTACATTTAAATGAGAGCATGGCATTTCTATGCTATCCTTTGAAATGTTCCTAAGAAGAAAACCTCCTTTATCCTTTAAGAAATTTACCTTTATATTATTATCTGGATATAACAGTGTTTCTTTACTATGCTTTTGATTGTAAGTATACAATCTGTTATCTATCTTTGGATTTTCTACAAAGTCTTCCAGCATCATTGGATTTATAAATATGGAATTCGAATTGAAACTAAGCTTAAGGAGGGGGATATACTTCTTGTGATAATTTAAATTAATTATTAGGATAGCCTCTGCTTGATTATGTTTAGTTTTAGCAATTCTTTTAAAATCACCAATCTTATTTCCTATGCTTTTAAGAATCTCAATATGATTACATTCTAGTGGTAAATTTCTTAGTAAAATTGCTTTTTCTACCATGAAATCTATTACATTTATAGGGTTAAACAGAGGAGACCAATTGCAAACATAAAAGGGTATGTTTCTATATTTCAAGGAACCTACTCCTAATATTTTCTCTTTAAGGCTGCTGGATAAGCAATCTACAAAAAGGAAGTTATCAGCCATGATAGTAATACTTACCTCAAATGGGATTGTAGATGTCAGACCTTCTATTATGTCTCCAACGTGAGCCCCTATTCTAGTCCATTTGCAAAGGAAGCCTCTGTCTGCAAAAGCAATCTGGTTTTGCAAAATACAACTTTCATCCACTGTCATTCTAATATGATTTTGGTCATAATTTCCACTTTCTAGTGGAAGCTTTTTCTCATTTTTTACAAAACGTCTGTGAGGCGGAGAGTACACCTTCTCAGAAGACTTTGACGGAGCAGGGATAATATCTTTATTACTTTTAGCCGGGATAAGGAATTTCCTTTTCCTTGATTTCTCATTGCTCCTCCTACGATGAGGAGGGCTGTAGGCATTCATAGATTTGTGTATAGATTCACAATTGAAAAATCCCTTTGGCTGTTTATGCCCTATGGTTTTTATAGGGGGAAAAGATAAATTTTCCATATTTGGTTGTGATGACTCATAATTCATCCGCGGTTCCTTCCATACACCTCTTTCCCCTTCCAAAACCTTATTAGTATGTTGTATCTTTTTGCATGGGGTATGGTCCTTATTTAGCAATTCAAAGGGATTTTCCAAAATTAAAAAATTGTTGTTGCGCTTCTTATGGTTAGATTTCTCCGGATACCTACCTTTCACCACCTGCCATTCTGCATTACTCACTTTTTCCACCCCGGAGGACAACTTAGCTCCTGGAAATCCCCCTCCCCCCATCGCAGATAGAGGATCGTCGAAGTTCTTAGCCGGAGTAATCCTGGACGCCAGAGCCTTTGTATCCCCGGGATGATCCCTCCTTCTTCTTACTTCTGACCATGAGGTTGATTGATTCAATATGCAAGTTGAAGGTGCTTGAAAAGGTACCAATCCAATTTTCCTTTGCTCTAGATTGCAATGATGCAGAACATACTTAGCTTTTGTAGATCCATCTCTAAACTTCCCCATTTTAGCATATTTGGTCTTTGCAAATAGGGCAAATTGTTCATTAATTGACTTGACCGAGAATACCTTATACTCTGATTTCTTGTTGCAATTCACAAACCCTTTACCTTTTGGATTTACAGAGTCTGAAACCCTAGCTATATGAGTATCATATAGTAAAGACTTCCTTAGGTTTTTATCCTTGTTATCACACTCTTCATCTTGAGGCTCCGATATTTTACAGGGGGCCGAGGCCGCTTCTTCAGCCATAGGATGATCCTTTTGAGATTCCACAAGGCTTTTAGCCCACTATTTAGTAGTAAAACCATCGAGATGCTCATATGTGGGATGCAAATGACGCTCATCCGGCCTCCTGCAATCCTTATGTTTATGGCCGTAGGTCCAGCAATTAAAACAATAGCTGGAAAACTCCTCTTTCGCTTTGTTGGGTTTCAGATCAAGGTTTCTAAAGGAGTGCACATTACTGTGGGCATGAGCACTCGCAAAAATTTGCTGGTGATGAGCAAGCCCTACTTGCATCTGCCTTCTCTGCAAAGCACACTTTCGCTGAATGCGAATTTTCTTCATTTCTCTTAACATGTAACAATATTATTATAACTTCTAAAATAATATATTATAAAAAACTCCTAAGACACCAAATATTGATGAGCATATCTTTTCTTAAATTTTTATTGGATATTTTTTAATTAATTTTTAATTGACTATAAAGAACATTTTCAAAATGTCTGGTGTACGACCACCATAATTTGATGAAAATTTCATATTTTTTCATTTTATTTTATTTTTTATCTTCAAGAGAATTGTATGTATATGGATGTCATATAATTTATTTTCCAAAAAAACTAAAAACAAAAAAGTCATTAAATTTTTAGTGAACCTCACTATTTTACATTTAGGTACCACTTTTAATCAATAAATAATGCAAAAATAGTAAAAATAATCATTTCACTATTAAATTTATATTTTTGAAATCAGGACGATGAGATCTCTAATGGGTCTTTGTTTCATCAAAAAATACGATCGGGAAGGCCCTCCAAAAATGATGACAAGGTAGAAATCTAGCATTCCAGTGTTTTTACCAAAATTTTGGAGGTCAAGGTCTACCAAGGCTATCTTGAATGGACATATAAGGTGGAGATTTGTTCAATGCTCATGTCTTAAGAAACAGGTGCTTGTTATTTAAAATTCAAAAAATGAGCACCCATTTCTTAAAAAAATAAATTGGTGTGTAAAAATGTATTTCTAGTTATGATTTTTAAAAAAAATTAGAAAGGGGCACCCATTTTTCAAAAAGTGGGTCCCTATTTTTTTGATTTCAGATCGGGCATCAAAACCTAAATCGAATGCCCATTTTTTGAAAATGGGTGCCCATTTCTTGCGGCATTTTCCAATTCCACAAGGCGTCCACCGAATTAGCACCCAACTTCTTGCACTTACCCTTTCAACACAATAAATATGATTTATCATATCATCTGTACAATACAACAAATGCCGACCAATTCTAGTGAATACATTTTCTCTTATTTACTTATCCTCATCAATTTTCTCTATTTGCACATTTTTCTTTTAGCAGTAATATATAACATTGACTTATCATATATCACAACCATTATCGAAAGATATTCTTATTATTTATGACAAATATAGCATAATTGCACTATCACTATAAGTAATAGGAAACATCATATACATAGCATATCTCATTTTAGTATATCAATCATTGCTATTAAAATATAGTGATATCTATATCATTGCATATATTTATATTATTTTACATCAGAGATAACAATTATACTCTCCATGTTACTTAGTCCAAGTGCAAGTATCTAATAGAGTAAATGGGGAGAAGTTGGAGTAATTGTCCCAACTTTTTGAGGTATCCAAATAGGGGACATTACGATAACTTGTATGGTGAAATTTTTGGTCCCAGCTATGACATGGTGCGGTGCACTTTTCATTCCCCCCATCATGAAAATGACTAGTATTGACCTTATTCAAATTATATTTGCCTACTTGTCTAACCGATAGTGGGAGACGTGATAAGCTATGGATTGGTATTAATAAGAGTTAAAATATAATGGAAAGTGTATGGCATTTATATATACTTATGTGGATTTTTTCAAGTGTGTACCTATGCAAAGAGGATGCATGAAATAAGATTTGTCTTCCTAGATGTCTAAGTTGTTGTGAAGAGTGTTAGAGAATAATGTGAATATTCATGTGTTATCTACTAGAAGTAGTGAGCCAAAAGTATCTATGGATCGGTTGGTTGTATTTCTGTTGTGCATTAGTGGTGGATCTATTCCTTTTCATCCTTCTTCTTTCAGGTAATGAGTTGTCTTCTTTGGGAAGTGATCCTCTGGCAATAAAAATCCACTTAATTGGTATCATCCTAACAAGTGTGTATACATTTGAGAATAATCTTCTTTATGGCTTTTCCCTTAATAGGGTTTTCCACATAAATCTGGTGTTTCATGTGTTTGGTGATTGTTATGCTTTCATGTTTATAACTTTTTGTTATTGAGTTTTAAAGTAAGTTTGGTGGAATTGATTAAAGTTATATCAAGGTTTAAAAGTTTTTATACATTTGATTCACCAATCCCCCCTCTTAGTTGTCTTTGATATTTAATAGAGTTGGTGTGTTTCCTCTTTAATGTCCTGGCATCTTGACTTGATTGATAGAAGCAAACGAATGGTCGAGTTTTAGAATGTTTGTTGTTTCCTTTCTATCGACCACTTTCAAAAAAATTATCATCATAAACCACTCTTGGGTTATGGTTTTTGAAGAACCTCAATTGTCATTTTTTGTATATAAACCGCGCTTGAAATTTTATTATAAAAACTACACTCATGGTTTTAAATTATAAAAACAATTTTCATGGTTTTATTTTAAAAACTGCATGCACATTATGGTTTCAATTTTTCAAGTCATAACACATTCAAGTTATATGAATTTTTAAATAACCCAAATGCATGAGCATCATTTTTGGAAATTTTTTGAGAGTGGCCACTTTTTTGTTCACCATCTTGGTACACATGCCCTAGGAGCATTTCTTCTTGTATCATCTACCTAAAATTTCCTTCCATTTTCCATTCCAAGGTGTTATTGACAATTTCTTCTTTCTTTGGTTAAAAACATATACCTTTTGGAACATATTTTGATCAGAGAAGTACTTGACTATCTTGCGAAAGGCTTTAAAAATCCTTTAAGAGCATTGCATATTAAAGCAACTAGGAGCCTCTCAAGATACTTCTTTTGCAAGATATTTTATTTTCATGAGTTTCCTTGGTAGGTATCAAGAATTTGAAAATGACCCATCATTAAATTCAATAAACCACAACATTTATTCCTCTCCCCAATGACACCAAAAAATAACAAAGATTACGCAAATTTCGTATAATTCAAAAATGATTCTTTTAATTTTGTGAAAAAAGGGATTTTAGTGAGTCTTGTCATATTTATAGACACCATTTGGAAACTTATTATGGAAGTATTGGTTCTCATTTGATCAAGCTCCTAGGTAAGTGTTGGCCTACCTGTGATACCCCCAATTTAAAATTGTAAAATGAAGCCCCATCTCATTAATGGTGATCAAAGGTGAGATTCACACAATTATCCCAATTTTTCTCAATGATTTTTCTCATAATCTTTATGTAAAGATGGCAATTCATAAATGGTAGCATCTGGAAGAATTGTTGAACCAGAGGTTCAAATGGTTCAATGGGTTCAACAAGTTCAAAGGCCCAAGCATCTGAAGCTCAAAAGTACGAATAGTTAAAAATACTCATGAAATCTTTAACATCCAGACATCGGGCAATTCACAGAAGAGGATTGTTGTCGTTCTTTGTGAACATTG
The DNA here is from genome assembly GCA_027943335.1 of Chamaecyparis obtusa. Taxonomy (NCBI): domain Eukaryota; kingdom Viridiplantae; phylum Streptophyta; class Pinopsida; order Cupressales; family Cupressaceae; genus Chamaecyparis; species Chamaecyparis obtusa. Next base: position 113,012 of record BSBK01011438.1, read on the forward strand.
CAAATTAGTGGCTTCCTTTTGCAAGAGAAATTAAAGACATTCCCTTTTGTTTGAAGACATCATGTTGTCAAAGTTTAATAGGGAAAATGATAGATCTTATTTAGAGCACCAAGATCATTAGTGGCTATCTGGTCTTCACCAGATTTTCATCTTTTGTCCAAGAAAAGAGACGATAGGATTAAACTCAAACACCATAGTTAGTGGACCAAAAAATAAATCATTAAAGAAATATATATATGGACCCCTGGCCCTGGTCTGATGAATTATCTGGTTTGAAGAAGGTCATCGATGGATGTTTTTCCTGCTAAGATTGCGGACAGGAAACAAAATAATTGCAGGTATGTATACTAGTGTTGTCAGAGATAGCGAATAATTATTTCTCCTTTGACCTGCAATAATGGCACAGTTTAAAGTTCTCAGATATTGGACTATCAACATGGGGACTAGCATACGAAACATAGAAGTGGTAAAAATGAGGAGATACTCAATGTTTCTCATCTTAGAAATGAAGAACCCTTTCTAATAGTTTTTCCTATCTTGCAAAAGAAGAAATTGCAGTTGATGTATAGTGATGGTCGAGTGTTACAACATATAAATGGATAATGTGGAATCATAGGATGGCATTCAAATGATTGTAAAAAGGAAGAATGAAACATCGCATGAAGTTTTTGGTGCCTCATCATCAGCCGACAGGATTTCTACAACATCAAGGGACCATCAGGTTTTGAAGTTGTCATTTATATTGAAGGAAGCTAGTATGAGTGGTTCAAATAATGATAGGTATGAGATAAAAAACTAAAAGAAAATGATAGGGGTACTGATAGGTAAATGAAATGCTTTTCTATTTATCTATATTTGCTAGCCAATGATAATGAAGACATTTTCAACAGTGGTTCTTGACACAATCGGAGTCTATTGTGAAGGACAATATTTCACACAAAATATGGTGCATATTTCTCTTGATCGTGCCTTAATGAAAGATGAGAGTGGATTTTTCAAAGCATGTATATTTTCATCTTAGGAGTGTATGTTATTGTGTTGATTTTTGTAAGCTTCCTTTAGTGAATCTATGTCTGTCGGATACTTACGAACAAATGCGATCAATGGTCAATGGAGACTGTTATGTTATGTTTAACATTGCAACCGTGTAGAAGACTGTTCTTGTCATTGGAGACGTCCAAGTTTTGGGGAAGCCATCAGTTTTCGTTAGTGTAACAGTTGTTGGCTATTATGGGGCGGCTTATCTAGTTCTTTGAAATTACTAATTGCCCATTTATATTATCGGGCCATGCCCTATATGGACCGAGTCAAGGTCTGTGTGAAACACCAAATATTCATTGGTGTCGTTATTAACACTTGAAAGTCTCGTTCTCATAGGTCATACTGACGGGTGTATGTAAAACATGGGTTGTCATTAATGTTTGAGACATATTTTGAGCTATTAGCAATCCCCTTACATTTAGTGAAACTAAATGATGAGTCGATTGTCCTTCAATCAAATGATATGGAGAATTCAAATCATTATAAGCAAGCAGATATACAGTGAAGAGAGCTAGGCCAAATGTGTTATTTTTTCCGATCACTGAAGCTTCAGATAATATACTGAACGGGGCATTGAGTGAATGTTTTTCTTCTTAGCTTTATTCTTGTTTGGGTCGTGAGCACATATGCATTTATTGTAACCTTTTGGTAGTTCGAAACATGTAGCTGCGACGTCAACAATGGGTGCATGGGTGAAAAAATTTTTGCCGAGAGGTGGAATCAGTTGAAGACTATGATGAATACTGCCATTATGTTATAGGATGTCGGTTCGGGGTTGTCTCGATTCTTTTATGCATCCTGTTTTAAAGACTTGCTAGCAGATTTCTTGTCGAATTCAATAGGATTATTTCTTCAAAAACCAACACTATTATAAATTATTCGGGAGACATGCAATAGTTTTCACAATTCATTAATTGAAAAGTTTTCAAAGATGAGAGTCATTTTATATTTGGTGTTGAGAAGGCTCAAAAACATTGTGATAATGTTTTAATTTATTAACCCAACATTATGTGCGTATCCATAAAAATTTTAACAGTTTTATAGAGCTTTAGAAAGCTCTCAAAAATGATCTTGGATTTTCAAAATTCAGTTATTTTCAAAACTGAAAAGTTACGGGATAGAAAGGAGTTTCTACAATGGCCTATTAAGGGTAATTCTTTCCTAGAAGGGGGTTCCTTTCTTTACGAGAGGGGAAGCTACAAGAGGGGATCTGTGGGTCTGTGTGCTCAATCTTGTATTGAGAAATAAAATGAATATAGATTAATTTGTGTATCGATTTGTGTTCTCTTTAGATTACAAATTCTGAATGTTATGTAATCATTTTCAATACAAATTTCATTGTGTCAAACATAAATAATTGTATTTCTGAATCTGTGCATATAGAATGATCATTTTTTTTATAAAAATTGTTTCTCATCCTTTCATTGTTTCTCTCCTATCAGTATGGGTAGAGTTGATCTGTGTCTCTTTTCCTCCATTTTTTTAATTCTGAATTTATGTTTTCACATCTATTCTATAGCTATGGATAGATGGTTGTTTGACTTTTGTGCCTTCTGGTCAAAGGAATAACTAGTGTTTTATTCATTGTAAATCTTGCTAAGAGAGAATTATATCTCTCAATTCAGAGAAAAGTTATCAATTCAGTAATAAATTCTCTAGAACTGTTGGTAACATTTTTTCTTCTTTCTAGGCATTATGAGTCATATTTTGTGTTTATTTGTGAAGGAAAAATCTGTTCACTAACATATTTTTAGTGACTCTACTGAGGATTTGGAAATGAAAGATCAGTCTTCCCTTCCTCAAATTTTAAAGACATCTATGTGCGTATATTGGTAACTTTGTTAAATTATTATGCACAATCAAGAAGTTAGAAGAAAGGGGAGAAGATCAGACCCTACTTTCATGGAAATTCTTGAAATAGATGACAAAGTGTTGTGTGCCTTTCGGGATTGCTACAAAGAGATCATTTCTTAAGCCGTAAAAATCAATAAAAGTATGGAAGATGATCATATGTCTACACTTTTATGGTTGAGTCTCTATGCTAGATTTCACAAATCGAGAGAGTTGGAAGAAAGAACACACTTACTGGAAGCACTATACGAGAAAAGAATATATCATATTAAAGAAGAACTTAAAGTTGATGAGGATAATCCTCCAGTAGTCTCAGATTATTTTTGTTCTCATAATTTTTCAGTTTTAAGTGAACAAGAAGTCCAGTTCAAAAAGAAACCTACAGTGGAAGTGTTAAATGCTAAAAATGATCAAACGCTACAATATCTTTGGAATGCCTTCAAAGGGAGCTTTTGTGAGGTTGGAAGAAATAAGTTAAATCCCTATGAAGATCACCAATCTTCCTTGTTGTTGAAATGTATGTATCAAAGTTAATATCACCTCAAGGATTTTGAACAAAAGATTTTGGCTACAGCATAAAGGTCAGTGATAAAATTAGAAGATAAAGAGCCAATATCATACAATTTATTGGTTCTTGGGGAACAATATTTTGTACCAAATCAGTATAATCATCAATGCCTTGGGGTCACAATCAGCAACAAAGAGAAAGATTACACCAAGCTGAAAATAAAAGCCTAAATTATTTTTGACATGCATGTAGAGGGAACAAAAAAAGTAAACATGTATTCCTCTTAAAAAGTGGACATTATTACACGAAAAATGGTCATATCACTAAGGTGGGAACAAAGGCATTCACCTGCAACTCTAGCATCATCAAAGGAGATATAAATCCACTAGTGTTGGAATCTCTTGATGAAAATATTGAAGAAAAAAGAACATTAGGAAGAGAAGTATATGCACATGAGAGTAGCTTGGTTGAGTCAACAAGGAATGGATAATTTTTGTTCTCAATATGCTAGTGTTTTGAATGAAGATTTTTTTATACTATAATAGAAGATGTGGTTTCAATAAAACTTGATCTCATGATAGTAGAAAGTAATATCCAGAAACCACCATTTTCAACTACATACCCCAAGAATGAACTATCTTATGATCTGTTAAAAGAATCTTTGAATTTTAATACTTCTTTTGTGTGTCAAGATGAAATCATGATTGATGTTACAATAGTGGGGAAGCAATTGGAAAAAATTGATAATAAAATTATTTGGGGTAGAGTGAATGCATTATATTTACCTACAAAATTCAGCGAAGATTTCAAGATCAAGGACAACCCTCTTTTTGAATTTTATGATCTTCAATCAACCAATAATAATGTATTCCCTCTGCATGATGGAAATGAACTAGAAGGGTATGTTCTTGAAAATGATGACAATATATTCATGCACAGGAAAAATGAAAAGGGTCAGGTTTTTGCTAATGATTCTTTATTTGAAAATGAAACTATGGTTGAGAAAGTATCCAAAGAGGATAAGTTAACTGAGTTGGTGAATAATAATTTTTTGATTGATAATACTATTGGCAATAATGGCATCTTTAATTTTTATCAAGTAAAATCCAATCTAAAGCAAGGCACCCAATCTAAATTCTTTAAAAAAATAGTTCCCAGTTACTTAAGCTAGATGATGAAAGTATGGCTAGTTGTTTTCAAAGGGTCATAGAGGTGTATGATGGAGATTGGTTGTTTAAATGCAATACATGTATGCAAAAATTCTTTATCCATCTAATCTAAATTCCAACATCAAGACAGTCACTAAATGGTAGTTGCTTATAGTCACATCACATGGCCACCATTTGCTACTCTATGAAGGCTCATACTTCTCCCAACCGGTGAATGGTTTTACGTGAGTAGTTCCTAGCCCTATTTCTTGAGGTGGTATTTTCTTGCATGTATATATTTGTGAGTATGTTTTGGAATTCAAGTTTTTGGTTGTTCTTAGGTTAGTGTCAGTTTTGGCTTGTTAAGTTTTTCCCTACTCCTCTCTACCCTCTACAAGAAACTCTATATGCTCATGTTTTTCTTTGACTCTGTAACCCGATGAAGCTAGGCACTAGTCTCTGCCAGAGATACCCTAGATTCTTTGTGTCCTTTTAGTCCATTTCCCCAGAAAGATCCATTTGTTGGCTTACCTATGGTACCCCCAATTTAAAATTTTAAAACCAAGCCCCATCTCATTAAAGGTGATCAAAGGTAAAATTTGTACAGTTATCCCAATCTCCCTCAATGATTTTTCTCATAATAATTTTGTAAAGATGGCAATTCATAAGAGGCAACATCTTGAAGAATTGTTGAACTAGGGGTTCAAATGGTTCAACGGGTTCAATAGGTTCAACGGCCTGAGGTTCTAAATTTCAAAATTCAAGATAGTTCACAATGGTCGTGAAATATTTAACATCCTGACATTGGGTAATTCACAAAAGAGGCTTGATGCAGTTCTTTTTGAACATTTTGAATTAGTGGCTTCCTTTTAGAAGAGAAATTAAAGACATGCCCTTTTATTTGAAGACATCATGTTTGACATCTTGGAGCATCATAGGTTCACCCTCACGAATGTCAAAGTTAAATAGGGAAAATGATGGATCTTATTTGGAGGATCAAGATCATTGGTGGTTATCTAGTGTTCACCGGATTTTCTTCATCTATCCAAAAAAAGAGACGATAGGAATAAACTCAAAAACCATAGTTAGAGGACCTAAAAAGAAATCATTATATATATATATATATATATATATATATATATATATATATATATATATATATATATATATATATATATATATATATATATATATATATATATATATATATATATATATATATATATATATATATATATATAAGGTATTTTCAAACCAAGAAAAGCATTCCCCATGTTCCTTTTATCAACAACTTGCTTATAATTTGTATCTTATCAGGCATTTGTTTGGTTTCCAAAGTTGGTAGATGCCCGACATGTTTTGCCATTTTGTAATCTTCCTCAAATATTGGACATCTCCATGATGGTTTGCAATATTTTAAGCAGGTCGCCGATGGATGTTTTCCCTGCTAAGATTGTAAACATGAAACAAAATAATTGCAAGTATGTATACAAGTGTTGTCGGAGATAATGAAGACTTCTTTCTCCTTTGACCCGCAGTAATGTATAGTTCAAAGTTATTCAATATAGGACTATCAACATGGGGATTGGTATACGACACATAGCATTGATAAAAATGAAGATATGATCTGTGTTTCCCATCTTAGAAACCGAAGATCACTTTCTAATATTTTTTCCTATCTTGAAAAAGAAGAAATTATTGTTGATGTATAGTGATGGTCAAGCATTACAACATATAAAAGGATGATGTGCAACCATAGGATGACATTCAAATGATTGTAAAAAGGAAGAATGATACATTGTGTGAAGCTCTTGGTGCCTCATCATAGGTCAACGGGATTTCTACAACATCAAGGGACCATCATTTTTTGAAGTTTCCATTTATATTGTAGGAAACTAGTATGAATGGTTCAAATCATGATAGGTATGACATAAAAACCTGAAAGAAAATGATAGGGGTGTCGATAGGAAAATTAAGTCCTTTTCTATTTACCTATATTTGCAAGCTTTTCAACAGTGGTTCTTGACACATTTGGAATCTATTCTGAAGGACAATATTCCCGCAAAATATGGTGCCTATTTCTCTTGATCGGTCCTTAATGAAAGATGAGAGTGGATTTTTTAGAGCATGTATATTTTCATCTTAGGATGTATGCTGCTGTACACACTAAAATATGCACTTCTATGAACCATTACATGCAAGGTTTCTCAAGAATGAGGCCTCACAAAGCGGCTCATAGCTCTCTATGCATGGAGTTGCAAGGTTGAAAATTGCTCTCAGCTAGAGCTACAAACTTGTGACCTTGCTAGTCAACCACACAATGAGAGATTCACCATGAAGACAAGGGCAACAATGCCAATATCTCCAAGAATCCAATATGTGATGCAATGCAATGCAACTAAAATGAAGATGTAAATGTTCAAGCTATGCTATGAAAATGGAAATACAAACTAAGCTATAAAAGGAAATAGCAATGGATTTCAATGCCTCCTATTTAAACTATGTGAGCTTATTCTATTGCATAAAAGGAAACTAAGCTAAGAATGCCATTATCATGCAACTATGAAAGCAAATATGCAACTACAATGAAATGCAACAAGTCTTCAATGTCTTCAAACTCCAAATGCACCTAAAACCTGCAGCATAACATTAGCATAAAACATGAGATATCCAAATGGAGGAGAGAGCTCTCCTTTTATAAGAAATGAGGTGAAATGGACCATTGAGATTAAGAGGCAAAAAGTCTTAATCAGCGGTGGAGCTTGAAAGAGGAGCAATCCATGTGCACAAACATCCTCCAATGAGAGTGAAGTGTTGACTTTTGAGCCTCATGTGAGACAAAAGTGCTTTTTCCCTTTTTATAAAATAGGAATAATGCTTTATTTGTGCAACTTAGGATAAGAGGGAAAGTGGGGGCTTTTTATTTAATTAAAAGGGGAGGAAATATTCCATTTAATCAAATAAAGACTTAGGATAAATGGTTAGCCCAAGGATAGAAATCCAATATATGATCGAAATTAAGATTTGATCAAGAAATTGATATTGTTGAAAATATTGATTATTGATAAAAATGATTCAGGATTGATAAATCAAATAAATGGGGCCCAAAGTCTAGGCGACCATTTTTGGGTGCATACATTTGCCCCTTTTTGACTAATGTGTGATCGATTTGGGAACACATGTAGTCAAAGAATGAAGTTGCAATGTGAGATCAATCTGGGATCACAAAATAACTCAGATATGAGGTCGATTCGGGATCACATCCGGACAAACATAAACAAAGGCCTTTGAACATGAGGTCGATTCGGGATCACATTCAAAGTAGGAGATAAGAATCTCAAATTTGAGCGACAGCTCACAAAAGATGTCTGAATCAAGAACATCAAGAAATCAGGGATGAGAATCCCACAAATACTGCCCCCTCGGAGTCGAAATCGAAATCAAGTAGAGGAGAGACAGGGAATCGATAAGGATTTGATCAAATCAGAATGAAATCACAATCGAAGGTAAAGGTCAATAGATTAACCATTAGGCAATGAAACATGCCCCAGTGAGGAAGTAGAAGAATAGAAATAGAAGACTAGAAATAGCATGAATGAAAGACTAGAAAATTTGAGAGACATGGAAGGAAGAAATTCCACTGAAAATCAAATTATGCCTCAAAAGGTCAGTCAACTGCTCAGAAGAAGGAAAAAAATTTTGAAACGCGACTTGGATTTCGATTTTGAGTCCGAAAATAGATAGAAAATGATGTGATATGAAAGACTAGAAATGAAAGATATGATCAAGAAGAATAAAAAAATGAGCACAGTTGACCAACTAGTCCGTAGATGATAAAAATGAGAGCTCTCTCCATATGCAAAGTGCAAAAACTAAACTAACATGAACCTAGAAATGAAAGCTACTATGAAAGTGGTTGATTTGCAAGGTCACAACACTTATAGACATCTAATTATCATCATTGAGCATTATTGGTAGCGTCGTAAGATCATACAATGCACACTAGCATAACTATGTGGATATGAATATGATCTTTATCAGATAGAAATGTGGAAATCTTACCTAGGCATCAAAGACATGTAGGTCCAGATGACTAATGTAGTGAGATTACCTAAGTTTTGATATGGCGAGATTATGCTTGTATCAAGACACATGAAAGTCAGGATAACTAAAAGCATGCACTCGCAAACAGTCAAGGATAATACCTTGTCAATCCATAGTGTCAAGTAGGACTAGCATAAATGCTCATGACAGTTAGGATCAACAAAATATACCCACAAGCAGATAAAGAAAGAAAACATGGTCTCATTCCCTCAGTCTTCTAGCGATGCATCATCAAAAACTTCTCAGGGAGAGACCACTCATCAAAGAAATCCTCATAGACAGCACACAAAGAAAAATAAAGTCATCATATCGTCATCGAGTGGATTGTTTAAGTGCGTGTGTGTTGGTCATAGAGTCAAATTCTGAGTATCATATCTGCAAATGAGAAATATCGGGTCATACGAGACTGTTTAGGTAAGACACCTGATAAGTGTTAAGAAACACTTGACGCAAGGGTAGTGTTGAAGAACACTGTTTTGGGGTGGTGTTGAAAAACACCTGTTGTGAAATGCCCCAAGAGACAGACGCACCTAAAAGACCAATGCTAACAGTTATGCCCCCTAGACAAAGACAAAGACCAATTCCAGACTTAGCCAAATAAGGTCAAGGTATGAGGGAAAGGCTCAGTGTCGAGGACGCATGTTAACAAATAGGGGTGCAAAGGCCTCAAGTAGCGCCTGTTTCCAGGTTTTCACCACTTGGAATCTTTTTTCATTTTTTCATTTTTTTGGATTTTTGCTACCAAGGCGCCTATTGCTAGGTTTTCACCAAGGCACTTTTTCTATTTTTTTGATTTTTTGAATATTTTGATTTTTTTGTATTTTTTTAAGGACTTTTTATGCTTTTTAGGATTTTTTCAGCATCATATATCAATTTTTTTGATATTTTTTCAGGATCCATAAGTATGTACAAAGGATGCCCCCAGATAGAACGGGCATCAAGGATAGAACTTCTTGAGGTGCACAATGTTGATGGGATCAGGGAGCTGTTCTCCATCAGGATCTGACAGTAAATACGCACCAGTACCAAAAGCAGCTGTGATGACATATGGTCCAAGCCAGTTAGGTTCAAACTTGCCCTTTTGCTCTCTGTTTTGTTGGTTCTTAGGGTTCTCTCGTAAAACAAGATCACCTATTTGAAATTCTCTAGGGCGAACCTTCTTGTTGAATGCCTTGGACATACGCTTCTGATACACTCTCATATGATCAAAGGAAGCCTTACGCTTCTCATCTAGAAGTTCTAGTTCCTGTAACCTCATGGCGCGGTAATCCTTATCTGTAATCAAACCTTTGAGTGAGACTCTAAGTGATGGTATCTCGACTTCTAGAGGCAATATTGCTTCAGCACCATAGGTGAGAGAGAAAGGAGTGGCTCCTGTAGGTGTGCGAATGCTTGTTCTGTAGGCCCATAGTGCTGGATTGATTTGTAAGTGCCAATCCCTACCATTCTTATGCACTGTTCTATGAAGAATCTTAAGAATGGTTTTGTTAGAAGCTTCTGCCTGTCCGTTTCCCTGTGGAAAGTAGATGGAGGACCAATGTTGCTTGATTTTAAACTTTTTGCATAGGTGCTTTAGGTCCTTATTCTTAAATTGACCTCCATTGTCAGTAATGATCTCAGAAGGCACTCCAAATCGGCAAATGATATGATTCAAGATGAACAAAGAAATGGTCCTTCCTGAAGCAACAGAAAGTGGTACAGCCTCCACCCATTTTGTGAAGTAGTCAGTGGCAGTAATAATGAACTTGTGTCCACCTAATGAGTTGGGATGAATCTGCCCAACCAGATCAAAGGCCCAGCGCTGAAATGGCCAATGAGAAACAGAAGGAATCAGCTCCCTACCTGGAGCATGAATCAGGTTGCCGTGTTTCTGACATTTTTCACATGACTTAGCAAAGGTGACTGCGTCCATCTACATTGTGGGCCAATAAAATTCTGCCCTAAGCAACCTTCGGGCCATGGCAAGACCATTAGAATGTCCACCACAAATGCCCTCGTGGATGTCAGCTAACGCTTGGTTGGATTCCTCCTTTTCCAAGCACCTAAGGAGCGTACCATCTAAACCCCTCCTATATAAATCACCAGAGATGAGGGTGTGGGGAGAGGCGTTACGGATGAGGTTTTGGCATTCGGAGCAGGTGAATGTGTCAGGGATGATGCCATCACGAAGATATGAATAGATAGCACCATATCGGGAAGACTCATGTGTGATAATGGCACAAATGACACGGCTTTCAGATGAGTTAAAGATGGGATGGTGTAGCTCTTCCACCAGGAATTCAAATCTAGATTCATGTGTCTCCAACTGAAGAAGTGAAGCTAATGTGGCCATGGCGTCTGCAGCTTTGTTCTCTATCCTAGGGATTTGTTGAAACGTCACAAAGGTGAAATAGCGTCTCAAAGAATCAACCATATTTTTATAGGGTATCAATTTGTCATCCTTGGTTTGATACTCTTCATTGACTTGGTTGATGATTAACTGGGAATCCCCAAAGACATGTAATTTTGTGATGTTCCATTCTATAGCCATTCTCAAGCCATTAGTTAAAGCTTCATATTCTGCAATATTATTGGTACATGGGAATAATAGTTTGTAAGACTTCGGAATGTTGTACCCATGTGGAGAAACAAATAACACTCCAGCACCTGATCCATTTTGCATGCGGGAGCCATCAAAGAACATTGTCCAAGTGCGAGTAGTGGTATATAAGATGTGTTCATCTGGGAATTCCACTTGGACTGGCATACTATCCTAGATTGGAAAATCAGCTAATTGGTCAGCAATAGCTTGCCCTTTTATTGCCTTCCTTTCAACGTACTCTATGTCAAATTCAGTGAGGACATCATCCATTTAGCAAGTCTACCCGTCAGGGCAGCCTTACTAAGCAAGTATTTAAGGGGATCAATTTTGGCAACCAAATGTATGGTATGAGCAAGCATGTAGTGGCGCAACTTTTGAGAAGCAAACACCACCGTGAGACAAGACTTCTCAATATTATTGTAATTGATCTCATAAGAGACTAGAGTACGGCTGATATAGTAGATGGCCCGTTCTTTCCCAGTATCATCTGTTTGAGCCAATAATGCCCCCAGGGAAGTGTCTGTAGCTGAAATATATAGGATCAATAGTTTCCCTGGAATAGGAGGCATTAAGATCGGAGGATTAGCCAAGTATTGTTTGATCTGATCTAGGCTCTTTTGACAATCCTCGTTCCAAACACAAGAAGCACCCTTATGTAATGTCTTGTTGAAGGGTTGCGCTCTATCTGCAAGCTGAGAAATAAACCTCCTAATTGATTGAAGACGTCCCTGAAGACTTCTCATTTGGCTGATATTTCGAGGAGGTGGCATATCTAGGATTGCTTGGACCTTTTCGGGGTCAACCTCGATACCTTTTGCTGATATTATGAATCCTAAAAGTTTGCCTGAGGTGATGCCAAATGCGCACTTCTTTGGATTCAATCTGAGTTGAAATTGTTCCATACGATCTAAAATTACTTCCAGATCATTGAGGTGTGTGTCCCTTTTTCTTGATTTTGCCAGGGTATCATCCACATAATCTTCCATATTTTTGTGCATCATATCATGAAAGATAGTCGTCATAGCTCTTTGGTAGGTTGCTCCTGCATTCTTTAACCCGAATGGCATGACGTTCCAGCAGTAGGTTCCCCATGCACATGTGAATGCTATTTTCTCTTGGTCTTCAGGAGCTATTTTGATTTGATTATACCCCGAGAAACCATCCATTAGGGAATAGATGTCATAGCCCGCCGTCATGTCCACTATCATGTCAATGTTTGGAAGTAGAAAATCATCCTTTGGGCAGGCTTTGTTTAGATCTCTAAAATCTGTGCAGACACGAATGGACCCATCATGTTTGGAGACTGGTACTATGTTTGAGATCCATTCTGCATAATCGATGGCTCTAATAAATCTAGCTCTCAAAAGTTTTTCTAATTCTCCTTTGACAAGTAGAGCTATATGTGGATGCATTTTTCTTAATCTCTGTTTTACTGGCTTGACTCCTAGAGCTATAGATAAGTGATGCATTATGAGATTCGTGTCAAGCCCTGGCATGTCTGAGTAGGTCCATGCAAAATTAATTTTTTTTTTCTGTAAAAACTGTACATATGCCTTGGTCTCTTCCTCTGATAGAGACTGAGCAAGATAGACTATCTGAAGATTTTTTTCTGTGCTTAAATTGACCGGCTTTGTTGGTTCAATCAATATTGATGATCTATCCTGGAAATAACTCGGCAAGTTATTAAGTACCCCATCCTTAGGTGCCTCAAAGAGGTTTTCACCTTTGGATGCGTCATTTCTTTTTACTATTTTTGGTTCTGACACCGCCACAAAGTGGTTTTCGCCATCAGACCTATTTTTCTTTTTCTCTTTTGTTTTGAGACTGAGGTACTTAATATCAGGCTCTGTCATGCTGGTTGTTGGTTCACTGGTGGAAGAAGCCACGGGTTCGAGAGCATTCAGATAGCAAGCAACTTCGTAATCGTTATGAAATGTGAGGAATGTGGGCTCTTGGTGGCGCTGAGACCAGTCAATCAGGTCAAAGTGAACAAGGGGTAAGTCAATGGTGGGTTCGATGTTGTTAATGCGAAAGGTGTCATCTCTGGTGACCATATAATCGGAGTTCATCAAGTCTTCTCCTAAGATACCTGAATTAGGACTCATCCTATCAAACGAAGCGTCGTCTACTAAGGCGATTTGAGGAGGGCAATCCTCTAGTCTGACACTAGGATCGTTAGTCGCATCGGGTTGGGTACTATAGGCATGGATAATATCCACGTCTAAATCAATTGTTGCGTCTGAAAGCGAATCCCATTCATATTCATGGGAGTCTATCTCTGAGTCATCATTTAGGCCTCGTGATGTAGAAGCCTCAAGGTTAGGAAGGGTTTCCCCCTCTCTAGTGCTAGTATTGGTACTATCCGTCGCAGCTAGGACAGTAACACCTTCCTTTGTCGATCTAGCAGTCACACAGTCACTATCCGTCGCAGCTGGGATAGTAGGACTATTAAGCATCAAATCTGTGGAATCTCCCCAAAGGAGATTCGTTGAGGGCACCCAATCATCAGACACATCTTGTTGGTTGGAGAGATCAGGCGTATAATCTGCATCACTGTCACTGTCCGTCGCAGCTGGGACAGGGACACCTTTCTTCTTCTTATTCTCAAAACCTAAGCCGACCGTGGACTTATTTTTTCGTCCAAAAAGAGCATGATCAAGAGGCTCAGCTTTAGCGTCTAGCCTATGACTAAGGGGACCAAATCCCGGATATCCCATATTTTTAACCAGTGTATACCCTTTCCCATAAGTTTCAGGTGAAGGAGCAAAATTCTCATTATGTTTGTATTTCTCCTCGTGATATATCCAGTCCCTTACAGCAACTTCCTCTTTCTCTTCTTGAATGGGGACCGAAGACTCAACAAATTTCCCAAATAATGTCATTGCTGATGACGAAGGCTTCACATTTGGGGATGGTCTCCCATAAGACCTAGGAGAGATTGGCATTTTTGTAAAAGAATCAATCTTATAATCTCCCATCCCAAGGTCCATGGTCTTGAATTTCTGCTTGCATTGTTCAAGTGAACTGCTAGGATTGTCAGCTTCTCTATTCAAAGGTACATGTAATCCCGCAGAAATGTTATTGACTGATAGAGCACTGTCTCCAAGGATGCAAATTTCTACATCGTTATGGGGAAACTTAACACACTGGTGATATGTTGATGGGACTGCCTGCATTTCATGAATCCATGGCCTACCTAACAAAATGTTGTAGGCTAGAGGTCCAACATCAACAATTTGGAATAATATATCTTTTTCTACGGGACCAATGCGAATAGGCAAAACAGCCAATCCCTTGGAACTTCTTTCTGCCTCGTCATATGCTTTGATTGTGATTCTTTTCTTTATGTTAATGACGTTCTCGGAATACCCTAGAGCTAGCAGCAAACTCAGGGTACAAATATTGAGCCCCGCACCCCCATCTATCAGTACACGCCTAACACGGGTTTTATGAATCATGACCTCGATGTGTAAGGCCAAATTATGTGGGTGACTAATGGATTTGTCATCTTCTTCTGAGAAGGTGAGGAAATGAGGGCTAGCCAAATGGTTGACCATGTTCTAGAATTGGTCAATATCTAAGTTATTAGGGACATTGGCTGCTCGCAAAGCATCCTCGAGGATGCGCTTGTGCTTAGGAGATAATTCTAAAAGCTCAAAAATGGATATCTGAGCGGGTGTACGTTGTAGCTGGTCAATGAGATTATAATTGGAATCAGGACCAACGACAGATTTAGGAGGAGCACCTTTGGACACGGGCTGTTTAGACTTGCTAGTGCTAGGACCTTTGATGATAATGGGTGCTTGGGCCTGACCCCTAGTGACAGCATTGAGGGACGGGGGCATTCCTTGTGAGTGAGGACCTCTTATCACCACAGCAGGTCTTTCATTAGTCATAGGAGTTGAGTCCACATTATGTCCATAAGGATCTTTCTTTCTCACCATGTTGATGTTATCGTCAGCCACTTCAAGCATGTTAATCACATTGTCAGCATGTGTGTATGTATAGTTAATAGCCGTCTTGCCATTCTTACTGCTAGAATTCTCTCCTTTTTCATATTTAGGCAAGGGCTCTTTAAAGGCTTTATGGTCTGCATTAGTGGTTAACCCATCCACTTGTAATTGTCCTTTCTCAATAAGGTCTTGGACAAGATGCTTGAGTTTAAAACAATTTTCTATGTCGTGTCCAATCCCATTATGGAAAATGCAAAAAGCCTTAGCATCCCACCAATGAGGTAAAGGATCCGGTATTCGATGTTTTGTAGGATCCTGTGGGTGCGCCAAATTATGAGCAACTAATGTCTTAAAAACATCTGCATATGATTCTCCCAATTTAGTAAATTGTCTTTTCTCCGTTTTAGATCTCTTTTGATACTTAGGTTTGTCTTGTTGCGTTGAAGATGTTTGCAACTTCATAGCTTGAACTACATGAGAGAGGTTAAGAACTCCTTCAGTTTTGACCTGAGATGAATCAACAACTCCGTCGTTGACCATTTGCCTATTTTTGTTCCAATAGGAGTTCTTTTTGTCCTTGTTACCATTAGTATTGTTATTTTGGCTATTGTTGTTATTTGTTGGTTTAGCCAAAATTCCTTGTTCTTTTAGGACATCCTCAATGCGACATGCCACCTCTACCATAGTATCAAAGGAATTAAATGGGATTTTCTTGACTTCATATTTGAGTTCTGGTATTAGATTGTTCATAATGATATCAATTCTCTCTTCTTCAGGGATTGTCCTTGGGTATTTCGAACACAATCGCCTCCATCGTTGTAAAAAAGTGACAAAAGATTCCCCTTGATTTTGTTTAAGTTTACACAAATCAAGCATTGTGACTGACCTAGATAAGTTGTAAGCGAAATGCTGAACAAATCTTTGGACAAGTTCTTTAAATGTCTTTACTGGAGGGGAAAGGTTGGTGAACCACTCCATGGCTTGACCTTTTAAACTCCTTGGGAATAATCTCAGCAAGTAGGAGTCTTCATGGTGAAAGGAAAAGCTCATTATGTAGAATTGTCGAACATGGTCGTGGGGGTCACCAGTGCCATCATATTTGTCGTATGTTGGGAATTCAACTTTCTTAGGGAATTCTACCATCACCACACTTTTGTCAATGGGGTTAGGACATATGGAGTCCAAATGAAATGTGCTCTTGGGAGCCTTCATCCTGTCTATATCCTTTTGCATTTGTAAGATCACCTCATCAGTTGAAGGATTCTGTTTCTTGATCTTTTGGTGAACATCAAAATTATATGGAACTTTAGCGCCTTTGTTGATAAGACTTTCCAAGAATTGGTCTTTGTTTTGTTCCACGTATTGCTCCACATAGGCTTGAAAGGATGGTTCTTGTTGCATAGTCATGAAGTCCATATGATCAAATTTAGCATAACTGCCTCCATGTTGTGAGCCATGATGTGCTCGTTGGGAGGGTTGCTTTGAATGTCTATGAGACGACTGTCTCCTATGATGGTCATATCTTGAAGCCCTTCTTCCTCTAGGACTTGGGGATCGTGAGGGTGTCTTTGATCTTCTTCGAGGGCTAGGGGAAGGGGTAGATGGGGGCGAGTTGATCCCACTATTGGCTCCCCTCCCGTTAAATCGACTTTAGAGTTGTTGTGCATAGAGTCTATCTTCTTCTTCTTGGACGACTCTTTTCTGTATATCCAACAATGCACATTCCTCTTCCTCTAGTTGTTAGAATTTTTCCTTTTTAGCAGCCTGTTCATCTAAGTAGGCTTGCTTCTCTCTCTCAATGCTTCTCAATCTTGTATTTGCATATCAAGAAGTGTCTTTAAGTGGGGAGGTTTGTCTTGAATGCCTTATTGCATTAGTCGCTTTGATATGGTGATCACTAGATTCGTTGTTCTGGTCTTCGTGTTGTGACCCTGAATCTGAGTGGGCTTGCTTATGCTGTCTTTCGGCTCGTTGATGAGCATCAAAATACCTCGCGTTGTTAGGAGGTGACCCGGGTGGACTGGCATGAGAAGAACCACCATACTCTCTTCTGTGTCGTTGAAAGATATCCTCGAGAGTTTGATTCATGGCTTCTCTTTGTTGTCGGGTGAAAGTGTAACTCATGTCCATACTTGATGAAAGTGGTATAAAAGAGGTGCTCACTTCACTAGGGTTAGCTCCCGGATTAAAACAAACCTCGGATTCACTCTTAGGAGATTGGTCAAAAAGGGGTCCTTTTCCCTTAGGTTGTCGACGAGTCTTGATAGGTGGTAACTGGCTAAAGGCAACAGGGGGTCGCTTCCCTTGATTAACTTGGTACCTTGTCGTAACTGACATGAAAGAGAGATATTCTCAATGATAAGGTGACCTTTCAAAGTGTCAACACCAAACTAGGATAATCGAAGTCCTCTATTGTCCAAAGAGAAATGAAAAGAAAAGGAGGGCTTTACCAACACTGTCAAAGAGGTGCTTCAAATCAAAGGGTGACTACCCTTGCACTTTTGAATCAGGAGGTTGGACTAGGCCAAAAGATAATTGAAATTGAGACGAAAATGAAAGTGATTTGGACAATAAGAGAACTAAAATTTTCCCAGAATATAGCTAACAATTTTAAAGATGAACCTTGGCACCAAGAATGGCTTTCTAACTTGACAATTATTCCAAAGTGACTTTGTAAATCAAATGATGCTATCCCGAAGGACTAAAAACCAAAAATTTGGAGTCAAGACAGATCTCAAACGTCAGGGTGAGAAGCCTGCTCTAAGACCTAGCCTAATTGACAACAACTGAAACTGACCAAAATTTAAGCACGGCAAAAATAAACCAGGCGATATACTCCAGGCTACTGGGGCAATAAACCTATACCCGTGCAATACTTCGCCCTAAGCCAGGCGATACTTCTTAATACTGGCGGGCGATATACTCCAGGCAGGCCAGGTGATATTCCGTCAGGGGCGAACTATCGCGCAATATTTCTCTTCAAAGGGGGCGATATTTCTAGCATGCGCGAAGTATCGCGCGATACTTCGCCTTACAGGGCGTGATACTGTTGCAGAATTATTTAACTCTTGACCAGAATTGTGTGAAGTTTGCATTTTTGGGTCTGTTTGGTCAAAATTTCTAGTCTGAGGGTTGATGTTTCGATTTCAGTCATGGTATCAGCAGAATTTTGGTAGGTTTGCAAACAGAAAGGGATCAAAACATGGTCTCAAACACTTGAAACAAGGGCAAAAGCAACCTTGCCAAGATAAACACTTGTGATATCAAAATTGAAACAACACCCTATGAATACTACCGATTGTTTGTATGTAAGAATGTTTGCACTGGTATCACACAATCAAAAACACTTCAAGCAAATCTATCCTAGAAAGTCAAGGCTCAATACTTACCAACTTAGCCCACAACTTGATGCCCCCTCGCCTCACACCAAGTGGTTACCCACAAGAGATGTTGGCTTTGTCATGGAAATGTCAAATGACACAACCAAAGGGACACATATGGTGAGTATCTTAAGGTGATCCAGGTAAACCACTTGGATCAATCCTTGCACTAAGAAGATAAGCAGCTAAAAAAGGGTGGCTTCTATCTAATGGTTCTTAATAAGGATTTCCGTTCACAATGCCCCTCTTGCTCCTCATAAAGGACTAGGACCTTGCGGCCTCAAGAGTACCTTAAGCATTCTTGTTCAATGTTTTCCTCATGGTCGCAATTCCATGAGCTACTCACATCAAACGAAGACAAGTGTTATGTCTATCAAGGTTTTTGGTGTCCTTGATAGCCTTGAGATTATAGTGAGTTGGAATCACTTGCCACCAAGGAGAATGATGACAAGGTTGTCCCCACTTGAGTCGTTCCTCTTGATTGCTCAAGAGCAGGCCCGCTAAAGGATTCCTAAACTAAACAAAAATGGATCAAATCTTGAGGTTCAAGGTTTTTGATTCACCACAAGGGTGAAGAGCATACTCCCCTATCTCAAGAATCTCTCCCAAACACACTAAGCAATGAGATCAATTACCCCCTTGCTTCCAAAACCTTAAGATGGGTCAAGATTTTCTGATTCACCTAAAGGTGAAGAGCATACTTCTCCTACCACCTCAAGATCCCTTTCACAAGGTATTAAGATTCCTAATACAATTAGTAAATGCCACAAATGAAAGGAAAATAAATAACAAGTAAGAAATGAATTTTTTATTTTTATTTTTATGCTTGGGCAGCCCTGCAAAAACTGTTAGTAGCCCTCTTTGACATGCATTTTTAGCAATTTTCAAGCAAAGGAGAGCACCTACAAACACAACTTGTTAGACCCACAATGTTAGCAAAATCAAAATCCAAATGTAAATGTGCAATAATCTGATGGATTCAAGCTAAAAGATGCAGGTTAGACCTATCTAAACAAAGCAAAACAAAACAGCAAGCTAAAATAATCAAATTCGGACAAGAAAACTGAAAACACAAGTCTCTGCCAGACCAGGCGATATTTCTCAGACTTCAACAGTATTGCACGATACAGTTTCCTATAGTCGGGCAATACTTCTCAGTCGCGTGATACTTCTCAGTCAGGCGATACTTCGCACAATGCCAGGTGATACTTCGCCCGATGTCAGGCGACAGAAGTCAATATAGTCGTGCGATACTTTTTCTGCGTGAACTATCATGCCAAGACAGAAAGTATATCGCGCGATATTTCTGAGAAGTGTCGCGCGATAATCTGAGACAGAAAACCAGAGAACGCAGATTTTTCTGAAAATTAATCTGAAAATGATGAAAAATGCATCAAATGAAAGGACAAAGCTATCTACTCAGCCCCACGGTGGGCGCTAGAAATGTACACACTAAAATATGCACTTCTATGAACCATTACATGCAAGGTTGCTCAAGAATGAGGCCTCACAAAGCGGCTCATAGCTCTCTATGCATGGAGTTGCAAGGTTGAAAATTGCTCTCAGCTAGAGCTACAAACTTGTGACCTTGCTAGTCAACCACACAATGAGAGATTCACCATGAAGACAAGGGAAACAATGCCAATATCTCCAAGAATCCAATATGTGATGCAATGCAATGCAACTAAAATGAAGATGTAAATGTGCAAGCTATGCTATGAAAATGGAAATACAAACTAAGCTATAAAAGGAAATAGCAATGGATTTCAATGCCTCCTATTTAAACTATGTGAGCTTATTCTATTGCATAAAAGGAAACTAAGCTAAGAATGCCATTATCATGCAACTATGAAAGCAAATATGCAACTACAATGAAATGCAACAAGTCTTCAATGTCTTCAAACTCCAAATGCACCTAAAACCTGCAGCATAACATTAGCATAAAACATGAGATATCCAAATGGAGGAGAGAGCTCTCCTTTTATAAGAAATGAGGTGAAATGGACCATTGAGATTAAGAGGCAAAAAGTCTTAATCAGCGGTGGAGCTTGAAAGAGGAGCAATCCATGTGCACAAACATCCTCCAATGAGAGTGAAGTGTTGACTTTTGAGCCTCATGTGAGACAAAAGTGCTTTTTCCCTTTTTATAAAATAGGAATAATGCTTTATTTGTGCAACTTAGGATAAGAGGGAAAGTGGGGGCTTTTTATTTAATTAAAAGGGGAGGAAATATTCCATTTAATCAAATAAAGACTTAGGATAAATGGTTAGCCCAAGGATAGAAATCCAATATATGATCGAAATTAAGATTTGATCAAGAAATTGATATTGTTGAAAATATTGATTATTGATAAAAATGATTCAGGATTGATAAATCAAATAAATGGGGCCCAAAGTCTAGGCGACCATTTTTGGATGCATACAGCTGCTACATTGATTTTTGTGAGCTTCTTTTTGTTAATCCCTACTTGTCAGATACTCATGAATAAATGTAATCAATGGCCAATTGTTTGATTCATGAAGTGAATGTGCATGGGATAGAAGGCATGCTATTTATGTTTGACATTGCAACCGTGGAGAAGACTGTGCTTGTCATTGGAGATGGTCAAGTTTTGGGAAAGCCCTCAATTTTCGTTAGTGCAACAGTAGTTGGCTATTATGGGGTGGCATATTTTGTTCTTCAAATCACTAATTGCCCATTTATATTATCGTGTAATGCCCTATATGGACAAAGTCAAGGTATGTGTGAAGCACTAAATATTCATTGGTGTCTTTAATAACACTTGGAGATACAAGCGAAGCCTCATTTTCATAGGTCATACTAATGGGTGTATGCAAAACATGGGTTTTCACTAATGTTCCAAACATATTTTGAGTTGTTGTCAATCCCCTTACATTTACTGAAACTAAATGAGGAGTTGATTGTCCTTCAATAAAATGATATGGAGAATTACTGAATCATTATAAGAAAGCAGATATACAGTGAAGAGAGATAGGCCAAATGTGTTAGTTTCTGCAATTGCGAAAGCTTCAGATAATATACTGCAAGGGAAATCAACTGAGTCTTTTTCTTCTTAGCTTTATTCTTGTTTGGGTCATCAGCACATATGCATTTAATGCAACCTTTTGGTAGTTAGAATCATGTAGCTGCAACATCAGCAATGGGTGCATGGGTGGCAAAATTTATTTGTTGAGATGTGGAATCAATTGAATACTATGATGTATACTTCCATTATGTTATAGGATGAGTCGGTTTGGGGTTGTCTTGACTCTTTTATGCAGCCTGTTTTAAAGACTTGCTAGAAAATTTCTTGTCGAATTAAATAGGATTGTTTCTTTAAAAAACTAACACTATAAGAAATTACTCAGGAGACATACACAATAGTTTTCACAATTCATTAATTGAAAAGTTTTCAAAGATCAAAGTCATTTTATATTTGGTGTTGAGAAGGCTCAAAAACATTTTGATAATGTTTTAATTTATTAACCCAACATTATGTGGGTATCCATAAAAATTTTAATAGTTTTTATAAAACTTTAGAAAGCTCTTAAAAATGATCTTGGATTTTCAAGAATCGGTTATTTTTCAAAACTAAAAAGTTATGGGAAAGAAAGGAGTTTTCAGAATGGCCTATTAAGGGTAATTCTTGCCTAGAAAGGCGGGCTCCTTTCTTTATGAGAGGGGAAGCTAAAGGAGGAGGGTCATCCTTTTTTTAGGAGATATCATTTCTATTTTGTTGTATGGGGATCTGGGTCCATGTGCTCAATGTTGAATTGAGAAATAAAATGAATACAAATTAATTTGTGTTCTCTTTAGATTACAAATTCTGAATATTTTATAATTATTTTCAATACAAATTTCATTGTGTCTAACAAAAACAATTGTATTTATGAATCTGTGAATTTTGAATGATCAATTTCTTATCAAACTTGTTGTTCATCCTTTCAGTGTTTCTCTTCTATGAGTATGGGTAGATTTGATCTCTGTGTCTCTTTTTCTACATTTATTTAATGGGTATATGCACAAAGATGGGGAGCCAAAAAGGTGCCAAATTCTTTTTGGTCCCCCAAAATACATAGTGTGCACATGTTATAGGATGTATGCACTATAGCGTGCACGTGCTATGGCTTGGATTGTACAAGCTTTAGGCTTGAATAATTCAAAATATAGTGCATGTGTGCTATAGTGTGTGCGGGTTGTAGTGCGTACGCACTATGTAAAGTTCTTAAATGAGTTTGGTGCAACATAAAAATGCAATGGTTTACATAACATGTACGCATTACTATGCATACGCCCTATGTGGCAATAAATGATGACAAAAAAAACTTTCTAATTAGGACGCACTCATGCCAATTTTAATACCAGGATCATACATAAAATGTAACATTTTAAACCATAAGTTTCTTATACTTAAGTAGCATTATATATATATACTTTCAGGATGTTTGAGAGTGGTTTCAACTTCATAGAAGTTAAGATAAAGATTTTGGATTTTAAGGATCATAAAAAAAATTATACTTAGCCAAATTTTAGGAATCAGTGCATTATATTAAGCATGATTCATAGTGCACTTTTGATTGTAACCTTAAGCCCTTGACTTGTGCATGATCATTAGAGAGAGAGAAAGAGGGAGAGAAGGTGAGAAGGGGGAGAGAGCTAGAGACATAGAGAGACCCCTTATGGAACATTAGAACACATTACAACCCCTTATGTCATGCTTTATAGTTCTAATGTGTCCTAGTGAGTTAGAATGGATCATAAGTGATCGTAATGGGTCCTAAGACATTTTATGACACATTACAACACATTAGGACACATTATAACCATAACGTGTGTCGTAAGGGATCGTACATTTGTGTTATAAATAGTCCTAGGACCCCTTAGGACACATTGTATGGTTCTAATATGTCCTAATGGGTTGTAATGGGTCCTTAGCCCCATTAGGACCCATTAGGGCCCCTTATGACCCATTAGGACACATCATAACCATAAAGTGTGTTCTTAGGGATCATAGGACCCCTTAGAATACATTACAAACCTTTAGGACATACTTTATGGTTCTAATGTGTTTTAATGGGTCGTAAAGGATCCTAACTAGTCCTAAGGGGTGTTTAGACCCATTACGACACATTAGGACATATTAAAACCATAAAGTGTGTCGTAAGGGATCGTAATGTGTTATAAGTGGTCCTAAGACCCCTTAAGATACACTTTATGGTTCTAATGTTTCCTAATGTGTTGTAATGGATTTTAACATGTCTTAAACCCATTAGGACCCCTGACATCACACTAGGACACATAGAACCATAAAGTGTGTCCTAAGGGGTCCTAGGACCCCTTGGGACACACTTTATGGTTCTAATGTGTCCTAATGGATCATAATGGGTCCTAAGGGGTCTTATGACCCATTACAACCCATTAGGACACATTAGAATCATAAAGTGTTTCAAAAGGGGTCATAATATGTTCTAAGGGGTCCTAGGACCCCTTATGAAACACTTTATGGTTCTAATGTGTCCTAATGGGTCATAAGAGGTCCTAATTGGTCCTAAGGAGTCTTGGGACCAATTAAAAAACATTACAACACATTAAAACCATAAAGTGTGTTGTAAGGGGTCGGAGTGTGTTCTAAGTTTTCCTAGGACCCCTTAGGACACACTTTTATAGTTCTAATGTGTCCTAATGTGTCATCTTGAGTTGTAATGTGTCTTTAGACCCCTTGTGACCCATTAGGACACATTAGAACTGGATAAAGTCTGTCCTAAGAGGTCATGGAACCCCTTAGAACACATTATGACCGCTTATGGCACACAAGTTATGATTCTAACATGTCCTAATAGGTCATAATGGGTTGTAAGGCTAATGGGTCCTAAGGGGTTTTAGGATCCATTATGACCTATTATGACATATTAGGACACATTAGAACTATAAAGTGTGTTGTAAGAGGTTGTAATGTGTTATAAGTGGTCCTAGAACCCCTTAGAACACATTAAAACCCCTTAAGACACATTTTATAGTTCTAATGTGTCCTAATGTGTCGTAATGGGTTATAATAGGTAATAGGACCCCTTAGGTCCCATTATGACCCCTTACAACACATTAGAACCACAAACTATGTCATTAGAGGTCGTAATTGGGTCTTAGGACCTATTATAACACATTAGGACACATTAGAACCATAAAAAGTGTCTTGAGGGGTCATAATGTGTTCTAAGGCATCCTAGGACCCCTTAGAATACATTACGACCCATTATGACACAATTTATAGTTCTAATGTGTCCTAATGGGTTGTAATGGGTCGTAAGGATCCTAACGGGTCCTATAGGATGTCAGGACCCATTACAACACATTAGCATGATAAAGTGTGTGTTAGGGGGTCATAATGTTTTCTAAGTGGTCCTAGGACCCCTTAGGACACACCTTATGGTTCTAATGTGTCCTAATGGGTCATAATGGGTTGTAATAGGTTCTAAGTGGTTGTAATGGGTGCTAATATGTCCTATTTAGTTTTAAGTGGTCCTTATGTATCATAAGGGGTCGTAATGGGTCCTAAGTGGTCGTAGGACCCCTTAGGAAACATTAGGACCCCTTAGGACCCATTATAACCCCTTAGAAAACATTAATTGTCGTAAGACACACTAATGGGTTCTAAGTGGTTCTAATATATCATAAGGGGTCCTAATGAATTCTAAGGGGTCCTAATGCATTCTAAGGGGTCTTAATGGGTTGTAAGACTAGTTAGGTCTCATTATGATGTCTTATGATACATTAGAACCACTTAGAACCCATTAGTGTGTCCTACGATGGTTAATGTGTTCTAAGGGGTCCCAATGGGTCGTAAGGGGTCCCAAGGGGTCCTAGGACCACTTAGGACCCATTATGACCCCTTATGATATATGAGGACAACTTAAAGCCCAATATGACATATTAGGACCCATTACAACTACTTGGTACCCATCACAACCCCTTAGGACACATTATTATGTCATACGATGGTTAATGTTTTCTAAGGGGTCCTAATGGGTTCTAATGTGTCCTAATGGGTTCTAAGGGGTTGGAATGGGTCCTAATGGGTTGTATAACCACTTAGGACACATTAAAACCCCTTAGGACATATTAAGACCCATTAGGACACATAAGAACCCATTAGTGTGTCACATGCCCCTTAATGTGTTCTAAGGGGTATTAATGGGTTATAATGTGTCCTAGTGGGTCCTAATGGATCCTAAGGAGTTTTAATGTGTCGTAAGAGGTTATGACCCATTATGACCCATTATGACCCATTTTGATACATTAGGACCCCATAGGATAGGACCCCATAGGACACATTAGTGTGTCCTGCAATGGTCAATGTGTTCTAAGGGGTTGTAATGGGCTCTAAAGTGACATAATGGGTCCTAATGTGTTCTAAGTGGTCCTAATAGGTCCTAGGTGGTTGTAGCACCACTTAGGAACAATTACAACACCTTACCATACATCTTAAGGTGCTAAAGCTTTGTTAGGGGTCATAAGAGGTCCTAGGACACATTAATGTATCCTAGTGTATGGTAAGGGGTCCTAATGGGATAATAGGGGTCCTATGACACATTAATGTGTTCGAGGACATGTTTCATAGGATCCCTACTATCCCCTTAGGACCCCTTACCATACATAGTATGGGCCCTAAAGGGTCCAAAGAGGTCAGAAGGGATCCTAGGACCCCTTACCATACACTAATGTATGGTAAGGGATTGTAAGGGGCTATAGAACATATTAGTGTGTCTTGCAACCCCTTAGAACCCTTACCACACATTAGTGTATGGTAAGGGGTCGTAAGGGGTCTTAAGCAGTCCTAGGAAATATTAATGTGTCAAGGGACCCCTTATGACCCTTAAGGACCCCATAACATATACTAACATATAGTAAGGGGTATTAAGGGGTTTTAAGGGGTCTTAAGGGGTTGTAGGACACATTGATATGTTATAAGACCCCTTAAGATCCTTTATGACCAATTACCACATATGGTAAGGGGTCTTAAGGGGACTTAGGAAACATTAATGTGTCTTGGAACCCCTTAAGACCCCTTACAACCCCTTACCATGTACTACTAAATGGTAAGGGGTCCTAATGACCCCTTATGACCCCTACGAATCGTTAGCACCACTCTCTACATCTTAGGGGTACTACAGGTTATTAATGGGTCCTAATGTGTCTTAGGACCCCTTGCAACCCCTTAGGTCCCCTTACCATACACTAATGTATGCTAAGGGGTCGTAAGGGGTCTTAAGGGGTCCTGGGATACATTAATATGTTATAGGACCCATTAAGAACCCTTACCATACACTAATAGGGGTCCTAAGGAGTCGAAAGGGATCCTACAACACGTTAATATGTCCTAGGACCCATTATGACCTCTTACCATACACTAATGTATGTTAAGGGTTCGTAAGGGGTCTTAAGGGCTCGTAGGACACTTTAATGTGTTACAGGACCGCTTAAGACCCCTTATGATCCCTTACTATACATTAGTGTATGGTAAGGGTTCCTAAGGGGTCTTAAGGGACCTTAGGACACATTAATGTGTCCTAGGACCCCTTACAACCCCTTACCATGTGCTTATATTTGGTAAGAGGTCCTAAGGTGTCTTAAGGGTTTCTAGGACACATTAATATGTCCTAGGACCCCTTATGACCTCTTACAACTCATTAGGACCACTCTCTCTATATATTAGGGGTCGTAAGGGTTGTTGAGGGGTCCTAGGACACTTAATGTGTCCTACCACCCCTTAGGACCCCTTGCTAAGGGGTCCTATGTGGTCTTAGGACACATTGATGTGTCCTAATACCCCTTATGACCCCTTAGTACCCCCTACCATACACTAGTGTATTTTAAGAGGTGTATGGTAAGGGTTCCTAATGGGTTATAAGGGGTGTTAAGGGTCCTAGGATCCCTGGTGACTCTTCATGACTATTTAGGGCCCCTAAGATGTATGGTTAGGTGTCCCACAAGATCATAAGGGGTGATAGGAAACATTAATGGTTCCTAGGACCCTGATGCACTCTGCATCGATGGTATTCTAAATCTGCAAAGCTTTTATAATATTTCTTTCCTTAGAATCAAAACATTCTCTATGATCATATGTTAGAGGCTCAATCTTTTTGTTATCCCAAAAATAATGGTAACAACTCAACATAACGACATCTACTAAATATAATATTCTATGATTGATTGTTCAAACTGTTCTCACCAATAATTAAATGATTGTGGCTGTCGCTTCAAGATGGACACACAACACCTTTCAAGCTGCTTCGAATTCCAAACAGCTCGGCAACACATCAAAACCGAATTCATTAAGAAACAGAGAATTGAATATTTGAATACACGATAACTTGTTCATGCTTGACTTTAACATGAAGATCTCACTTCCGATAACAACTGTAGAAATACATCTCTCGGCTCAACTTCATCACCACTTTGTTAACTGTTCAAGATTCAAAACCAGTGCATTGATAGTGTAACGGGTTCTTTAAAAGAAAAATGTTTCAGTATATTAGAGAACTAAAATTCGATTTTTGAATCGATACTTTTGTCAAATCACATGATTTCCATTCATAATTGCGATTGTTGTAAACTGATTCACAAACAACATAATATTTAATGTTGTTTATTGATAACTTAGAAACCCGATATGAAAACCAAATAGAAATCTATAAACCTGATACCATTCACTGTTATGTCATAATGAATCGACGCATAAATAAACTCGATTCAGATTACACTGTCACATAACACCATTTCTTTTAAATCCAAAATCAGGACTTTCACCCAACCGATATCTAAACAAACCAACATTCATCATCCAAATAGGAATCGCCATAGTCTGGCATATAATAAAAACCGATTATTACTCATTAACCCCAAACTGCTATCAAGTCTGATACACGAACATGAAATATACTATTGACTATCAATAATAAAGAGAACGGTTCATACCACTATTAAATTCGACGATTCAACAAAACAAAGAACTTCGAAGCTGAACTACAGGAGATACCAAGCAATTGACATTAAGCAATATGAAGTGCTAATGATCGATTGTATTAGCAATACATTTCATTCAAATTCAGATCTGAATACACGTGATTCAACCGAAAACAAATATGAATGGCCCAAGAGAGCCAGAGAGCCCGATCTTTTCACACTTTTCACTATCCAATCCACAATCTACTCTCCCCTTGTTCGAGTACAATAAGTCTATTTAAAGAAAATGAAAGACGGTTACAAACCGTTTATCTACCCTATGTCCCTTCAGATTCAATTCGATCTTTTGGTTAATACAATCCATTACAATAAAAATAATAATAAATCACCATATCTTGACCCGATTTAATAATATGAATTTTGATGGTGGAGGTGGTGCCCCAGCACCAGACCCCTTAGGACCCCTTACCATACACTAGGACACATTAATGTGCCCTAGGACCCCTTATGACATAAGGGTTGTAAAGGGGTCCTAAGACACATTAATGCATCCTAGGACCCAGACAGAGAGAGAGAGAATCATGAAATGATTGTACACAAGTCAAGGGCTTAAGATTACAATCATAGTCCACTAGGAATCATGTTAAATACAATGTGTTGATTCCTCAAATTTGGTTGTCTAAAATTTCCTAAAAACCCTCAAAATCTAAAATCTTTATCTTAACTCCTATGAAGCTGAAACCACTCTCAAACATCCTAAAAGTATATACATAAAATATAACTTAAGTATGTATAAGTTACATTTTATGTAAGTATAAGTTACATAAAATGTAAGTTATACTTAAATGTTACATTTTATGTATGGTCCTGGTGTTAAAATTGGCATGAGTGCACCCCATTTAGAAGGGTTTTTTGTCTTTGTTTATTGCCACATAGGGCATACACACTATGTAATCCATTTCATTTTGATGTTGCACTGAATCCAACTTCAGGGAAACATTTAAATTTGAATAGCGTGTATGCAATATTGTGTGTGTGTGCTTTTAAATGCATTGGAATTCACCAAGCCTAAGGCTTGGACTTGCATTGGAGATCCAAACCAAAGGCTTCGAGGATTCAAATAGGTCTGAGACGTATTTTTCAACAAACATATATAAAAACTTTAGAACTTTTTTTTGTGTGTCCTCTGTCAAGTTTACTCATGGTTCAATAACAATAAAATCAGATGACATGATATTGTAGATCTTTATGTTAGCTATCTAACCATATAATTTATTTTGAATTTTGATAATGTTAAGCCTTTAATCTCTAATTTCTTTTGAATGTATGTTTGATTTTTTTTAAAAACCAACATGTAGTATTTTAGGCTTAGATTTCGGCTCATGAGACTAGCAATCTACAATTAAATCCCTATAGTTAATAAACCATTTTGGAACCAACATCTAATACAATGTTTAGAATACAAAAATCAAAATAAAAACTTATTCAACTTGTTTATGGCAACCATAATTTAAACCAAAATCTAATTAGCCGATAGGCTATTGTATGTTGAAGACTGCTCGAATAATGATGTCGGATGCTGAGAAATCACCAAGAAATTTTAATGTCTGAATTTCGTACGTCGTTGATTTGAATAGAAAGTAAAAGATGAGAAGCATGTGAAAGCATGTGTACGATTTATCTTGGAAGAAGAGAATGTAACATCTACCACAGTTGAAATAACCTAATTTATTATTGTTGCTTGTCAATGAAGTTTATCAGAACAATTCACTTTCTTTAAATTACTTGTCATTCAAGATGATTCACTTGCAAAAAAAAAATATTGAAGAATCAGTGGCTGAAAATAGTCTGGAATGCTAAAACCTAACCTAAGGTTTGTTTTAATCCTTCTTCGGTTTCCATGGCTAAGGGATTGATCCGTCGAGGTTGATTTTGAGGTTGGCCATGGATTTGAGGAGAGAAATAAGTTTCTTTTTTCACCAAGAGTCTCAAACTTGTGATGGCCTGATGTTAAGAAAGTATGGGTTTCTTGGAACTCGTACAAAATAAAGACAGATTCTTCATAGACATTTTTTTTTGTTTCTTTGTATAAGTATGCTTTCCTAGGGTTTTGATGACTCAACAGCTTGTGTGATGGCAACACACCTATGCATGACGGATCCGTATGACGTGAGAGTGGAGATTCATGGAGATTTGGGAACAAACAAAATCATCGAGGGTGAGGACTCTATAGCATTTTGTTTCCACTTTTTGATCACTGGATCTTTGCATCTGAATGTATTGATTTATTTATTTTTGTATTTTCTTTGTAGCAGGTGATGGTGTGCTGATGCAAGCACAAGAGCCTGGACAAGAGCCTGGAAAGTCATCGTATATAGAAAAGGTTGAAAAGATTGAGTTAGACAACTACGACCATGCAAGGGTATAGATGCAGTGGTATTGTCAGTCCAATGAATTGATCTGAGGACAAAGACAGTTCAACGACCCCAAGGAAGTTTTTATTTATGATTATTTTGATGAACAAATTGTTAAAACAATTGAGGGAAAATGCACTGTGTGTACCTTTAAAACCTACATCGAGCTTGAAAGCGTAGGATCCAAAGATTATTTCTGTCATTTTGAATATAGATCCACAACTAGTAATTTCATGCCTGAGAGGGTAGCTATGTCTGTTGCTCAGATCTACTAACATTTTTTCATTTATTATATGTATATATTTTGGTTAGTACTTCCAACATATAATGTGCACTATTGTTAAGTTAATAGTTTTAGAGAAAAGTAGGATGTAAGGAAGCATATAAATATCTCATGTTAAGGTTAGTGTTAGGAGTAATGAAGCAATGAAGGATGCTAATATTGAAGGAAGGAATGATGGATATTAATGTTAGGGTTGAAGCACCTAAAAGATTTCCTTGATCTGTGTATATTTGTCCAAGATACATGTGTGCTCAAAGGATACTTGCTCAAACTTCAATGGTGGTTAATGATTTTGGCATTATGGAGTTTCTTTTCTTATTGTTGTGGATTTAAAATGACATGGTAACAATGCTTAAAAGGTGGATGATTTGTGAAAGGAAGATGCCTCAATTTATAGGCAAAGAGGAAGTGAAATGGACACTTGAGATACAAATTTGAGGAAGCACCAAGACACATTTGAAGGAGAGCACATGGATTGTGCTTCTTCAAACTCATAGTCTTGTGACAAGTGTCACAAAGAGAGAGTTTGAGAGGGGAATAGGGTTTGGGGAGACATGCCATAAAGGTGCATCTTGTCTATGTTCCTCAAAGGTCAAGCCTTGAGGATTGTGACCATTTTGGAAAGTGGGAATGGGGGACAAAGATGTAAGAATGTCGTTGAGGGTGTAAGGCATGTGTAAAAGCATTTAAGGTTAACAAGTTGGATGGAGGTTGGGATTGGAGTTGACAATACATGAGGTTGACTTTGAGGTGGGTTAGGATTTCTTAATCCTTATGATTAAGGAGTGATTAGGCTTAGATTAGAGGGCAAGTGGGAGAATTAAGAGGATGTGATGGGAGGAGAGAGAATGAGTGGAAGGGATAATTAGTTAATCAAGATTAATTAACTAATTAAGAGAGGTTAGTATGTGTGAATGGGTTGGGTTGAGTTGGAACCAGTGATTAGGTTAGGTTATGGGTTAAAGTTAAGAGCCATGTGATCAAATTAATTAAAAAGGATTTATTTAATCAAAAGGGGAAAAGAAGAATTTAGGAATTAATTTAAAAAGGCAAATTGTATTTATTTAAATTAATAGAAGAAGGGGGATTTAATTAATTATCTGACTATGGGTTGTCATTTGATAATTAATTAGATTATAGTTAATTAATTAAATTAATTAACTAGTAGGATGATATAAATTAATTAAACATTAAATATTTAATTAAAAAATCCCTAAGAGAGAACCAAATTAGATTATGAATTTATGTAATCAAATTTAGGTGTCTACAAAATGTATAAAAGAAAAGTAGGATGTAAGGAAACATATAGTAAAGGATGTCAAGATTGAAGGACTAGAGGATGCTAGAGTAAGGGTTGAAAAAACCAATGAAGGGTGTTATGGGAGAAAGAGAGACATATATATCTTAGATAGGTGTCCATGTGATCTGTGAGAATCTAGGAGAAGATCGATGAGGGCATGCCTAGCATTCCCCAATCTCATCCCTTCAAAGTAGAGATTTAAATAGAGCTATTAAGAGCAACTTACAAGATATTTTGTCTTTGAATGGAGGAGCATAATGCATTATAATAGATATTTTTACCAAACAATATGAAAGTGCTATTGGTAAATTTGTATTTGTAATTCAATTTGTATCTATGATATAAATCAATTAAGTATATAGAGAGGGTGGATTCAAAGTTTTTTGGATTAATACTATTAAAATAAATACATGTATTTTGTGATACCAAAAAATATATATATTTCATTGAGTCTTTATTTATAGTTTATGATTCCTCTAGAAAGCAATCAAGATTCAATGACCATCATATAAAACAAATAGTATCGAAGTGTAATAGATATTATACTCTTATTTTCATTTTTCATTGTTTGTTTATGTTTATATAGAAGACTAGACAAGAAAACCCATAGCCCTTGATTAGACAAAAAACTCATAACCAAGGGCTCGAGTAGGTCATTTTTATCAACTGGCCAACAAATAAATTTATAGGAACATTCCAAGTATATTAGACTAATGTATTATACATCACCAATGTATTAGACGAATGATTAACTTGTTTCATAAGATTTTTAAGTTGATTGTCATCTTACATTAACTTAAAATTACTCAAAACTTTCTTGCCGACCTTCAATATGTTATTAGAGCATATCTTCTTATCGGCATAATTATTGCACCTTGTTGGGGTACAATTGCTAGTAATAGCCTTTCAATAACACGACAAATAGTACTAGCCTTCTTGAACACATATGTATTATCCAATAACCATACTCTAGAGTCGATAGAAATCAATTTACTAGTTTCTATAAGTAAAAATTATTTAATGCATGTCAAAAAACTAAGAAACAACTTACTCAACCTTCATAGATGAACCCCACAAAATGTGGAAAGCATTGGTCAATGGTTAAGTACCAATCAAACATGAAACTTTATTTTGAATCTTAAATATACACAAAATGATTACAAAATATACGTAAGTGTTATACTTAATTTTGTTTCTCAATCTTGCTAGCTTTTGTTAAATTATAAAAATTAAGACAAACAATATCTAACACATTAAATTTTGGCTTTTGTTAACATTCAAACCTTAAGTATAGGTTTGTTTTTCCTGTCTTAAACTCTACCTACTTGGAACTTAAACTAAGGCTAGGGTCCTATTGGTTGGGTAGCTTGAGGATCTATTTAAAAGGGGTAAGATGTCCTTTGGAGTAGAAAAGATTGTTCAAAGATTAATGAACATTTCCTAAAAAAAATAATATAGACCTTTTAGGACTGGGGATTTGAGGGGTTGGAAAAGACGGGGGACTAAAGGCTTATGTTTTTCTTCTGCCATTTGTCAAAATTGTATGAAGTTGTTCAACCTATACCACTTAATTTTGTATTATTATATATCTGACTTATTTTGTTTCTCAATCTTGCTAGCTTTTGTTGAATTCTAAAAATCAAGACAAACAATTTCTAACACATTAAATTTTGGCTTTCATTAACATTCAAACCTTAAGTATAGGTTTGTTTTCCTTGTCATGGACTCTACCTACTAGGGTCCTACTAGTTGGAGGGCGGGTTAAAGGCTTATGTTTCTCTTCCGCCATTTATCAAAATTATGTCAAATTGTTCAACTTATACTACTTAATTTATAATTATTATATATCTATTACTTTGTTGAGTTAAACATTCTAAATAACAAAATTAATAAGATTACCAACATCTATACTGCAAAACTCATTAGTTTTAAAAGAATCCTACAAAATCTTGACAGCATGATTATTTTACCATCTCTATGAAAGAAGAAACAAATTGCTGCCAACATGACATTAAATAAAAGTGAACGTGACCAATAAACTAGATGTTATCTTAGCGTATTCTATTACTGGAAACTCTACTAAAACAAGTTAAAGGATTCTTTTCTCCGCTATTTTGATTTAATATTTGAGCATTTAGAAAACAAAAGTGTTCCAGAATGATCCGACATAGGAACAACTGCTCTTGGTTTTTGTTCAACTGGGTTCAGTCAAGGTGTGAAATCAACATTGGTTAGCCAAAATCAATTTGGGATGCAGGAATCTTGACTTTTTTAACGTTGTATTTTGAATTCAATAAAGACAGTTTTCTGCACACAGTTGAAGCTTTGTGTATGCTTATGCTTATGCTCATCACAGTATACTGATACAATGAATGTATGTATATTATTCCAAAACTGCCAACAACTACAGTGCAATGCAGTCCTTGTTAAATATGATTTTACCCATTTTAGGCATTTTAAATGTGCAACAAGTAGTAAGAGCAAAATTCCAAGATTAACGCAGTAAACTAGCAAAAGATAGTTGGGGTGAGAGAGGCTCGAACTCTCGACCTCAGGATTACTCAGGATTAGCTATGAGACCTACGCGCTAGCCAATGGCGCTCACTCTATCTATTTCATGATATATGGCTTAAGTTCCCTGTCACAGAATTTGAAGTGGAATCACTTCCCCGTAAACGTTTACGTTAGTTAGCTTAAGTCCCCTGTCACAGGCATTGAGGTTGTGATCTTCAAAATAATGGAACATCCTGGAAAAAAAGAGATGAACGGAAGCCTCAGCTGATTTCAACTTGATATCAGAGCCAGGTTTCGATCCTGGGACCTGTGGGTTATGGGCCCACCACGCTTCCGCTGCGCCACTCTGATTTGTTGATTTAAACTAACGAACTTATTATATCTAAGTGCACCAAGAGACCAGCGTTGCAGTCTTCTAATTTAAGACGATTTGTTTTGGTAAAAACTTAAAACAAATCAGCTTGTCTGAGCCCAGGTTCGAACTGGGGACCTTTAGTGTGTGAGACTAACGTGATAACCAACTACACCACCCAGACTAGATTATTTTCACTACATTTATGATACATTTATTTTGAAAGAATCTCTAGAACATGAAAAATAACTCAAAAGACATGAAACGTTGTGTTCTCCACAGCAGTAGAAACAAGGGCTGCATCGCAGCGCAGTTCCTGCCAATGGCAGGCAGGGCAGGTTTGGTAGTCCATGCATTGGAAGAAGGGGATAATTGTGCAACAGGTGAAGCTTCATGGGTGAAGTATGAATTGCAATTACAGCTTTTGCAAGATGTTCATGAGGTGGACACTCATGGAACATTTCTCTATACTGGTGTTTGGCAAGTGTATGGAAGACTTACTTGGCTTCTGTACAATCTTAACATAGACTTCCTGAGATGTCCCAAACTGCACGGCCTTAAAACAATAGTAGATTCTTGCTAATTTGGTATCCATCGTTCCTTCGGTATTTTCATAATAGCAGTCAATCTAAATCATTGAAAATATTTTACCACAAACCAAATGACAAGGCTAACACTGGAACGCTCTTCACAAACCACAATCTGGTAAATTAACAGATGAATATGGTAAATTAGCTCTGATCTCACTACACATATTGAATGATTCAGTTTTGTTTATTTATTTGCCGAGCTCCTTACTATGAACAATCAGTGGACTTGATTAACTTACTAAAATATCTATGTCACTCCACAGCTATAGCTCTAGGTATCGTTTATTGTTTCATTAATTGACACGACCAACAATAAAAAGTATAAAAACATCTGCCATTAAATTAGCAATAATACAAGTTTGTTAAATCCAATTGGTTAACCACTCACAAAATTTGGTGTATGAATAGTAGTCTATTCTCTATGCAAAAATGAGCGGAAAGGGAAGAAAAAAGGTGAATAGTCCAAAGCACTTCGCTGGGAATTCCTTCTAATCTATTACTTATATATTTGAAACCTTTATATAGGTAACACTTACCATATTCCATCATTCTGTTTCAAACTTTTTCATGTTGGACCTTGATGAGAGCTTATAGACGCTAACAGTTTCTCGTTCCCACATTGCAACCATATCTTTGTAGCCACCATATCAGATCTAATGGAGGGTTGCTGTTGGGTTGATGTTCATATATAATTTGCTAATATCTAATATTAAGTGCTCGTACAAAGGACGTATACATGTAGCATCGATGAGATCACTTTCCCATAGAATCCAAATACATTACACCAACATCCACATAATGAACAAAAATGAAAATTGAAGAAATGAATCCTCCTATTCTAAATATCAGGAGACCCAAAAATGTTAAATGGGCCTTTAAAAGTGTTTTTGTTGCAGATATAGAAACAAAAGATTTTACCTGTCTCGGGAGCACAGGACACATATGTAAAAGGAACATTTTGGCATCACCAAGCTAACCTTCTCTTATATGGAAAAGTAGCACCCTATTTTGATTAGTGCTTGAGCATAAGTATCTTTTTCCTGAAAGAAGAAAGACATTATGTATCAAATTTCTCTCTTCTATCTCTTCTGTTCTATTTTCTTAATTCATCTGAGCCACTCATGTCTCTACTTTTTAGAACTGTGTATTTAAACAAGTTGAAAATGTGGTGGTGGCTGCCGCTTAAACTTTCTGCAAGCTCTGCTATCATAAAGTTTTAACAAACACCTTCAATCGTTTCACCATATCATGCCCAAGATCTTTTCTAGTGCTCTGAGACCAGCTATAGATTTTAAAGCACAAACAGGCTGCAACATTAAAAACAAAGATTTACACAATTCTGAAAACAGGGGAAAACAGAGCATTGATTAATCACACAAAAAAATTATGTTTTCTTTGCATTCCACACATGATTTTTTCCTTCACCTAAAACAGTAGTGAGGCAGCTATTATATAGAGTACCAAAGTTGGGTCTCAGTCTCTTAGTAACCATTCGTAGCCTCACAAGAAAACAACGGTTCAAAGTTCAAAGTATTAAATTAAGCATCAATGTTACATACATTTACTTTGCATTATTCACTGGATTATTACCCAACGTAGAGACTGGTAGATAAACCCAGCAAAGAATTTTAGCTAATGTTAAACTAAACATGCAAATGCACGTACTGAACAAACATTGGCAGTGACGGTCAGTTCTCTACACAGCCAGCCTTCGGAACGAGTCTATCTTGTTCGATGATTTGCTTCGAGCAGCTATTAGGCTTTCAATAAATTACCATTTACTAGAAACCAACTTCTCAAATCGACTCGTATTCAAAGGGAGAATGACAACTGTTACATGTTGGCCAAATTTGTAGTACACAAAAATTAACATTGATCCAAGAATGCTACGCACATCTATTTCTCTCACAAACGGAAAGGAAATGTAGCAGACAAGCTCTAGCTACCTCTGCATCAACAGGTCGAAAATGGGAAAAGAAACAAGACAAGAAATAGTGGACAGAGAAGAAAACCTCATACCTCCCACCGTCAGCAAATTCACAGGAGCGTTGTATCCCACATCCATATACTCCACCAGGAAAAGGCTTTGCAGGTGGAATGTCTTTTAATACATCTCCATTTATACAAAGTCTATTCATCAAAATCTAGGCACAGAACGTAATACAAATGACACACCGCTAACCTGCATGGAGAGAAAGAGGCCCAATCGCCAACTGGTGGATTCTAAGACAAGTAACCTGAAATGATGACTGCTTCTTCCCTTTGCCGTTGGGATGTCTGCCATAGCCTTTGGTGTCGGAGCTGTCTGTTCGAGACAACACGTAACATGAACAAGACCAGCCCTAAACACCATTTGTATTAGGTCCTGCAAAAAGTAGCCTCCTTATACATGCGTTCTCTACGACCTTCACAACCGTGCATTCGCAGGCATTGATTTAAGGGCTCCCCCCAAAATGAAAGCCAGCTGCTCACACCCTCTGCAGAATGGCGGCTCCAAGACATCGACTATCGACCCCTACCTCAAAATCTGGGCGTTCTCTTACATAGAAATGTGGGAGCCCTCCCCTCTGCCCAACCAAATTCTGCCAGCAACCACAATGCACGAGCGATGCTTAACGAGCTATCATCTTCTGCCCACGATTGTTGAGGAACATTGAAGAAAATTGTACATGAGGGAAACGAATAATTGTCATTGGATACATTTGGAATTATTAATCACCGTTTAACTAATAACCCCCCGCGAGAGTTTTTCTGCCATGCATGGCAGGAACTAAAAAGTGAAAGCAAATGCAAAGAAAAACAATGTGCCGTCCTCGGGATTCCGATTCCAGTGACCCTCCAACTTGCGTTTGTAGTCCAACGGTTAGGATAATTGCCTTCCAAGCAATAGACCCGGGTTCGACTCCCGGCAGACGCAACGAATCTAGTAGAATCACTTAATGCCACTACATTTTCTTTTGAGTGAATGTTATTTCTACGCGTTTAGAATGAACGGCAAAAAGCCTAAAAATGTCATTTCTCCATATTCAGATTGAATGAATGTGAAAAAGTTTTCCGTTGCCGGGACTTGAACCGGGTCTCCCGGGTGAGAGTCGAGTATCCTAACCAACTAGACTACTCCTATTTTTCTGCTACCTTTCTTATTATGATTTAAGTGATTCTAAATTGATCCTACAACATCTTCCTTCAACATGGCTGCATGTCCAACTGGCCTACCATTCAAATTTTCATTAGATATAATGGACAAGATGTTTAGTTTTTGATAAGTAGCAGATGGTCAGTTCAATTTTTATTAGAGTTTTTTTCCTTCAACTTCAGGTTTTTCTAAAATAAATTTCTTGTGTTTTTAATTTTTATTTATTTTTCTTTCAAATTTAATTAATAGATTTTCTACAAAATGAATAGAAACATAACTTCAACATCATAAATATATATAGATTTCATGATATTTCAATATATGAAAATAAAGTATTACAATATTAGATTTTTAAAAATAACTTTATTTAATTATTTATCTACCTATCTATGTGTAATTAAGATGATTTAAATAAATTGAAAGTCTTTATTATAGTTTAATATATTACTTGGGTTTGTATACTACTCACATTACTATATTTAAGATGTGAGAGAACCCACCCCTACAATTCTATGGGATTTGTGGGGATATAGAGCAAAAACTCTTCTACAAGTCCAGCTATTGCAGGGAATTATAGTTTCCCACTGCACCTTAATTAATTATAGGGAGGTAGATTAGTTGGGGCCCCCGAGAACCATTATAGCAAGGGAGGTTTCTCCAATTAGTTGTTGGGGTGGATGGATTTGTGCAAATGTTTGTAGTTACTCACTACACGTGTAGTTGATCAAATGATATATCTATCATTCTTGAGAAAGAGAACTTACCAACAAGGCAAGGTGGTTCTTCACATTCATTATTTTTTATAGAGACATAACTTTACAAATCCCATCTCCAAATGATACCACATTTGCCACTAACTTTAGCAACGCTATCAGAAGCTTAAATTCTGCCCAATACCCTGCAAAGTCCCACAGACAGTAGACCGCAACTTGTTGTTCACAGTGGGGCTTGCATTGGAATCATGCCCAACCTGCACCAATGGCAGTCGTGCATCTACTTCAATCAACAATGTAAGCTTTGTCATGCCCACAATTGCCCTTCTGTAAGCACATTATAACAACATCAATGGCGTTTTCAGTAAAGATTTCCCAAACAACCCTCCCACTCCTTTCAATTACACAAGCATGCCGCCAAAAAACCTTTTCACATCCAAAGGAACAAGACTCACTCGTCTCTCATACAATTCAACAGTGCAGTTGATTCTTCAGGACACCAGCGTCCTGACTGTGGATAACCATCCAATTCATCTCCATGGCTTCAATTTCTTCATTGTGGGTTCAGGGTTTGGTAATTATAAACCTAATAAAGACCCAACAAACTTCAATTTAGTAGACCCTCCAGAACGTAATACAGTAGGAGTGCCAATAGGAGGGTGGACTGCCATCCGATTTACAGCTGACAACCCAGGTATACACCACATTCTTTCATTTTCCCCTTCATCTTCTTTACATTGTGTATATAAGTCTGTCATCTGATTGTGGAATTGATATTGATATGCACTCAGGAGTGTGGTTCATGCATTGTCATTTGGAAGTGCACACGACGTGGGGATTGAAGATGGCATTCCTGGTGGAGAATGGAAAAGGACCCAATCAATCCATATTGCCTCCTCCCAAAGATCTTCCAAAGTGTTAGTGTTGGAGGGTTTGGTTACATCTTACGACAGCTTTTCTAATAGAATCTATTTTTTTGATAGGGTTCATTAATCAATTCAAACTCACATGAGTGATAAAGTCAAGATTTAGAGAGCGTTGTTTAAGTCTAGTTTATTGTCATTAATTTTCTTCAATAATGTTAAGTGTGAAAAGGTTGGTAAAATTCGGCTCTGCTTAAGCAGCGAATTATCCCTGCTCTAAACAGTGAATGCCTTCAAATTTAGCAGCGAATTTCTTCAAATTGGCAGTGATCTGCCTTCTCATTTAGGCAGTGAATCGAGCTCTGCTTACCAGCGAATCATATCCTTATCTAAGCAGCGAATTCCATCACAATTAAGTAGTGATTTTCTCTAGCATTTTAATAGAGTTTCTAGGCAGCGAGTTATATTTCCAAGACAGGAAATTTCTCCCAGAGAGGTGGTGAACTATTTTGTGAGGGTGGCAGATCGGGATTGAGGCAGCGGCAGAGCATTTTAGTGGACAGTTCAAAGACACCAATGGTTGTGATTTGAACATTATTAAGAGCCTAACACTTTTCTGATTCCAAGTGGTGAGAAAGGCAAAATTCAAACTTTTCATAAGTCTCAGGCCGTGGTAAGCTTGCATTTTATTCCAAGTTTGTAATGAGAATAAGAGCTACATATGATCAATTGCGCACAGTTAAGTAATATATATACAAAAAGCGATAATGCCTTCGCTCTGCTCTACTCGTCTTCGCTGGTGTACAGTTTCATCTCTTGATGAACAAATTTGATTCTTTGCATATACTAAATATGCTTATGGCTCCTCCGCCGCTGCGATGCAATTCCCATCTTGGAACCCACCTAGGGCTTCAATGCAAGAATGGCTTGGTATTAATTCTGATCTTTCTTGGATCCCCGCATACAAGCAAAATGTGAAACAGGCCAAGCAGATGAAGCAACATAATAAGCATTATGCCGCAAGTAATCGACCCTATTCTCCTCTTCTGTTGAGGAACAAATTTGAGGGTCTTCGATTGGATGACGCCTCCACAGTTCTGCCTAATAATTTAGAACATGCTTTTCTTGCAGATCGAGTCTTGAAGAATCACTATACTTATTCTCCTCCCCATAAATGATGTACTTATAGGCCGAATCCAGAGACTAATGCTGATCAAAGGACATCTCCCATTAAATCTTCAGATAAATATACTTCAGGTAAAACAGCTGATAAGACATTAGTAGGTAATATTTATTCTCCTCCACATAGGCGAGGTGCCCTAACTCAAGATAATAAGGGTTATGTTTCGAATTATAATCAGTTTTCTGCTAATCTGATTACCCTAGATATCAAAGATGGTTCTATAGAAAATATACAAGAAATGTGTGCAGACTTTGGCGTAATCTGCAGATGGAACGGAATAGGAATAGCTTCCGGGGTAATAGCGAAATGGCTGAAAATAATCTAGAATCAAGAGGTAACTGTATCTATTCTCCCTAAAAATTTCTTTTATCTGGATTTTAGCAGTAAAGAGCTTAAGAACAAGACACTACTTAATGGATGCTCCAAGTTTAGGAACATTGCTTTTACAATGTTAGACTGGATTCTTTTTTTTAATCCTAACAATCTTAAAGATTTCAAAGTAGATAGAGCAATTCGTCTCAAAAACCTTCCCCTGGAATTATCTACAGAAGAAACTCTTAGAAAAATAGGCAATAGCATTGGCTCTTATGTTGGATCAGTAGTAACAGATCATTATGGTGCAGAAAAAACCATTATAGTTAAGATGAATCCAAACATCAAATCAGTTCCTCACATAAAGATCTATTGCAAAGTGACATCTTGCACCATCATTCCATCAATTTTAGAAGATTTTCTTGCGGAGGAAGAAGAGGATGAATATTCATTTTCACCATCTTCCCAGAACCTGGACTCACCTTCGCCTACCAACAATGTGACGACCTCCCCTATGTTATGTTCCTTTCTTAAAAATGGAGGAGGCTTTATGATTTCTCCTGATCCAACTTGTAATCTGAACCTACCTTTCAGCCATGAAGAAAATAATATTTCTGAGAAGTCTAAACCCACCATCAATAATTTAGCTCCACACCACTCTCAGGAATCTACACCAGCTCCAGAATCCCTAGATCTTAGAATTAAGTTGATTGAGGATAAAATGCATTTGGTTGGGGGAATTATGGAAGACCTCAGAGAAGTTCAAAAAGAAATCAGTGAAGAATTGACTCATTGGCATAATGAAGAAACCATTAAAAATAAGGACATGGAGGATCTCATTCTAGAAAGCTCAAGCCCTCCTATCTCCGTCT
This sequence comes from Chamaecyparis obtusa, assembly GCA_027943335.1. Taxonomy (NCBI): domain Eukaryota; kingdom Viridiplantae; phylum Streptophyta; class Pinopsida; order Cupressales; family Cupressaceae; genus Chamaecyparis; species Chamaecyparis obtusa. The sequence continues at coordinate 156,071 of BSBK01011438.1, forward strand.
CTCTTGATTTAGAACCTATAAACTCAGAGTTTGAAACCAACCTTGATACCTCCCTAGAAGATTTCGGTAACAACCTTATAGACCTTGAAGATTCAGTTGTTAACCTTCTTAATGTGCAGGAAGACTTGGAACAAATCAATATACCAGATATAGCTCACTTAAATAATGACCATATAGAAGAGGTTAAAGACATCAGTAATTGTATAAATGGAATTACAAATAATGATAGACCTCTAGGCTTAGCAAAGACCACAGAAGGCCTTCAGTGCCATGTAACCCTTAAAATCAAGAAAAAGCGTGGCAGGAAATCCACTAATGAACTAAGAACTAAGAACTATTGTTGGTAATGATGAAAATCAAGAAAAACTATCAGATATGCTGTATGTTGGGAAGGGGAAGAGCCTTCCCCGGGGCCAATGAAAATTACATCCTGGAATGTTAGGGGCCTGAACACCCCTAACAAACAAAGATTAATTAAAAGATACCTTAATATATTTGAGTACGAAATAATAATATTACAAGAAACTAAATTAAATAAGGAAGAAAGTGATAAGCTTAGCTTAAAATTAGGTATTTGGAAATCAGTTAGTATTACCTCAGATGGAGCCTCTGGTGGGCTGGCTGCTCTTTGGGACCCTAGGAAAGTTATGGTTGAGATGGTATCTAAACATAATAATTGGCTCCTATTATCAGTTAATAGCTTAAAGACAAATTTAAAATTTAAGCTCATTAATATTTATGGTCTGATTCCCAATACAGAGAAAAAGGAAATTATGGTGGCCCAAGAAATTCATGAACTGTTAGCTTCTAATTTAGAGGACACTCACATTCTAGGAGGGGATTTTAATGCTATTTTAGAAATTAAAGAAAAATTTGGTGGATCACAATATATCTCCCAATCACAAAAAGATTTTAGTCAATTGGTATCAGACAATAATTTAACAGATATCAACATTATCAATGAAACATTTACCTAGAACAATCGTAGATCAGGCTTTAGCCACATCGCAGAAAGACTGGATAGATTCTTGTTTAGTGGAGACCTGGGAAACTTTAATCATAATTTAAGTGCAGAAATCCTGCCTAATGCAGGATCTAACCATTTTCCAGTAAGGCTCACAGTCATAGAGAACTATAAACCACCTAGAAGTCCATTCAAATTTGAATTTATATGGTTTCAAAATGAGGAATTTATGCAGCTTTTAGAACAATGGTGGAAACAGATTAAAGTTTTGGGTTCAAAGATGTATTGCCTAGTTGCCAAACTAAAGATCATTAAACATAAGATTTTGGACTAGAACAAAGCCAAATTTAATAACATCTTTGACCAAAAAAATAAGATAGAATCAGAAATAGATAACTTAAATAAGATAGTCATAGAGCATGAGATGAATGAAAACAACTACTTACAGGAAAAAGATCTCATGGCTCAACATGTTGAGATTCTATTAAAAGAAGAGATTTTCTAGAAACAAAAGTCCAAAGAAACATGGTTAAAAGAAGGGGATTGTAATACGAAATTCTTCCATAATAGCACTAACAACAAAAGGAATACAAATAGAATATCCAAGAGCAAAGACCCTAATGGTAATCTCATAGATGACCCCAAGCTCATTTCAGAACAATTTGTAAACTATTACTGTTCCCTACTCAATAACTATGACTATGTCGATCATAGAGCACAAAATGAAATGTTATCATCTATCCCTAGATTAATTTCAGAAGCAGATAATAAATGGATAAATAGTAAGTTTACCATTGAGGAAGTTAAAGATGCTTTATTTCAACTACACCCTGAGAAAGCTCCAAGGCCTGATGGTTTCCAAGCAAGCTTTTTCCAAAAATGTTGGCACTTTCTTGGACAAGATATCTGGAAAGCAGTAGAGGCTACCAGAAACTCAGGCACAATTTTATCAGAAATCAATAATACCTTTTTCACACTTATTCCTAAAAAAAATGACAATCTGGATCCAGGAGATTTTCGCCCTATATCTCTTTGCAACACCATTTATAAAATCCTCTCTAAATGCCTAGTGAACAGGCTGAAAACCTTCCTTCCCTTGATCATCTCGGAAGAACAAACTGGCTTTGTCCCTAATTGTTCTATATTGGACGGTATTGTAATAGCCCAAGAAATAGTACATTCAACTCAATACAATAATGAAGCATGCATGCTGATCAAAATAGACATTCAAAAAGCATATGATAAAGTAGATTGGAGATTTATGTGTAAATGTATGGAAGCGTTTGGCTTCTCTAAGTAATGGATTAATCTTATATACAATTGTATCTCATCTCCCAAAATATCCCTTCTAATCAATGGTTCCCCGGAAGGCTTCTTTGAAATATCTCGCGGTATTAGACAAGGAGATCCGCTTTCCCCTTTCCTCTATGTAATCATGGCTGAAGCATTGGGCAGATCCATTACTAAGGCTCACTTAGATGGTAAAGTCTTGGGAGTCAGAGTTACAACAAATGTACCTAATATAACACACTAGCAATTTGCTGATGATACTATTCTCCTTGGAGCAAGCAATCACAAGGAAGCAAGGGCTTTCAAAGATTTATTAGATACTTACATGAAGGCTTCATGATAGAGAGTGAACCCTGATAAATTTGAAATCTTTTTCGTCAACACTCCCCCAGCAAAAATGTGTTAGATCTACAACACCCTAGGTTACAAGATAGGTAATTTCCCATGCAAATACTTAGGAATCTCTTTAGATAAAAGACTGCATAGTTCCAAGTTATGGCAACAAGTGATATCTAAAATTTAGACTAAAAAAAGTAGCTGGAAAGGTAAATGGCTTACTAAAGCTGGAAGAGCCACTATGATTAAATCAGTTTTATTAGCCCTTCCCACTTATCAGATGTCGATCCTACCCCTTCCAGTCAGCGTCAAAGCTAGCTTAGACAAACTTTTAAGAGACTTTTATTGGCAAGGCGCAGTAGAGGACAAGAAGGCAGCTCTTATAAAGTGGGATAATTTATGTAAACCAACTTCCAAAGGAGGTTTAGGAATAAAAAATTTACAATGGTAGAATAAAGCATTAGGTGCCAAACTTCTTTGGAGACTAAGCCAGGAATCTAATAGCAAATGGGCATCAATACTTCTGAATAAATATGTGCCAAATACGGACCCCATTAACATTTTCAGATCACACTCCCATGCGAAAGGATCTTGAATCTAGAATTTTATTATCAATACTAGAGAGGTTATTAACAACCAACTCACTTGGGATATAGGATCGGGAGATAAGGCCTTATTTTGGGAAGATTCTTGGGGAGGTTTTCCCCCTCTCACCAAATCAGGTTTCAGTCAAGAATTTATTGATATATGTAAAATATACAAAGGAAGTTTTGTAAAGGATTATATCTCTTTAGAGGGAGATTTAATATTGAAATCACTAGAGGAAATCCTAGAACAATATCTTGAAAGACAAAAATTGATAGATATCCTCAAAGATAGAGTGATCTCACATAAAAATAGATAGATTGAGATGGGCTGGTTCTAACAATGGGTATTACAATGTCAAGGATGGGTACAAATCAATCATGTAAGAATACAACATGGATACCTTGGATATCCCTTTAAACTTATGTTGGAACAAAGCTTGCCTTCCCAAGGCAGGAATATTTCTTTGGGCAGCATTGCAAAAAAGAATCATGACTACTGATAGAATTCGAATGATAGGTTTTGAAGGACCTTCAAGATACCCTCTATGTGAATGCCAAGAAGATGATGTAAACCATCTCCTTCTAAATTGCTCATATACACAAAATTGCTGGAGCTGGTTAAGGAATTGCCTAAATTGGCACTCTGTGATGCCCTATGATATTGTGGACTTCCTCAAAGCTTGGCCCTCTCTAAACAAAGAAAGTTTGTACAAAGATATTTGGGTAATCTCACCCTCTATACTATAATGGGAAATTTGGAAAGAAAGTAATAGGAGAACATTTACTAATCAGAAAATGGATTGGAGAACGTTAACTAACAAAATTGAAGCCTCAGTTATCGAAATAACTAATAACAGACTTAGAAACCAGATTAGCTATGAAAATTCATTTAAGCATTGGGATAATAATATCAGGAAAATCTAGCCAAGACTAATTATTCCACCATTATTTGGTATGGGTGGAAAAAGATCAAAAAGTGATAGAAGCAATTGTAAATGGGCACCCCCTAGAGATGGCTGGTACAAATTAAACTTCGATGGAGCATCTCGCGGCAACCCAGGCATAGCGAGAATTGGTGGAATTATTCATAATTATAAGGGAGAGATCATCTCTAAATTTTCTAGCCCTATCAACCCTACAACTAACAATATGGCGGAATGCTCGGCGGTCCTAGAAGGACTCAAACTATGCGTACGTCTAGGATTGACAAATATAATTATTGAAGGAGACTCACAAATAATAATTAATGCAATTAGGACAAGGCAAACTCCAAATTGGAAGCTAAATTCAAAATTAGAAGGCATTATAAAAATACTAGACACAATTCCACATTATGAAATCAAACACATCTATAGAGAAGGTAATGTAGAAGCTGACCATCTTGCTAACCGAGGTGCAAATGGAGAAACTTTGCAGGAAGTACATAGAATGACAGAATAATTAGCCCTCTCCCTTAACTTTAAACAAGGGTCGCTAAAGTTAAACTACAAATTTTTATAATATTTCAATCTCAATACTATAACATGTCAAAACAATATGTAGTATTAAGTAAGAACATTAGATTTACCCAATAACTTTAAATCTTCAAATAACCCACCTCAATTGCTAGTATCTCACAACTTGAAAGATTGCCGTAAAAAGGGTACAAGTTGTAACCTAAGTAAATTACTAAATCTGCATACCCACTCATCAGTTATGAGGAGATAAGATAAATTTATAGGTCTAGATTCTACTGCTTGTCAAAGAGCTTCATTATCTAGATAATTATTGATCCCTCCCCCAATTGTAATCTAATAAGGACCCGCACTCACACCTAGATATATATACATTATGATATCACTATAGTCTAGCTTTCTCCTTATCAAGGAGATCTCGGGGTAGGTCCTTTATAGGTTTAGTCCTGCATAATAGTGACTAACTTATCCTTAAGATCCTTCTGGCCTTTGATACTTCTGCTTAAGCACTATGAGTCAGGGTAATGCCCTGTCTTTCTCCCATCAGCTTTAATCTAGCTTAAGAGTCAAGTATCAATGAACTTTTTTACCTATAGTTCTTACCTATTATTTTTATCTATCGAATGAAACATTCACCCTTTTGGGCCTCAAGATGATCTTAGGTGAGGTAAGCCCCTAGTACATCCTATATGTTTTGTTCTAGGTTTCTAACTGGTTAAGCTTCCCACTCTCGATAGGGATAATTTATAGTTAATATTCTCATTTATAGTTAAACTTAGTAATACAGGTATCAAAGATTATTTTAGTAAGGTTAAAACATTAAAATACATATGTCACTTGCATTAATCATCAGAGGTATGACTATGCGGTGTCTAATAGATTTACTTGCTTATTTTCGATGATCCCCTGCCTCCAGAATTTGTTTGCTAAGAATGGTTTATCTGACTAAATAGCTTCTTCATGCTTTAATGATAGCTTTCATTATATTAATGCTTATGGTCAGGAGGATGGTATTACTTTTGCATAATTTCTTTGAATGTTTAAATAAGCAGAGAATTTAAACGTATTTTCTAAAATATCAATCTATGAGTCATGAAAAATATTTTAAAATAAACATAGTTTTGATCACTTCATTTTAGTTTAAAATTGGACTAGAGATTTAATTTTCCTCAGTATGCCAAAAATGAAGTGCATAAGGTGGTCCTGTAATAATCATCACCTTATAATTTCAAGAGTAGCAATTTAATATAAAGATGGTATCCTTTGAAACAATGGAGATTCAAAGGCATGGGTAGATCTTAATGTTAGTGAATAGACTATTAGTGAAATTTCCTTCTAGGGGAAATTAGGGCTTCATAGAAGCATAGATAATAAGGGAATGGGTTTTCCTTTACTAAACATATCTCTCAGTAAGCAGGTTATTCTTTTTTTACTGATTGAACACTTCTTTTTAAAAAAAAAAAAATGTACAAGGTTTTAAGTCACAAATTAGTGGTATGTGCTACACTTTATGATAGCAACAATATCAAGTTTGAAGTATCGGATATATATAACTTTTGAGATAGTAGGAATCTTCTTTTCTAACTACATAACAAGTGTACTTTTGGCGCATAGTATGTGTTTGTATACAGGATAGCAGAGACAAAGGAATCAAAGAATACAAGATATTCATTTCATCGATACAAAATTATATAAAGATAATTGTCAACAAGATAGAACTGAGTATGGGGAAGAAATTAAAACCATAACTATCAGCAAATCGACATCTTTAAAATCTTGATGTATATGAGGCGATCTCCCTTACAGTGATACAAAGATATATCACTATTTTTAATACCAAGCCAGAAACGAGTTTGGAGTTAAATTAAATTGAAATTGTAAATGAAGGAATGCCTTCATCTTTTGATGTAAATGAGGGAATGCCCTTATAAAATTGTTTGTAATAAAAATTCTGGACCATGGTCCCAGGCTAGACTGGAGGTTTTCTTCTCCATTCTTTCCTACTAGTGCCCACACAAAATGGAATTTTTGTACTATAATTTAATCTATTAATAAAATCTTTGGCTTAGGCCTTTTACCGATCAAAAAAAAAAAAGTGTGAAAAGGTTGGTATATCATAATAGCCTTACAATATGCTACTTGGACGAAGTCAAATTTGAAAATGTGTAAAATCGCTTTTTGAAATTTAGTTTAATTGATATTTTTGAACATGATAGAGAAATGTTTTGTTCTTGGAACAACAAAGAATAGATATGTTAATGCAATGTACAATTGATTTGTTAATATTAACAAATTGATATTCTTGATGTGTCCATTGTTCGGGAATTGTAACATACTCAAAAAAAATGTGAAGGATCAAATTTAAGTCAATTGAGATCAATTTGATGTAACATAAACATATCTTATGAGGTGCAATTATGAGCTAAGCAAATACAAAATTATTTGACATGTTCCTCTTTGATCTTTGTTGTATGATGATGCAAGAGGACTAGCAATATTTAAAAATGTCTTAAATATCCATTGGATTGTGAAGGTCAAACTATTCTTAGTCAACCCCTTTAATAGACTAGCTTTATCGCCCTAGGCGGATATTGAAGGCATCATTGTCGAACACTCATGTGTCCTAGATGCAAAGGTGTTATTTAATTCTAATGTAGATATGTTCATTTTAAGATATGAATCAAAATGTTTCTCAAATGAATGATCCTTCTTAGATATTTGAATTAATCACACAGATAAGTGCTTCTAAATTCCAAGACATAATAAATAGTTACACAAACATATATAATAAGTTGGCTTACATTGACTAGTGAAAAGCAGCAGAAGAATTTTTTTAATGTATCACAGGGTTGAACCCATGCATTGTGATTTGAACCAAGAGAAGAAAGAGTAGAACTCAAGGAAAAAATAATAAATGCATGGATAATGGTGTGATGATAGGTCCAATTCATGATTAATTATGGTGAATTTTTGTGGACGGATGCATAAAGGGATAAAGTAAGGTCAAATGTTTGGGAATTTTATGTCTAAATGAGAATGTATATAGGATCAAGGAAAGTGGAAAACTTGGCACACAAATTTTACATTGATTGCTATGTAATCAAGTTAAGGTGTTCTAACAAAATGGGACTTTAAATATGGGTATAAAAAATTTACGATTTAAGTTTGTTCTCACTGTGAAGGAAATTATTATGAGACTATGGTAAGTCTATGTTATTTTTATATTTGGGAAATGCCTTTGGTAAATCACCATAGTAAGTAAGTTAGTAAAAGTACTCCTAAAATCTTTTGGTAAATTACCATAGTAAGTAAGTTAGTAAAAGTATTCCTAAAATCTTTATTATCTATTTTGTCACCCTCAAATTTAGGAAGACATAGATTAAAGTTTTAATAAATAAAATTTGTTTATCCCTCACGGGAATGGTTTTGCAAACCATATTATTAACGAATAACTGGAGGATAGTTGGGATGGTTGCATCGGTTGAATTACCTGTGCAACCACTCCCTCCAATCTATATATAGGAGAGATCTCCTGTGTGAGAGGGTGTTGGATAGGAGTTGGCAGGAACAATAGTCTCTGAGATAAGTTTGATTATTGCATTGATAGGATAGTTTACTTAGAGGAGGTTGGCTGGGAAATTGATCTTAGAATAGGTTCCATTATTGTGGAGAGAATATGGAATTGTAGGAGATCTATGGTGTCTTTGAGAAGAAGCCCCATTGCTTGAGAGGATAGTTTATTTGAGAGTTCCTGCAATCGGAAATAATTTGAAGGGGTGCCAAGAGGAGATTGAGAAAGCTGAATCATCCTCCATCAACGATTATTCTTTGCAGGACTCTAGGTAGGAATCTATCCTGGAGATGATCTTTTTTTTATGTGTATTATTTTCTTGTATGTTTGAATATTATTCTGCTTGTTACTCTTTGTTTATATGATGTGCTATATGGTAGAAGTATATGTTAGTTTGTCTACTTGGTTGATTAGGATGATTACATTGGTGTTTTAATGTATGATGTTGCAAAGACTATTGTACTTTTATGATTTGGTGTAAATGCATTTGGGTGTGTTGGAAGAGTCTAGAGACTCCTTAGGACTTTTTCTATATGTCCTTTAACATCCAATAGGTCTAAGGGTATTTCCAGACTTTGGGAAAACTTCTATTTCCTTCACTAGTTGCCTTCTGGCTTAGAGACCTGTTTTCTATTTCTAGATCTTGAGTAGGTTTAGGTTGCTGGTAAATTTAATTTAAGGGTCATTTTTGCATGGAAACTAGGAGATCTCAAATAGGTCTTGCCCAGATTAGGCATCCACAATCCCTATAATGCCCAATTTTACCCACAAGTCAGATCTATCAGTCATTTTTTTTTCTCTCATTCTGTATAAATGCGCAGTTACCTTAAACAAATGCGCAGTTACCTAAGTCAAATGCACAGTCACCTTAACCAGATGCGTAGCTCTATGAAACAATTGCGTAGTAACCTAAATCAAATGTGCAGTTACCTTAAAACCAATGCGCGTTACCTTACACCAATGTCCAGTTACCTTACACAAATGCGCAGTTACATTGAACAAATGCCCAGTTACCTTACACAAATGCACAGCTAGCTTACAAATGTGCAGTTACCTTAAACAAATGTACAGTTTGATCACAGGTTAAGGTTTAGGCAGGATTTATACAAATATAACATTTAAGTATAAGTTTGATTTATTTACTTATACTTTAAGTTATATTTGTATAAATTATAAAATATTAATTCTTCAGGATGTTTGGGATAGGTTTCAGCTTCATAGGAGTTAAGATCTAGATTCTAGATTTTGGAAATTTCAAAAAATTCAAACTTAGTTAAATTTCAGGCACGGGAGGTTTCCATAGATGGAGCATTGTGTTTTATATATGGAATTTTGTATAAACTATGTATATTCATTACTTATTTGGTGGAGGTTATATGGTGCATTTAGATTCTTAAATAAGGTTTAGTATGTGTTTTAGGGATCAAAATTAGGGTTAGGGTTGTCCGGTGAACTAGGCCTACCCTAAGGCTTCCTAAATATTCCCAAACGTTCCTAATCTTTCCTATCCTTGGATATAAGTTCTCAAATGTGTTTATGATGTGTATGTGATGTTTGGGTTAGGGTAGAAAACCTAAGAACACTAAGTGAGTGGCTCTCAGTGTGGGGCCAACGCCTTAAGTGGCTAGTACCAGGATAACTGACTGAAGAGTTATTTTAACAAGTGATAATTTAATTAAAACTTATGGGAATGGGTTCAAACACTAAAAAGATTAATGTATGCCTCACCCATGTCATTAGTGCTAGTAAAGGCTATGGATGGGAGTGGGAGAAGGTGCCTATGCATAAGTATGATCGAATGGCGCTTGTCTGTACGAAAGACATTCGGTTCCACATGTGCCTACTTGGGGGCTGGGGCCCAGAGAGGCTAGTACTAGGACAACCCAAGGGGTGAGGGCTATGTGATGAAACTCACTTAGCTTGTTGCTTAGAGTTTCTACCAAGCCTTAGAATCTTTGGGAAAAGATTTATACTTTGATCTCCTTTCATTTGCTATTTGGGAAAGGTTACCCAACCCTAGGTATGGCCTAGCTATCCCTTCTTTGTGGACCTTGGTTTTTGTCTCCTAGCATGGGGGAGTGGGCCTTTTGGTATCCACGTGGTTGGGTGGTAAATCTTTTTATCAAGGTACCTTTTGTGGATGCAGTGCTTAAGGATTCATGCTTGCATAGTGTTCCAATTTTGAAGAATGAAGACTTGTATTTATCTTTCATGATGTAAAGTTATTGTTACCTCCCAAGAGGAGATGAATGTAATGTAATCTTTAATGTATTTCAATATGATGTATTTGGAATGGGTAGACTTAGGAAAAATGAAAAGGGAAAGCATGAACTTTATGTATATGATGTATGTTGAAAAGAAAAGGATTTTGTAAGATTTCAAGTAAAGTAGTATGTTTCTCATTATTGTCGAATAAAGGAAAAGCTAGTAAAACAAATGTAATATTTGCAATGTATCAAATGTTTAGATGATTCTATTATATGGTATTAATGCTTTAAATGTTATATTGTTCATAAAGGATACTTAGGAATATAGATCGATTTAAATGGCAAATTGAAATGAAAGTACTTTGTATTTCTTTATAAAGAATCTACAAATGTTGTGATGTAGTTTTCTTAAGAAGTAAATCAAGTTTCTAGTACACTAAATGGACTTAAATGAATTGTGCATTAAATAAGAAGGGAACCTTGGAGGAATTAAAGTTAAACTATGTTTTGTTTATGTAATTCTTTTAAAAGTTCAAAAATTTTCATAAATCATTACTTAGGTTTTCTTTTACAAAGAGATTCTTTGTTCTCTTCGCCGATTCCCTTACGGGGCATGATAGTATATAAGAAAATTCTCCATCATGAACAAAAGAAAATAGCCATACACTAAATGATATGTTTGTTCTATCTGAAATAATGGATCCATCTTGATGTATTTTTTATAGTTCTCTTCTTCATCTAAGCACTCCATAGGGGCTTGAAAAATATAGAAAAGATATGCAATGATTAGCTCCTATCACACAAGTGAATTAAGCAGAAATAATAAATTTGTTTTAACCATCTAGGAATATGCAAAAGTAGGAAAAGAACAGAGTTAGAAAAATATTCTTATAACGAAACCAATACTGAAATCATCTTCCCAATGTGGCAAAAATGATGCGGTATGGTGCTTCAGACATGCTCATGTAATGTGATTACAATTTGTCTAAGAGTTGTGATAAGTCATTACCTAGCTTAAGTAGCTACCTAAAATATCAGCACAAGAGTGCTAGTGACAATGTATTCCCCCTCTAATTGTTTGCATTAAATGTTTGCAATTAACTAAGCTATTCAAAGGGGGAAGTACATAAAAATAAAATATCAAATGACAATCATGTAAAGCACATAAATGGGAGATATATCTTCAAGATAAGTGATATACATTTTATCCAAGTATAGGCAAATAAAAATTGTAAGATGGACCAAGAAGGGGAACATGATTAGGAATAACGAAAGGCATATTGTCCCAATTATTAGTGGAACTTTCATGTGCTATTCACTTACAGATAGTTATAGTAAGAATTTGGGTGGTAAAAATTCATGAATTTTGTTCTAAGCTCATGTAGATAATTGCTTGGTCATTACATAATCATCTAAAATTGACACATCATGAATTACCTAATAACCCAACCATTTCCTCTATAATTGATTGAATAAATCTCTATTTATCTAGTTAATTATCTAATTTTTATCTTTTTATTAATTAAAAAGTATTTTAATTTTTTAATTATTAAAATCATTAATCATTCACTATACACCTAATACAATTTCTAGCCTATGAATACTTAATATATCTAATTTTTTATTCTACCTTATATAAATGAATCTAAGCTCACCATCCTTATAATCTCAAAAATTAAATATCCTAATTACTTAATTGTCTATTTTATTCAATTTTCCTTAAGTGGGTTAAACTCCATTAACCTCTTAATCTTCATATTGTCTATTCAAAATCCTAATTACATCCCCTCAAATCATTCACATCCTCCAAGGTGTTCAAAGGTATAGCCTTTATACACAAGGCATGGTCCTCTATATATGTGGCATGACCTTGTTTATTATGTCACATGAGTCAAAGGACTTTCACATCCCTCTAAGGTACTCCCAAGTGCCCATTCTCCTTCTTGTCCCTCCATTGTCTCTAAGGGGGATCTCTATCATTGATTTTCCCTCAATCCATCTATCCTTCATATCCACTAGCCATGTGAGGACAAACATCTTCCTCTCATCTCTCCAAGGGTCTCAATCAATTTGAGCCTTTGTTCTCAGGTTTTGTTCTTAGCCATCCAATCTCATAGCTAAAAATCTATAACTACTAATGTCATTCTGATTCATTTGAACAATATCATATTGTTGGATATTATACTCTTAGTGAAGGCACTGACATACCAGCAAATCCATCATGTCCTTGAGCATAACCATCATAAACTTGACCTGCGATAAAGGTTGGTTTTGGTATGATTGCTTTACTTTTTTTATCATTTTTTGCTAACTCTTATGCATAGTTCATTAACATGCTCTGATTTTATGCACACGACACAAACAAGTAAATACTTATGAAAAGACAGAGTACTATATTGCATTTTAGATGTCATGATTTAGCATAGATGAGAGTAAGATTTCACACATTTATTGCCAATATGGTGAGATTTAAACCATAAAATAATCTTAATATAGATGCACGTGAACCTATTCCCAAAAAGAAAAAATAGTCTACAAATATATTTTCTTACATTAACCCAACAAAAAAGACATAAATTCACTACAACATTTGGAGTCGAATTTCAACGCCACTACCATTTGTGTTTGTTTTTGTGTTTTTTTTACAAGTGCCCCCGACAGTGTTGTAATTACGACACCCGCGTGGTTATAAAAAAAAGAAAATAAAAAGAAAGTGTCAATTGTAATTTTTGTGAATTCGAAGAGCTATCGTGAAGATGACACTGCACTTTTGTGTGGCATGAAGAGGGCATTCAAGTTTGGTGTGCACGAAGAGGCAGACACTATGTGGGAAGAGGGCACTGGCACTTGAGGTAGGCATTCAAGCTTTGTCTTCTCATGAACTCAATTTCATTTTGAATGCATTTGTCAATTTAATGGCACAATATGAATGTTAATAGTGGCATTGTTTACATCTTAGCATTTGGAATGCTCAATGACCCATGAGCTTTGAGAGCTAGGGCATCGTTTCTATTACCTTCAAGGCATTGTGTGAAGTGTTTGATATCTCTTTATTTATTTTGTTGTTGATATTCACTGTGTGGTACTCCCCGTTTATGATCATTTCATGAGGAAATATTTTGATAGCTCACGGGCTGCAAGCTAGGGCATCATACATTGTTTATGAGCTCACTATTGAATATTGACATTGTTTACATCTTTTCATTTGGAATGCTTGATGACCCGCGAGGTTTGAGAGCTAGGGCATCGTTGCTATTACCTTCAAGGCATTGTGTGAAGTGTTTGATCTCTCTTTATTTGTTATGCTGTTGATATTCACTATGTGGTACTTCCCGTGTATGATCATTTCACGAGGAAATATCTTGATGGATCGCGGGTTGCAAGCTAGGGCATCATACATTGTTCATGAGCTCACTGTTTAATATACTGGCATTGTTTACATCTTTTCATTTTGAATGCTTGATGACTTGAAAGCTTTGAGAACTAGGGCATCGTTTCTATTACCTTCAAGGCATTGTGTGAAGTGTTTCATCTCTCTTTATTTTTGTTGTTGTTGATATTAACACTATGTGGTACTCCCCGTTTATGATCATTTCACGAGAAAATGTCTTGATGGCTCGCAGGATGCAAGCTAGGGCATCATACATTGTTCATGAGCTCACTGTTTAATACTGACATTTTTTACATCTTTTCATTTCAAATGCTTGATGACCCGCGAGCTTTGAGAGCTAGTGCATCATTTCTATTACCTTCAAGGCATTGGGTGAAGTGTTTGATCTCTCTTTATTTGTTTTTTTGTTGATATTCACTAGCTATGTGGTACTCCCTGTTTATGGTCATTTCATGAGGAAATGTCTTGATGGCTTGTGGGCTGCAAGCTAGGGCATCATGCATTGTTTATGAGCTCACTGTTTGAGCTCCTCATGTCCCTATTTGATTATGAGGGACATGAGGTGCTCAAATAGTGAGCTCATAAATAATGCATGATGCCCTAGCTTGTAGCCTGCGAGCCATCAAGACATTTCCTCATGAAATGATCATAAACAGGGAGTACCACATAGTGAATATCAACAACAAAACAAATAAAGAGAGATCAAACAGTTCACACAATATATATATATTTTTATAAGATTTTATTTTAAATATATTGTTTTATTAAGATTTTATTAAGACAAAGTGTTTTGGGTTAGTTTTATGTTGTTTTATAAGATTTTATTAAGACTAAATATATGATGTAAACTCATAATTATACTTGATATATATAATACAATGGTATGTAGTATAATCTATACATTTGTGAGATGTGATTAATTCCAGTTATATGATGTTTTGGGATTAAATTGGTGAGTTTGTATTTGAGCTCGGGCATCATCCAATGTTATTTTTGTCATTGCATGCTTGAAGTTGTTGTGCACCATATATTGTTTTATACATTGTTTATTTCATTGAGACTGTGAGCTTGCCATTTGTAATATATTTGTTGTTATTGGATCAATGTTGCCATGTTGTTGAGGCTATAGATGTCCTTTTACTGATATTGTATAAACAACATATATACTATGTTGAATCATAGCCAATAAGGTGTTGCTTGATAAGACATTTGACATCATACGTTTTGTTCCATTTTGTTCTTGATTTACTCATTGCATGCACATGTTTCCTGAGTGCACATGTTCTGTAGCATAGTTTATTTGAGAAGTGTATGGCTTCACTATGCACATGTATAATTGTAGATGAGGATCAATAATAGGGTTCCAAGCATTGCTTAGATCCTTTGGATCTAACCCCATATTTTCCTTCCTTGCAGATTTTGGATCATACAAGAGCATACTGGATTGAACCTCGGGTCAACACTTCATTACTTCAGACAATGTCGGGTACCTTCATTATTTATGTTCATCCACTTATGTATGTTTGCATTCATTCATATTCTTCTGAAAGTTGGCTATTAGCGACCATATATGACCATTCTTGATGTTTTTGGGTCATTTGATAAAAAAATGTAAAAGTTTCTTAAAATTTAATATTTTTTATTTCAATTTTTAAAATCATAAAATGAATAAAATTTAAAGATAACAAATTAATATGAATGTTAATATTGACATTATTTACATCTTTGCATTTGGAATGCTCGATGACCTACAAGCTTTGAGAGCTAGGGCATCATTGCTATTACCTTCAAGGCATTGTGTGAAGTGTTTGATCTCCCTTTATTTATTTTGCTATTGATATTCACTATGTGATACTCTCATTTATGATCATTTCATGAGGAAATGTTTTGATGGCTCGCGGGCTGCAAGCTAGGGCATCATGCATTATTTATGAGCTCACTATTTTGGCACCTAATGTACCTTTTTGATTGGCCTATTTTATTACTGATGTCCCTATTTGATCTAATAGCATCAATATAACAAACAGAGCACCGACCAATCAAATAGGGACATGAGGTGCTCAAATAGTGAGATCATAAAAGAATATATTTAGTCTCAATAAAATCTTATAAAACAACATATATTATGTGAAGTGTTTGATCTTTCTTTATTTGTTTTGGTGTTGATATTCACTATGTGGTACTCCCCATTTATGATCATTTCATGAGGAAATATCTTGATGGCTCGCGGGATGCAAGCTAGGGCATCATACATTGTTCATGAGCTCACTGTTTAATACTGACATTGTTTACATCTTTTCATTTAGAATGCTTGATGACCCGTGAGCTTTGAGAGCTAGAACATCGTTCCTATTACGTTCAAGACATTGTGTGAAGTGTTTGATCTCTCTTTATTTATTTTGTTATTTATATTCACTATGTGGTACTCCCTGTTTATGATCATTTCATGAGGAAATGTCTTGATGGCTTGTGGACTGCAAGCTAGGGCATCATGCATTGTTTATGAGCTCATTGTTTGAGCTCCTCATGTCCCTATTTGATTATGAGGGACATGAGGTGCTCAAACAGTGAGCTCGTAAATAATGCATGATGCCCTAGCTTGCAGCTCGCGAGCCATCAAGACATTTCCTCATGAAATGATCAGAAATAGGGAGTAACACATAGTGAATATCAACAACAAAATAAATAAAAAGAGATCAAACATTTCACACAATATATATGTTCTTTTATAAGATTTTATGAAGATTAAATATATTGTTTTATTAAGATTTTATTAAGACAAAGTATTTTGGGTTAGTTTTATGTTGTTTTATAACATTTTATTAAGACTAAATATATTATATAAACTCATAATTATACTTGATATATATAATACAATGGTGTGTAGTATAATCTATACATTTGTGAGATGTGATTAATTCCAGTTATATGATGTTTTGAGATTAAATTGGTGAGTTTGTATTTGAGCTCGGGCATCATCCAATGTTATTTTTGTCATTGCATGCTTGAAGTTGTTGTGCACCATATATTATTTTATACATTGTTTATTTCATTAAGACTGTGAACTTGCCATTTGTAATGTATTTGTTGTTATTGGATCAATGTTGCCATGTTGTTGATGTTGTAGATGTCCTTTTACTGATCTTGTATAAACAACATATATACCATGTTGACTCACAGCCAATAAGGTGTTGCTTGATAACACATTTGACATCATACCTTTTGCTCCATTTTTTTCTTGATTTACTCATTGCATGCACATGTTTTCTGAGTGCACATGTTCTGTAGCATAGTTTATTTTAGAAGTGTATGACTTCACTATGCACATGTATAATTGTAGATGAGGATCAATAATAGGGTTCCAGGCATTACTTAGATCCTTTGGATTTAACCCCATATTTTCCTTCCTTGCATATTTTGGATCATACAAGAGCATACTGGATTGAACCTCGGGTCAACACTTCATTACTTCAAACAATGTCTGGTACCTTCATTATTTATGTTCATCCACTTATTTATGTTTGCATTCATTCATATTCTTCTGAAAGTTGGCTATTAGCGACCATATATGACCATTCTTGATGTTTTTGGGTCATTTGATAAAAAGATGTAAAAGTTTCTTAAAATTTAATATTTTTTATTTCAATTTTTAAAATCATAAAATGAATAAAATTTAAAGATAACAAATTAATATGAATGTTAATATTGACATTATTTACATCTTTGCATTTGGAATGCTCGATGACCTGTGAGCTTTGAGAGCTAGGGCATCGTTGCTATTACCTTCAAGGCATTATGTGAAGTGTTTGATCTCTCTTTATTTGTTTTGCTATTGATATTCACTATGTGGTACTCCTGTTTATGATCATTTCATGAGGAAATATCTTGATGGCTCGCGGGTTGCAAGCTAGGACATCATGCATTATTTATGAGCTCACTATTTTGGCACCTAATGTACCTATTTGATTGGCCTATTTTATTACTTATGTACCTATTTGATCTAATAGCATCAATATAACAAACAGAGCATTGACCAATCAAATAGGGACATGAAGTGCTCAAATAGTGAGCTCATAAAAGAATATATTTAGTCTCAATAAAATCTTATAAAACAACATATATTGTGTGAAGTGTTTAATCTCTCTTTATTTGTTTTGGTGTTGATATTCACTATGTGGTACTCCCCATTTATGATCATTTCATGAGGAAATATCTTGATGGCTCGCAGGCTGCAAGCTAGGGCATCATACATTGTTCATGAGCTCACTATTTAATATGGGCATTCTTTACATCTTTTCATTTGGAACGCTTGATGACCCGTGAGCTTTGAGAGCTATAACATCATTTCTATTACCTTCAAGGCATTGTGTGAAGTGTTTGATCTCTCTTTATTTATTTTGTTATTTATATTTACTATGTGGTACTCTCCGTTTATGATCATTTCATGAGGAAATGTCTTGATGACTTGTGGGCTGCAAGCTAGGGCATTATGCATTGTTTATGAGCTCACTGTTTGAGCTCCTCGTGTCCCTATTTGATTATGAGGGATATGAGGTGCTCAAACAGTAAGCTCATAAATAATGCATGATGCCCTAGCTTGCAGCTCGCGAGCCATCAAGACATTTCCTCATGAAATGATCATAAATAGGGAGTACCACATAGTGAATATCAACAGCAAAACAAATAAAGAGAAATCAAACACTTCACACAATATATATGTTCTTTTATAAGATTTTATGAAAATTAAATATATTGTTTTATTAAGATTTTATTAAGACAAAGTATTTTGGGTTAGTTTTATGTTGTTTTATAAGATTTTATTAACACTAAATATATTATGTAAACTCATAATTATAGTTGATATATATAATACAATGGTGTGTAGTATAATCTATACATTTGTGAGATGTGATTAATTACAGTTATATGATGTTTTGAT
Organism: Chamaecyparis obtusa; assembly: GCA_027943335.1. NCBI lineage: Eukaryota > Viridiplantae > Streptophyta > Pinopsida > Cupressales > Cupressaceae > Chamaecyparis > Chamaecyparis obtusa. The sequence goes on from BSBK01011438.1 coordinate 174,810, forward strand.
TAAATTGGTGAGTTTGTATTTGAGCTCGGGCATCATCTAATGTTATTGTTGTCATTGCATGCTTGAAGTTGTTGTGCACCATATATTATTTTATACATTGTTTATTTCATTGAGACTGTGAGCTTGACATTTGTAATGTATTTGTTGTTATTGGATCAATGTTGCCATGTTGTTGAGGCTGTAGATGTCCTTTTACTAATCTTGTATAAACAACATATATACCATGTTGACTCACAACCAATAAGGTGTTGCTTGATAACACATTTGACATCATACCTTTTTCTCCATTTTGTTCTTGATTTACTCATTGGATGCACATGTTTCCTGAGTGCACATGTTCTGTAGCATAGTTCATTTTAGAAGTGTATGACTTGATTATGCACATGCATAATTGTAGATGAGGATTAGTAATAGGGTGCCAGGCATTGCTTAGATCCTTTGGATCTAACCCCATCTTTTTCTTCCTTGTAGGTTTTGGATCATACAAGAGCATACTGGATTAAACCTCGAGTTAACACTTCATTACTTTAGGCAATGTCTAGTACCTTCATTATTTATGTTCATCCACTTATGTATGTTTGCATTCATTCGTATTCTTCTGAAAGTTGGCTATTAGCGACCATATATGATTATTCTTGATGTTTTTGGGTCATTTGATGAAAAGATGTAAAAGTTTCTTAAAATTTAATATTTTTTATTTCAATTTTTAAAATCATACAATGAATAAAATTTAAAGATAACAAATTAATATGAATGTTAATACTGACATTATTTACATCTTTTCATTTGGAATGCTCGATGACCCGTGAGCTTTGAGAGCTAGGGCATCGTTGCTATTACCTTCAAGTCATTGTGTGAAGTGTTTGATATCTCTTTATTTGTTTTGATGTTGATATTCACTATGTGGTACTCCCGTTTATGATCATTTCATGAGGAAATGTCTTGATTGCTCGTGGGCTGCAAGCTAGGGCATCATGCATTATTTATGAGCTCATTGTTTGAGCACCTAATGTCCCTATTTGATTGGCCTATTTTATTACTGATGTCTCTATTTGATCTAATAGCATCAATATAACAAATAGAGCATCGACCAATCAAATAGGGACGTGAGGTGCTCAAACAGTGAGCTCATAAAATAATATATTTAGTCTTAATAAAATATTATAAAACAACATATATTGTGTGAAGTGTTTGATCTCTCTTTATTTATTTTGGTGTTGATATTCACTATGTGGTACTCCCTGTTTATGATCATTTCATGAGGAAATATCTTGATGGCTCGCGAGCTGCAAGATAGGGCATCATACATTGTTCATGAGCTCATTGTTTAATACTGACATTGTTTACATCTTTTCATTTGGAATGCTTGATGACCCGCAAGCTTTGAGAGCTAGGGCATCATTTCTATTACCGTTAAGGCATTGTGTGCAGTGTTTGATCTCTTTTTATTTATTTTGTTGTTGATATTCACTATGTGGCACTCCCCGTTTATGATCATTTAATGAGGAAATATTTTGATGGCTTGTGGGCTGCAAGCTAGGGCATCATGCATTGTTTATGAGCTCACTATTTGAGCACTTCATGTCCCTATTTGATTGGTTGGTAATCAAACAGTGAGCTCATAAACAGGGAGTACCACATAGTGAATATCAACAACAAAATAAATAAAGAGAGATCAAACACTTCACACAATGTATGTTGTTTTATAAGATTTTATTAAGACTAAATATATGATGTAAACTCATAATTATACTTTATATATATATATATATATATACACACACACACACACACTTCAAAGGAAGAATTATGAAATATAGTTGTAGGTATTTATCTTTTCTATAATGATGGAGGAGTGAAAGGTAATGATCAATGAGATTTCTGCTATTAGATCATATATTAATACACTTACCGTTTTGAATTTGAGCTTGGACATCACGCAATGTTATTGTTGTCATTGCATGCTTGTTGTTGTTGTGCACTATATATTGTTTTATATACACTGTTTATTTCATTGAGACCGTGAGGTTGGCATTTGTAATGTATTTTCTATTATTGGATCGATGTCGCCATGTTGTTGAGGTTGTATATGCATTGAATCACCACTTCTATTCTATTTTGATAGCAGCAATATAAAAAACAAAGCACTGTCCAATCAAATAGGGACATCCGTAAGATATTTAATGCATTATTACTTCATCATGATGATAAAAATTTTATTGGCTCAAAGCACATAGAATGTGGGTAGCTTCATTACTTCATTAGATCTGTACCTTTATGATTTTTACTTGAAATCCATGATGCACTCCTCCCTTAATATGCAGATTTGATGCTTTTATCTTTTGATTTGATGATGATGTATGCCCCTTCCATTGCTTACTCATGCTTGCTCATGATTGCCTTGTGCTAATGGGCATGGTGTGTGACTGTTATGGGTGCATCATTTGGAAATGATGTCATAGCAACACCAGATGAAACAACAATATTTAGTGTTGTTGTTGCACTGTTTGAATGATGTAGTCACAATAGTGACTCACCAAGTGTTCATGTAGACATAAATGCAGCCATTTACTTTCTGCAACATTCTTGTAAGTGCACATCTCCTGTAGCATAGTTTTTCTTTCAGAAGTGTATGGCTTGACTATGCACATGCATAATTGTAGATGAGGATCAGTAATAGGATGCCATTCATTGCTTAGAAATTTTTTATCTAACCCCCATCTCTCTTTTCTTTGCAAGTTCTGGATCACACAGGGGCACACTAGATTCATACCCAGGTCAAAAATTCATCACTTCAAGCAATGTATGACACCCTTATTATTTATGTTCATCCTTTTATGTATGCCTGTACTTTTGCATTTTCTACTAAAAGTTATTTTCCTTGTATAGTATATACAAGTTATTTTTCATATATATACATGTAATCTTTAGATGCAAAAATTTATTTTCCTTTACACGTATCTTTGCATGAAATGAACACAAAATAAACAAGATCATCTAATAATGCAAAATAGGGTGTTGTAGTCACTCATCTAGTAATTAGTTCACTCATCATGTAGTCAATGCATCTACAACCTCAACAACATGGTAGCATTGATCCAATAATAGAAAATACATTACAAATGCCAAGCTCACTGTAGACACCTAAAAATCCTTTAAAAAATAAAGTATTTTTATTTTCTAAAATTTTTTTGATGACATCATCATTTGTTAATTAATTAATTAATTAATTTTTATGTCATTAAATCTTTTTATCTTAATTAAAAATATTTAATTAAGAAATCCCTCCCAAAAATGTTTAAATCCTATTTAAACACCCTTTCCCTATTTATTAATTATTTAATTAATAAATTGACCAAAAATCTAAAAAATAAATATTTTATTTATTTTTTTCCAAAACCTTAGAAATATCCTAAAGATCTTAAACCTCTTCTAGAATCTTCTAATCCCTCTTTAATTTCGATTAAAGGTTGATTCCATTATTTCCTAACCCTAATCCCAACTCAAAAATATTTAATTAAGATTAAATATTAAATCCTCATGTTTATTAAATTTATTTTAATAAATATCCTCAAAACCTAAAACCTTTTGAAATAAATAAACATTTATCTATTTCTTAAATTCCTAGAAAGTCCTATACTCTTCTAGAAAATCTTCATCCTCATCCAAACGCCTAGACTCTTCTAGAAGAAGTCAATCCTTATCTTTGAACCAAACTCAACCCCTAACCTTACCCCAAACCCTGACTCAACCTCCTAACCCAACCCTTTCCAAAATCCTATAAATACTCCTCCTTCCAAAAGGAAATTATTAGTTAGCTTTTATTCTCATGCATTGTTATCATGCTAATTTAGTTCTAGCTTTAGCATAATCAATCCTAGTTGTTAGATTTCTTTGTTTTCTTCAAGCTTTTTAACACATCATAACTTAGCAATAATAGATTAACATAATTTATTTCATTATTTTGCATAGCATATCATCATCATCACATCTCTATTTGGTTAATAACAATCTTAGCATAAGCATCATGTAGCTTAATCTACATCTTAGCTCCATTTTGGCTCCTTGGGCTCTAGGAGCAAATCAGGTCTTCTATACCTGATTTTGTGTCATTATAGAGTATCCATGGTGTTTGAATAATCCAAGTCCCCCCTAATCATCATTAGGGACATGCTCCATGTGTTTTGAGAGCACACTCACATCCTCTTTATCTGAGCAAATCAAACAGTGCATGGGCGCATCTGTTTAAGCTCAATCTGAATGACTTTGTCAATTACTGTTTACTTTTGTTAGGTATATGTTGTTTAGGCTAACATTTTACATGTCTACACCTTTCAAAATAGATTAGGTTTGCATCGATCACATTCTGACATGCCCGGTGGGACCCCTGTCCTGATCATCTTGTAATACCCCAAAAATGGGCTATAAGTTCATTAACCTTCTATATCAACAATTCGAATGAAATCGACATCAAAGTCCTAACCTAAAGCACATCTGAACATCATCGAATCATAATTGATTATCTTAAATTCTGCATCGAGGGAACATTCCTAGCAATATTCCTAATCATCATAATTATATTTAATTTTATAATTATTTGGCAATAAATCACATTTATCCTAAAGTTTGATTAATTGAATATTTTCATATTTAATTAATTAGATTTAATATTTTCCACTTAATTGTGTAATTAAATTTAATTCTATCTATTATTAATTATATTATTTAAATTTTGACTATAAATCCAAAATCTTATGAATAATTGATTAAATTCTTATTTAATTAATTAAAGCAAGTTGTCATTATTTAATAATATAGTTTTTAATAAAAGTTTGATTAAATAATTGATTAACCCATAAATCAATTATTTTATTTTTAAAAGCAGTTAAGTTGGAAATAAATCACTTTATTATTAAATTAATTCATAAATAAAACATGCACAATCATAAAAGCAGACAACTATCAATTATCAATTAAAGCTAAACTCTATTTTGAGTTAAAACTTAGCTTTTGCATGTTTTTGTGACTTAATTATCTTTATTTATCAGATAACTCAAAAATCAAGCTGAGTTAATCTGAGTGATTTATGACTTTTTTTTCCCATGTACCTCCAAAGCCCTAGATTTCTATAAAAACAAGGCTCAGCTCTTCATAATTCATCTCTCAATCATCTCTAAATTTCTCAAATTTGCATCCAAGCATCTCATATTTTTGCACAATCACGCTGAAGAATTGGAATTGAAGAATCAAAACTCTTGCGAATCAACATTTTGGTGAGATCAATCTTATTTTTGCATTCATATTGCATACCATTGTTAGATTAGCATTGCATATCAATTTTCAATAGCATTCATAGCATATCAATTTCATCTAGCATAGATCTCATATCAGATTAATCATTCTTATTGCATAGAAAAATACTAAAAAATAGATTAATTGCATTCAATTTCATATCCATCTTTTGCATTCAAATCCTTCATTTAGGTGTCGTCTAGGTCATTGATCTCGATTACAATCTGAGAACATCAATCTCGCACCTACTAGAAGGCAGTAAATCGCTTGGTTAGATAGCTTTCAATTTTGCATGATTTTGATTATCACTAACCTCTAATGTTTTACTGAAGTGTTATGTCTACAGATCAGGTACAATTTTCACACACACATTTCTGGCGCCCACCGTGGGGCAACCCACCTTTGCATGTTGGTTTTGATTTTTTTGAGGAGCTAAAACCCTAAAGTTTCAAAGATTTAATTTTATCTCCCAAACGGCTTGAAGTTTTGGTATGAAATTTTTTTTGCAGATTGGTGACATATCAGGGAAGCTTCAATAAAAAATTCAAAATTGTTTGATATGTTTTAAATTTTTAATAATTTTTTTTTATTTTTCATAAAAAATTAATTTTTGACGCAAATCAGAATATTTTTTGGAAATTTTTACATTTTTGAAAAGCTCTTCAAATTCTACAGGGGGTCTATTATTTGTGTTTTAAATTTGGATGCAATTTAATAGCTCAAATAGTCAATTTGTAAAAACTAGTCTGTTTTGATAAAATGGGTCTCTAGGGCACAAATGAAGAGATTTTTCTAAAATTTTTGCATTTTTGGAAAGCTATCTATTTTTTAATAGGGATCTCTATTCTGAATTTCTATTTTTGTAGCCAAAATCATATCAAAAAAATTAGATCTTGTTGACTAGGTCAAATGCAGTGCAAAAAAATTAAAATTTTATGATGGGTATGCACTTATTTTTCATATGATTCAATACATGATATGAGTTGTCATTTGGATTAATTTATGGTTATTATTGCTCCTAACAATTGATTTTTAGAGCTAACCCTATGGTTTTCATAAATTGAATATATTTTGCATATCTTGTTTGCTTGTTTGCTTATTGGAGAGTTCGTCACTTGCTTGCATGGAAAAGCTCAACAAGAATTGCTAAAAATCAGGTAAAATCTACTAAGCACATTGCAAGGATCCTAGGTATTCTCCTTCATCTAATAACATTTCAATTTGGCCTTAAAATAAATCTCTTATGTGTTTGGCTTGTGTGCATCTTTTCATGGTTTTGTCTATTTCTACACACTTGCATAATTGATACTAGGTTGTGAACCCTTAAAGATTCATTAAGTAGTCTTAGAATACTTGTGATTGATCTTGATTGCTATCTTGGGTTATTGGACTCGCTAATCCACCGGCCCCTCATTTCCGCCCCGTGGTTGCAATCTCAGCGCCATAAAGGGGAGGGGTCAACAAGATAGAAGCGTTAAGTGTTCCACTTGGCAACCCTTTTGTGCTTTTAGGAACTCACTTGTTTTCTAAGTTGGGGACTCATTTTCAGCTTGTGTGAGGTGTTAAGTGTTCCACCTTGTGGACTCATCTCATATTCGCTTTAAGCGTTAAGTGTTCCTCTTTCTGCTTTTTGGGTACTTTTGGTAGATTTGCTTTCGGGAATATATCTGTGCTCACATAGTAATTAGGCCCTATGAACACTATTCGTGATTCTTGAGAGATTGGATTCCTAGCGAAATATTTCCTTGATGACGAAATCCTTGTAGGTAGGGAGGATACTTAGTGCGTTTCACATTCAACTTGGTTAGTGAATCTTCTCTTATTGATCAACACATTCTCTCTCCGGAGAGGTTGATAGATCACGTGGGGTTGATACCATGAGCTTTGGTGAATCAAAATTGGTTAGTGCGTCTTCTCTTATTGATTGATACATTCTCTCCCCAGAGAGGTTGATAGATCACGTGGAATTGATATCACAGACCTTGGCGGAACAAAACTTTATCTTAGCGTGTCGGATTAATCTACTTGCTTTGTTTGGGTTAAAAGTGAAAAGGTGTCAAAAACTTTGGATCTGGAGCCAAGTCCCCTTGTGGTATAAATCTATGAGTCACCTTTAGAGAGGGTTAACCGTAGCGGATGATCCCTTCACAGGGCAAATTGCGTTGATGGAACCTCAAGTGGTAATAGCCATTTTCGCCATGGTAGTGACAGCCGCTACATAAATGTCCTTGTGAAAGAAATCTCCACGGGTATGGTTCATTGTTGGGTTGTCAAATCTCCCTAGCAGCTCCTAAAGATTAAGTTCTCGGACTATGTCAAAACCCTGGTGCACCGGGATTGGAGTTCACCCCTTTGAATCATAAAAGTTGCAGAGTCAAACCATTACTAAAAACCACAGAGAGGCCAATTTTTCACTTTCAGGTATATGTGTTATTGCAAAACTTTTCAGAACATACAAAATTAGTACTCTCAGGGATTAGCACAATTTGGTCACTTGATTGTTCATGTGCAAGGTTGCTTTTTCCCTTGTTCATTATTTTCAGACGTGCTTGGAATCACTTGCTTGCTGTTCTGCATGCTTGTTTATCTACTTGGCTATTAAAAATGATCAAATCTGGTATAACCGTCAAAATTTGGATAGTACAATTTGCAAACAATCCAAAACTAAAAACCTTAAATTTTGCAAAAATCTAAAGTAAAATCCTTTTCTGGAGTCAAAAGTCATCTCAGAAGGTCAGAAAGTCATACGAGTTTCCATCAAGTGTCATTTCATTGCAACCCATCTGTCATATGATAGCAAACCTAGTGTCGTACGAGTTTTCATGCCAGCAAATCTTCAAAGTCAAAATCTTGCAACTGTCATATGATATTGTCAATTGTCATTTCATAGCCTACCCACTGTCGTACGAGTTTTGTCAACTGTCATTTCATTGCTACCCAACTGTCGTATGAGTTTAGCAACTATCGTTTCATAGACTACCCAGTGTCGTACAAGTCTATCGAGTGTCGTTTGGAAAAATTTGAGAGAGTTGTCAGAAATTGTCAAATTGCAAGATATCCAATGTTTCCAGCCTAGTTCCAGAATCTGTCGAACAATATCATAGTGTCAAGAACAAATCAGTAGCTATTGAAAATCAGTACACATGTCTCAAAGAATCAGTACACATGAGGAAGAAATTCTGATCGTCGCTATGATGAAGCAGCTGCAAGCTATGCAAGTCCAGCTTGACAAACTTGAGAAAGAAAAGGAACCTAAAGAGTTCTCCATGGAATCTCTATACTCTTTTCCATTTGATAAAGACTTGTACATGTCACCATGCCCCCAGACAAAATTTGAGCAATGTGATAACCCTTATGATACCTCTTCTACGGAGAGTGACACATCCAGCTTTGGAGACTATGATGACTATGACGACAGACAACGTAATGATACCTATGACACCTCTGTTCCTAAGAGTCCTCCTCATCGTTCATTCCTGCTTACTACAAATGGGCCGTCACATTGGATAGATCGTGATGGTGATCCATATGATTCTGATTTTGAAAGAGACTTTGATGGCTTTTGTGGACAATACCTTGATGATGATCCATCTACTACTGCTGAGGACTATAAAATACATCGTGCTAGCTTGAAACATCAATACTATAAGGATCTCTCCTCTAAGAACTCTCCAGCTGAAAATAAAGATTACACTCTCAAGAAAGATCATGTTAATGTTGAACCTTTGTCTGGTGATGGTTCCCTTCCATCCCCTACTTCCTCCAATACCCGTACATTTCTTAAAGCTTCTTAGTCTTTCAAATCTTTCATAGAACCTTCATCCGACACAAGCCTTGATACTTTTCATGTGGTTCCCTATAGTTATCCTCCAGGGATACCTCTTAAAGAAACTCAAGCTAACCTTCACCTGGCTGCAAATACTTTCAATGATGATAAACCTAAAGAGCCTAAGCCTTCATATGCTATAATTCCTACTTCAGCTAGTCCTCCACCATCTCTTCCAAAGTCTTCCATACAATCCCAACATGCTTCCTTGTCCTTAGAAGTCACTCCATGTCAAGAGGACTCTAAAAATGATAAAGAAAAGAACATAAAGAAAGATCAAGATCAAGAACCCTCCATGTCGTCCACTCCTTTTCACAATGTCTCTTATCCACTTCATGGTTCTTTTGATCTTATAGACCCTTTTTCATACATTCCACCATGTCTTAAGTCTTCTCCTAAGCAAGATCAAGCTACTACTTACACTGTTGAGCTTATTGACAATCAAAATAACCTTACTACGCTTGCACTTTCCAAAGATGATACTTCCATTAAGATTATTGAAAATGGTGTTGTTACTTCCAATGTTAAGCCTATTGAAAATCAAGAAAAAAATTATGCACTTAGGCTATCCAAAGATCCTTGTCAAGATCAAAGTCTTCCATCTTCTTATTCTACCATTCCATGTTCACTTCCGCTTTCTACTCTTCCTAAGTCTTCGCAAGCTTTGAAAAATCTTATCAAAGAAGGTGCTCATATTCAAGATGTCCATGATTCTATTGAAAATCCTAATGCTTACTTTAAAGATGTTGATATCCTTGGTTGTCATATAGATGCTGATGAACTTATTGATTATCCTTTTGCGTCTTCCACTTCCATACTTGGACCTCTTCCACCACTACTAAAGGCTTCACTTCTACCTTCCATCTTGGGTCCTTATGTCCCTTCACTTTCCCCTCCTAACTCTCCTAGTTCACCATCCATCTTGGGTCCTTACATCCCTCCATCTCCCATCTTTCCTCAAGATCAACATAGATGCATATCCTTGAATCCTTTTCATCCACCCACCCATCTAAACCAGTCATATCCTCCTTCCACAAGTCCCAAGTCTTTTGGAAGTAACTTGAATGTTCAATACAAGAAAAAGAAGCAATACAATAATCCATCAAAAAAAGATCACCATGTCTCCTCTAATAGACATGGAAGCATAAAGTCCAAAGAGATATCTAAGAAAAAAACTACAAGACAAGTATGGGTTCCAAAATCCATCATTGAAGATATTATCTCTAGATCATCAAAAGGAAATAAAAAGCCTACAGCTATATGGATTCCAAAGTCTCTCTTGAAAGAGTCTGGTGTTGAGCAACAAGTGAAGTTGACATTCAAGCTTCCAAAGACTTCCACTTCATCTCCTTCCAAAACTATTCTTCCATTCCATGTGCCTAAACCACAACCTCTGCTATCCATTCGCCATATTCCTTCATGTATTCCTTCATTCACGATTCCTCCATCCTCTCACCACCCTTCAAGGTATGTGTTGACGTTGATCTTGCCTTCCTTTCCACCTACCCTTTTACAATCCTTCCATATATTATCCTTCTACATTCTATCATTTTTCCTCATTTACCTATTCCTCCTATCTTCCAACCTCACTTGCTTTGCATAAAACCTTATCCTCCATTTTTCTCTTCCATCTCCCTTTCCCTATCAGCATCTTTGAGCATATCATTTTGAATCCTTGACATATCATGGTTTACCCTTTCAAGAAGCATTATCTAAAAATATTGCCTTCTTCCAAAAAGAGAAAAAATAAAAGAAAAAAAAAATTGAAAATGTGCCTTGGTGAAAACCTAGAAACAGGCGCCTTGGTAGCAAAAGTAAAGAGAAATAAATTCATCCTATGGTGAAAACAACTCCCTTGTGGTGCCTTGGATAAGTACCATGATAAAAACCTGGCAATCAGGCATCATGCGTAGTTCTTCTACATATTTCATCCATTTCATCTTCTCTCTTTGATCTTGACAATGTTGATCTATACACGAACATTTGGCTATCTTGTGAGCTATCTTATGATGATCTTGCTTTCATTCCCTTCCTGTTTAGCTTTCATGTCTATCTTCCTCCATTCATTTTTGCTTATCGCTATCCTTTTCCCCTTTGGTCTTGATATAATAAAAAAAGAAAGAAAGAGTAAAACACAGTGCTATGAAGCATCTTGACATGTCTACTCCTTTGGACTACATCCTATCCTTCTTTGGTATTACGCTTTTGTGACTTATCTTATGCTGGCCTTTCATTGCTTGTTCAAATGTGCTTTACATGACAATTTTTCCCTAGCTTGAGTATTCTTGAAGAGTTTTACCTTGAGGATTTCTTTCCTTCATTCTCTTTCATTCTCTTGTCTTCCGTCTCTTCCACCAGCTTGCCAATCCTTCTTGTTCTCCACCTTGCTAGACATTGGGACTGCACAATATGATCTTACTTGGGAGTTTGCAATGGAAAAAGATGCTATCAAATATACCAAGTATCAGAACCAGTATCAGAACTAGTATCAGAACAAGTATCAGAATCATTATCAGAATCAGTATCAGAATTAGTATCAGAACCAGTATCAGAATAAGTATTAGAACTAGTATTAGAACAAGTATCAAAACCAGTACCAGAATAAATATCAGAACCAGTATCAGAAAAAGTATCAGAACAAGTATCAGAACCAGTATCAGAACAAGTATTAGAACCAGTATCAGAACAAGTATCAGAATCAGTATCAGAACAAGTATCAGATCAAGTATCAGAACTCCCACTGGGGCTACTCCATTCGCTTTAGTTTATGGGTCTGAAGTAATACTGCCTATTGAGGTTGAAATATCATCACTAAGAATTAGAATGCATGGTCTAGTAACTGATGATGACTACAGAGTGTCTAGGTCACAAGAACTGGAACTACTAGATGAGCGTAGACAAGCAGCGTATGATCATCTCAGAGTATATCAGAAGAGAATGTCTAGAGGCTACAACAAGAAAGTCAGACACAGAGAATTTCAGGTTGGTGATCTAGTCTTGAGAGAAAATCCTAAAAATCAATCCCATCGAGAACGCAAGGGAAAGTTCAAACCCAACCGGCTGGGTCCCTTTGTCATCGCCGCTACTTTTGGCTCTGGTGCCTATCAACTCTCAATGACTAAAGGAGAATAGCTCTGAGAACCAATCAACGTTCTCCATCTGAAGAAATTCTACGCCTAAGGCATTCAGTGCTTGGTAAATGTCTTGAAAAAATCTTTAAAATCGGAAAAAATCCTGAAAAAATGAACATCTTGGTGAAAACCTAGCAATAGGCACCTTGATGATTCGCAAAAAAATTGAAAAATATCAAAAATTAAAAAAAAAAAATTGAAAAAAAAAAATACAAAAAAAAAAAGAAAAGAAAAAGTGCCTTGGTGAAAACTTGGAAACAGGCACCTTGGTAGCAAAAATAGAATCTCTACCAAGATGGTGAAAACATGACAAATAGGTGCCACTTGTTCCAAAATGCTCCATCTATCAATGCAATCTTGGTCTTTCCCAGCTTTCAGTCTGCTTTAGTTTGTACATATCTCCCGGTTTGTTTCTGCATTTCCAGTTTTCAATAAGTCGATCTGTACACCAACCAGCTCAAGCGTCTGTATCCTATCAATGTTTAACACTTGGGGGCAATCAATGTCATATCTTATAGTCTCCAATGTATCTTAGACGTGTCATATCCACTTAGAGTCCTTTGAAGCTTCATTTGAGTCAGTCAAGTCTGTCTTGTCTCCAGAAAGAATTTTGCATCTACAACAATGCAATCAAACATCAAAACTCAACTGAAAACAATCTATGCTTTTTACATGCTTTTATCTCCTTGTAGCCTTACTGATTCGCATTGAAATTTTTGCATATTGTGTCCCTTCAAGCTCTTCAATGATGTCCTTTATAGGATTTAGAGAGTGATGACTAGGGGCATAATCTTTTCTTTGTCTTTTGCTTGTATGTGAAAATCTAACATTTTTAGAAATTTTGGATTGAAATGGTGTCCGACTATAAGAGCCTCTATCTCGAATTGGATGGCCATGCGTACCTCAACCATTGATACCTAGAAAATTCAAGGAAGTTTGATCTAACTATTGTCTTTTTGAGTAAGTTCTTTCTCCTACTATGGAACGCGATCTTGCCTGAGGATGTGAACGATAAAGGGTCACTACGGGTAATTCACATTGGATTTAGAATGATCTCTTGACTCTTTGATGTGTTTGCAATGCAAGGCGTATTCAGGTCATCACGACGTTTATGTTTTGATGCTTATACAAATTGCTATATCAAAATGGACATGATATTCAGGTTATCCTGGCGTTTGTGCCTTGGTGCTTATATCTACTCCGACATTCTGAAAATAAAATCAATATTCACATATCCATGGTTGTTGACCAGTGGGTGTTGTATTGATTCTTGCGCATACAAATCAATATTCATATGTCTATGATTTCATAGCTAGTGGACATTGTATTGATTTATCCGGTTACCAAAAAGTTCAATGATGATAACAAATCGACATATGATCAGTGACTAGGTCCTAGGTCTTAGGTTGCATTTCATATTGCATGCTTCTTTGCATTTTTCATGTTTGCATGATCTCACAATGACTAAATGAACTTCAATGCTTAAACAATTCTTCAATCACCTCTTCTAATCTAACAAGAGTTGAATCCCACACGAAGGTTCCTCCAACGAAGTAGCAAGTTGAATCCTTTTTCGGGATCAAAATTGAAATCTGAGATCATTTATCTTATTCACTACTTGCATAATCAACCTTCAATTATCACAAAAATCCAGTATTCAACTTAACTGATTAGCTTTCATCAAACTATCAAAATTTCAACTTGGTCAACCATGGTCAAACTCATGGTCAAACCTAGTCAAATTCGGTCTCTAGGACCTCCAAACGATGCAGAATGCGTTCTCGAACGTGTTTAACCACTTCTCAAATCAATTAACATGCTTCTAAACTATCAACGCTAACTTTTCTTGTCAGATTTCAATTTTAATCCCGAAGAGGGCATGGTATTGCACATCATTCAAAGTCTGTAAATCAAATTCTATCGATCAAATCTATCAATATCTTTCATCAGTGATCAAGACAACAATCACGTCTAGTCGCTGATTCATCAAAAGTCCTCATCGCTCGGGGCAAATCTATCATCACTTGGGGCATATCAGATTCATCGATCCATATCAATCTGGTATTCTCTTAATCTTGTAATCTGTATTAGCTTTTCGCAACCATCGGTTCATTAGTGTTATTTCCTTGGTTCTTCGACAACTGAAGGGTTCGGATGTGATACCTGCTAGTTTTGCTAAGACAATCAAGTCTAGAATGGGTCACTCACTTCTTATCAATCCTAAGGTTCAGAATCAGGCATTTTAACACTTTTTCGCAATCATAGGTTCATTTGCTGTTATAGTGAACATTATCTCTGGTCATTCAGGACCTCCTATCTCACTATCTTTCAATCGATTTCTATCTTGAGATCGGTTTATCTTTTGAATCAGTTTCATATCTTTATCAAACACAGACTATCTTTGAACCACTGCACTTCACACAGTAATTCAAAGAGGGGCAAAATGTAATACCCCAAAAATGGGCTATAAGTTCATTAACCTTCTATATCAACAATTCGAACGAAATCGACATCAAAGTCCTAACCTAAGGCACATCTGAACATCATTGAATCATAACTGATTATCTTAAATTCTGCATCGAGGGAATATTCTTAGCAATATTCCTAATCATCATAATTATCTTTAATTTTATAATTATTTCGCAATAAATCACATTTATCCTAAAGTTTGATTAATTGAATATTTTCATATTTAATTAATTAGATTTAATATTTGCCACTTAATTATGTAATTAAATTTAATTCTATCTATTATTAATTATATTATTTAAATTTTGACAATAAATCCAAAATCTTATGAATAATTGATTAAATTCTTATTTAATTAATTAAAGCAAGTTGTCATTATTTAATAATATAGTTTTTAATAAAAGTTTGATTAAATAATTGATTAACCCATAAATCAATTGTTTTATTTTTAAAAGCAGTTAAGTTGGAAATAAATCACTTTATTATTAAATTAATTCATAAATAAAACATGCACAATCATAAAAGCAGACAACTATCAATTATCAATTAAAGCTAAACTCTATTTTGAGTTAAAACTTAGCTTTTGCATGTTTTTGTGACTTAATTATCTTTATTTATCAGATAACTCAAAAATCAAGCTGAGTTAATCTGAGTGATTTATAACTTTTTTTTCCCATGCACCTCCAAAGCCCTAGATTTCTATAAAAACAAGGCTCAGCTCTTCATAATTCATCTCTCAATCATCTCTAAATCTCTCAAATTTGCATCCAAGCATCTCATATTTTTGCACAATCACGCTGGAGAATTGGAATTGAAGAATCAAAGCTCTTGCGAATCAACATTTTGGTGAGATCAATCTTATTTTTGCATTCATATTGCATACCATTGTTAGATTAGCATTGCATATCAATTTTCAATAGCATTCATAGCATATCAATTTCATCTAGCATAGATCTCATATCAAATTAATCATTCTTATTGCATAGAAAAATACCAAAAAATAGATTAATTGCATTCAATTTCATATCCATCTTTTGCATTCAAATCTTTCATTTAGGTGTCGTCTAGGTCACTGATCTCGATTACAATCTGAGAACATCAATCTCGCACCTATTAGAAGGCAGTAAATCGCTTGGTTAGATAGCTTTCAATTTTGCACGATTTTGATTATCACTAACCTCTAACGTTTTACTTAAGTGTTGTGTCTACAGATCAGGTACAATTTTCACACATAGACATCTACTCTGAAATCAACTTCTCTTGGTCATTTTTCTCATTTTTTTCTCAAAAAATCTGGGTTGTAACACGTTATTCTCGATCCAATTTGCACATTTTTTGTCCATAACTGCGCATTTGTACAAAAATGTGTAAAGCTGTGCATTTATCCATTAAAACTGTGCATTTATCACTTAAATTGCGCATATGTTCAATTTTGTTGCACATATGTTCAATCTTGTTGCGCATATGTTGAATCTTGTTGCGCATATGTGAAACAGAACTGCACATATGTTTTTCATAAAAAACTTGCATTTTAAGAGCATTTTAGCAGAATAGATAGAGTTGTGCATACATACTCTGTTGCTGCACATATGTGTAAGATTGAAAAAGTGCGCATTTATCACTTATTCCTATGCATCTGCTCTCTGTAACTGCGCGTTTATTCCAGAGAGAGGTAATCTGATGTTTTTAAAGATTTTTAACTTTAATTTTTTCTACAGGTTCTAAACTCCATGTTTTTGCAGGTACTTGCGAGTAAAAAGTTTTGATAGACAGAATTAAAACATTTTCTTTCGATGCACTAAAACTGAACAAAGCAAAATCTAAAAGTTATAGGGTGCATTCATGCAAAAAAAAAAAAATCAGGAACATTTTAAATTTTGGGCACTTAAAAAGAATCTCAAATTTGCATCCTAAAATCTAAATGGGTAAAATAAGTTCTAAAATGTCTGTTGGAAACTAACATCTTTTCTTTGTTGCAAAATCTTAAATGCTTTTCAAAATTCGTGCATCAAACTAATCTAGGAACTTTGCCTTGGGGTCTAAAAATGGAGCAAACAAAATCTTGAATGAAACTAAAGGAATGAAGCTAAGTCCTAAAGATTCATTGTCATTTTGAAAATCAAACACACTCTTGAATGCACTAAAAGAAAACAAACATCTATATGCCTTCCTTTTTCAGTTCAAGCAAATGCAAAATCAAATCTTGAATGACTTAAGGATCAAAACAAAGCTTTTTTCAAAGTTCATAAAGCAACACGCCAATCTCAATCTTGAATGCTCAGGAAAAGAACTTGCAATTGCTCAAAACGCTTACTTTTTGGAGAAAGAACAACTCAAAATCTAAACACTTGTGTCTTCAGAAGTTTTCAATCAAAACACACTTAATTCAATTTGGAAAAGAACTCTTCATGGTGTGCATCTAGGAGCTTTCATTTTATGCAAATCCTTGTTAAAATAAGTAACGTAAAACACTTGAACTCAGACAAGTTCACTTGTTTTACTTTTAGCGAGGCCTGTTCGGGGAGAAAAGCGCTTCCTCTCTGGAGAACGACCTCAAACCGGTATCTTCCCCGATCGGTATAGAAATAAAGCACTGAGTAAACTCTTGCTTATATCTCCTCAAGCTCAGGTGAGGTGTGTTGATGGTAGCTTGGGGTAGGTGAATAATCCCTACTATTTTGGCATGGTCAATTAGGCTCTTAAGTGAGTCACACGCGTACAAACTGATTGGGGGGACTCCACGGAACAATTACAAACTGGTTAAAATAGAGGCTACCCTATCCACATCCGAAGGTATCAGAATCCTTGTGCAAGGACCGATCCAAGGGGTTTACCGAATCACCTTAAGACTATTCACCATATGTATCCCCTTTTAGGGGGTATCAAGCTGTGGGCAAGGATTTTGATACTCACTTTCCCTTAGGTAGTTCTTTCCCTTAGGTAGTTCTACTTGATGTGTTTTTTGAAGTTTCACACTCAGTGCAAAACATCTGTTGAAAAAACATAAAGTGAAGAGTTCTACAATTGAGGGTGGTGCCATGTCAGTTATATCCTTCAAATCCAAAATTCATCCAAAGCTTGCAGAAACCTGTCATCCTAGTTTGATCTTGTCAGTCACCCCAATCTAAACTTTTAGTCTTCCAATCTGTCTTCATCCTTCATCCAACTCATCCGCAAGTCAGCATGTCTCAAAACTATTATGATGAGTGTGGTTATTATGTCTCTCCTCTTAATCCATCTTATCCTGATGATGATGAAAGTCTTGTTGATCATGATGCATACTTTGAAAACCTTAGCCATTAGGATGATGAGAGCCTTGTGGATCATGATGTGTACTTTGAAAATCTTAGCAAGATTGCTCCAAACATCCCCTAGTATCCAATCATTCCTCCAAACTATCCTACCATGCCTTCATGCATATCCACTAACACTCCTTATCCTACCCTTGGCAAGGGAAATCCATTATCCTATTCATCCACACCTTCTTCCTATGTTGAGCCTACATATCCTCCACATACATCTGTTATATCTCCATCTCCTACTATGGTCATGTCCCAATCACCATCTTTTCATAGAAACACTCCAAGTTACATCCCTTATCCAAATCCTCCATCCCCTTATCCTCCAAATCATTTTCAAATCCCAAATCCTAGTCTTCCAATCCATTATCCTAATCATCCATTCTACCTAGATTCACCATCCACTATATCCTATTCAAATCTAGCATCTTCCATTCTCACCTACATTACTACAAATCCCCTTCCACAAGAAGAATGCATCCCTCAATCTGCTTCATATCCCGTACCTCAATCCATCATTCCTACCTCACCAAACATCCAATTCAGTTCACAAGCTTCCTCTAAACCTACCTATCTGAACTATCTAGTCATACCATCTTCCAATTCCTCATCTACACCATCATCCCCCCAAGAAAGTTCACAATCTTCCGCTCCACCTTCATGTATGAACTATCCTATCTCCCCATCTTCTACACATTCTAGTCCATCACCTCCTCCAATTTGGAAGTCTCCAAGGAGTTTCACAAGGAAGCCAACAAAAAATCTCATTCCTACAGCTGATGAGACATGCCATCTCAATCCTTCATGTGAAGCCATCATTGATGAGCCCCATCAACCTCCCCCTTCCGTTGTACTTCTTCCATATGTCCCACTCATTGATCCTCTTCCATCTCCCAACATCATTAAGTCATTCCTATGCATTGACTTCACCAAATCTCCATCCACTTCTCCTCCTAGCATTATCCAAGCCACATCCAAAGAGCCTCAGGGGTTCACCCTTCTTCCTTCCACCACAATTGTAGAATCTCCCATCCTCTCATCCATACCATCTGAAGAGTTATTCCTCCTTCCAGACATCACAGTTTTAGAATCTCCCATCCTTCCATCTACTCCTTTTAAAGAGTCCATCCATACATCCCCCAACACTCTATCCACACAAATCCTATCTGTAGACTAGGATTTGAGCGTGCACCTAAACCTGTTTTGAAGGCCAAAGACAAACAAACGTCATAGCATATAATCAAATCAAATTTAATGGCAAACAACTAAAATCAAAGCCACCTCAGTTTAAGCCTAAAACGGATGCGCCCATGCACCGTTTAATATGCTTGGATATAAATGGATGTGGGTGTGCAAACTCAAGCACTTGGAGCATGCAAAATAGGATGATTTGAGGATCAAGAAGACCCAAAATGACACAAAATAGGTATGAGGAACCTATTTTGCCTCAAAGGCCTCAAGAACACACAAATATGCAAAGCTAAAAGAAAGAACTAAGATTAAAACAAGAAATGAATCTATGTTAATCCATTTAAGCTAATTTAGATGTGATTTAAGATTGAAAATGATCTAAAATGATGAGTTTATGCTTATGCTAGAATGAAAATGGCATTATAACTTTGCTATTGAGTTTGAGAGTTGAAAGATGATTTGCCTTAGGAAGTGAGGGTATTTATAGGATTTCTAAAGGCTTGGGGTAGGAGGAATGAATGGCCAGGATTGAAATCCTTAAGAGAGGCCAAGATTCACTCAAAGGGAAGCACATGGATTGTGCTAGTTCTTAGCCAATCAGGAGGTGACACATGTCACAAGGTGAGTGGATGAAGGGAAGGGCAAAGAGGAGTCAACAAAGGGGGCTCCAAGCTCATAACTCTCCAAATAAATGCTTGTAAGAGCAATGAATGGGCTTTAAGAGGCTTTGAAGACTTTGGGGAAGCAATAAATGCTTTGTGGTTGAGATATTTGGAAGGAAAGACTTTGCTTTGGTTTAGGAAAGTCTTAAGCTTGGTTAGGATTGCACAAAGGTTTAAGGGTAGGATTAGGATTAGAAAAAGGATTAGGATGGGTGAAGAGGGTGGATTTGAGAAGATTCTAGAAGAGTCTAGATTTCTCCTTAGTTTCATGGAATAAAAGTTATTCATTCCAAAAGCTTAAGTTTTAGGAATATTTATTAAAATATTTTCAATAAATATGAAAATTAAATATTTAACCTTAATTAAATATTTAACCTTGGGATTAGGGTTAGAAAAGATGGGATTAGCCTTTTAATCAAAATTAAGAAGGGATTAGAAGATTTTGGAAGAGGTTAGTGGTCTTAAGGAAATTGGTCAAGTTTGGGATAAAAAATAAATTAATTTATTTTTGAAGTTTTTGGGTAATTTATTAATTAAAATAATTAATAAATTAGGGATAATGTCCAAATGACATTTTTAGGCTAGATTCCTTAATTAAAGATTTTTAATTAAGAGAGAGGGATTTAATGCCATAAAAATTAATTAATTAATTAAATAATTAATTAATTAATTAATGATGATGTCATCAAAGATTTTCAGAAAACAAAAATAATTTATTTTCTGAAGGATTTTTCAGTGTCTACATTTTGCCCCTCTTTGATGCGATGCCGCAAGTGGCATGGCGTCAAAGACAAGAAAACAAGATGCCGAGGCTAGAATCAGAAGAAGAGGGTATGACACCTGGGTGGACCAGAAGAAAGAGGAACAGGCCCCGGTGGGACAAAATCATGGAAGATGCGCCTAGTGGGACAAGGAGAAAGAGGGATTACGCCCTGGGACAGAGTGTGCTCGGCGAGACGAGGAAGGAAGGGGGGTTAGGAAGAAAGGGGAGATAAATAACCTCACTTCTAAGAACAAATATGGATGATATGCAAGATGAGATGGAAATGCAAGATGCAAGATGCAGCTGTATGCAAAGATGCAAGATTAATCTATATGATAAATGCAAGGGACCAGATAGCTCCAAGTGCAAACGGGAGTGCACAACCTAGATTTAATATAGCTATGTTAGAGACTTGCCAAGGATACTGGGATCACGAGGCCTGTCAATAACGTCGTAGAGGACTGACGAGGACTGACGCTAAACAAACACACAGGGTTGCCCCAACATCACACATGAAGCGCAGAGGCGACATGGCGGAACCGATGCTGAAGGAACCACAAACACACAACTGACTCACAGGCAGAAGCGAAAGATCAAAAGACCTTGCCCCAGATTATCCACACTCGCAGCACACCGTGATATAATAAATCGTGATGACCCTGGTGGGATAATGAGAAGCCAAAAAGATTAACAAGACCCAAAGGACAAAAATCCAAGATCAAAATGATAACTCCAAAAAGACATCCTTTGCCAAGGAGAGAGATTTGATTTGATTGATGGTGGGAAGATTGGTCGGACAGGAGGAACGATATATCCTCAAGGACCAGGATGGAAGATTAGGTCAGACAGGAGGAATGATATATCCTCAAGGACCCATGGGTTGGTGAGAGAATAAGTGTAGTTGTTTGCTGGCAAAAGCTGAAGTTCAAGGAATAATCAGGATGAGCAAGGATAAGTCGACAATTGATGTTGCTGAAGCACAAGGCCCGAGTGGGACTACAAATTTTCTGAGGCTGGGGATGGGACAAGATATTTGATCAGATGCTGCTGCAGGACGGACAAAGGTTATGTACAACAAGGAGAAATGATATGCATAAGGGATATGTACAGAAGCTCAGGATTGGGGATAGGAAGATCACACTCAGTGGGACTCTCACTAGGACGGAGACAAGAAGGATAAATACAAGGAGGAAAGCGCTGTACAGGAAAGGGAAAGGGATATGGTACAAGATATGGTACAAAGCTTTGGAATAGGATATGGATTGCAGATGGGTTGGAGGAAGATGGAAGCTGAATGCTTGGAAGATAGGGGAGATGGAACTGCTGGGAGATCTGTTATGGATGGAGGAAGAGGATGGTAGCTGAAAGGACAACTGAATAGATAAATAGCTCAGTTTACTATGTTGGCACCTGTTTTACCAGGTTTTCACCAACATACTTGTCCAAGGCGCTTGAATTGCCAAGTTTTCACCGTTGGACGATTATTTTCTCTTTCTCTTTTCTTTTTTGCTTTTTTGCTTTTTTTTTTTTTGCTTTTTTTGAATGTTTTTTCTTTTTTTGAATGTTTTTGCTTTTTTCTGATATATGCAGGATCAGGTTCAGGCATAGAACCTCTTCAGATGGATGATGTTGATAGGATCATTCAAGGGCTCACCTTCTGGTGTTGATAGCTGATAGGCTCCCGAGCCGAAGGATGCGGTGACAACATAGGGGCCCAACCAAGTAGGCTCAAACTTGCCTTTCTTTTCTCTATTTGCTAGGACCTTCTGATTTTCTTTAAGGACCATGTCACCAACCTGGAATTGTCTAGGATGGACCTTTTTGTTATAACTCCTTTTAAGTCAATTCTGGTATGCAACCAGGTGATTGTAAGCTTGCTGTCTCTTTTCATCTAGCAGATCTAGCTGTGTGAGCCGAGCCACACGATAGTCTTCATCAGTTGTATAGTTCTTCATGGAGACGCGCAAGGATGGGAGCTCAACCTCGATCGGTAGAACGGCTTCAGCACCATATACAAAAGAGTATGGGGTGGTGCCTGTGGGAGTGCGATAAGAAGTGCGGTAGGCCCAAAGGGCAGGATTGATTTGGAGGTGCCAGTCATGACCAGAATCATTGACAACCTTCTTGAGGATTTTCAAGATAGTTTTGTTGGTTGCCTCAGCTTGGCCGTTTCCTTGAGGGAAATATGGACTAGAGAAACGGTGATGGATGTGGAGTCTGGCACATAGATCATCCACATGCTGTTTTCAAAAGGTGTGCCATGGTCTGTGAAAATGGTAGATGGTATGCCGAAGTGGCAAATGATATGGTAAAGGATGAACTTGGATATTTGGATGCCAGTGGTTAGGGTGAGCGGAATCGCTTCAACCCATTTGGTAAAGTACTATGTGGCTGTTATGATATACTTGTGTCCATCCGAAGAGAGGGGGGTGATCAAGCCAATGAGGTCGAGGCCCCAACATGAAAAAGGCCACGGTGGTGCAATAGGCTGTAGATCCTGTGCTGGTGCATGTATCAAATTGGCATGCTGTTGACATGGGAGACATTTCTTGACAAATTCACACGCATCATGTTCCATTGTTGGCCAATAATATCCAACTCTAAGCAGCTGCTTTGCTAGAACCATGCCACTCATGTGGGCACCGCAAATTCCAGCGTGAACTTCTTGTAAGGCCAGGACGGCCTCATTTGAGTCTAAACATCTAGATAGGACATTATGATACCTGCGACGATATAGGGTGTTGGCTACAAGAGTGTAGCGGGAAGCTCTGCGAATAAGGTTTTGGCGTTGGTTATTGGTGAGATGGGGAGATATGATACCATTTTTTAGATATGCATGGATTTCATGGTACCATGGGGATTGAGGACCAACCAAGACACACACCATGTCTACATCGGCGTTCTCATAAGCTGGTGAATGTAGCTGCTCGACTAGAAATTCATATTGTGTCGCGTCACGTGGTATTTCCAATAAGGATCCGATGGTTGCCATTGCATCTGCTGCTTTGTTCTGAAGCCTTGGGATCTGATTGAATTGTAGATGTATGAAATACTCTTTCAATTTATCCACCAATTGCTTGTAGGGTAGCAATTTGTCGTCCTTTGTCTGATATTCATCTAGGACTTGTTTGATAATCAGCTGTGAATCTCCAAATATTTGTAATTCTGTGATGTTCCATTGGATAGCTGTTTTGAGACCTAAGATGAGTGCCTCATATTCTGCAATGTTGTTGGTACAGGGGAATCCCAACTTGAATGATTTTGGAATATAGTCACCTTGAGGTGTGACGAATAGGATTCCTGCCCCAGAGCTATGGGATGTGTTGGAACCATCAAAGTATAGTTTCCACATGGGCTGCTCTTCAATCATGCATAAATGTTCATCGGGGAATTCCATGATTAGTGGATAGGCATCCACCAGTGGTGCTTCTGCTAGTTGATCGGCAATGACTTGCCCTTTGATTGCTTTGCGATCTACATACTGAATGTCAAATTCGCTGAGTAACATGACCCATTTTGCCATACGGCCCGTGAGGGTTGTCTTTGATAACAGATACTTAAGAGGGTCCACCTTTGATATGAGCTTGATTGTGTGGCTAAGCATGTAATGTCTAAGTTTTTGAGTGGCAAAGACCACTGCTAAGCATGCTTTCTCCATGGGTGAATAGTTAAGCTCATAGCCCACAAGAGTACGACTGATGTAGTAGATAGCTCGTTCTCTATTTTCATCATCATGCTATGCTAGGAGTGCCCCTAGTGCTGTAGCTGTTGTTGAGATGTAAAGGATGAGTGGGCATCCTGAAACCGGTGGTACTAGGATTGGAGCATTAGCTAGATACTCCTTGAGCTTATCAAAGCTTCTTTGACATATGGGATCCCACTTGAAGTTGGTGTCTTTGCATAAGAGATGTGAGAATGGTTGGCACTTGTCCGCTAGTTGCGAGATGAACCGCCGTACTGATTGAAGCTTGCCCTATAGGCTTCTGAGCTGTTTGAGATTTCTTGGTGGAGGCATCTCCGTTATTGCTTTTACCTTTTTAGGATCGATCTCTATGCCTCGTCTAGAGACGATGAAGCCTAGAAGCTTGTCAGATGTAACACCAAAGACACATTTCTTAGGATTAAGCTTTAAGCCATAATGATTCAGACGATCAAATACACGTTCTAGGATGTTGAGGTGTTCATCTCTTGTTTTGGATTTTGCAAAGATATCGTCCACATAGTCTTCAAGGATCTTGTGGATCATGTCATGAAAAATGGCTGTCATTGCTCTCTGATATGTGGCCCCTGCATTCTTTAGCCCAAATGGCATCATGTTGTAGCAGAAGGTACCCCATGGGGTTGTGAATGCTGTTTTATGTTGATCTGCTTCTGCTATATGAATCTGGTTGTAGCCGGAAAAGCCATCCATGAGTGATAGCATTTCGTGACCCGCTGTGAGGTCTACAAGCATGTCTATGTTTGGCAATGGGAAGTCATCCTTAGGGCATGCCTTGTTCAAGTCCCTAAAATCAGTACATATTCTGATGTCTCCTGAAGGCTTTGTGACAGGTACCATGTTGGAGATCCAATCTGAGTAATCTATAGCTCTGATAATCTTAGCTTGGAGGAGCTTCTCGAGCTCTGCTTTGACGAGCAATGCTACCTTTGGATGCATTTTCCTTAGCTTCTGCTTCACTGGCTTGACGTTTGGATCTACTGATAGATGATGAGCAACAAGGTTTGGATCAAGCCCAGGCATGTGGGCGTATGACCATGCAAAGTTGATGATGGATTCCTTGAGCAAGGCACTGAGAGCGATTTCTTCTCCTTCTGTTAGGTTGACTGCAATGTAGGTGATCTTTGGACATTCTTCTATTCCCAAGTTGATTGGCTTGGTCTCCTCTATGATGATCGGCGACTGCTCTGGTCTATAATCTTGGATAGGGGGAAGAGGCAAGGCTTCATCTTCTAGCGCCTGAATTGCCAGGTTTTCGCTAGAAGATACACCCTTTGTTTTTACTATTTTGGAATCAGAATGTGCCCCAAGGGGGTTTTCACATAAAGACTCATGATGTTCTTTTGCTATTTCATTTTTGTGACTAAAGCTTGCCTCTTCCCCAAAATATCCTTCTGGGTGAAGCTGATAGACAGAGGTTGATGTTGGATCTTGATTGCTTGCTGGACCTGATGCCCCCATGAATTCTAGGAGTGCTTGTGCACTTTGGAACTCGTCGATGTGTGCGATGCTTAGTTGGTCCCAATCTATGAGGTCGGGGTTTGTGAGGGGAAGATCTATGAGGTTAATGGAGAGTTGTTGGAGAACAGAAGTCCCCAGGAGGGTGTCGTCGGCAAAGATATCATCGTAGGATCAGATGTCTTTCTCTTCGGGGATGTCTTCGATTTCCACGAGGTCATCCCGGCTATTCGAAAAGTTCACGTTGGTCATGTTAGTGTCCGCAGTTGTGGTATTGGGCTCTTGTTCAAGCAGGCAAGGGGTATTAAAGCCAAGTCCTTGCTGTTCTGGATTCTGGGATGGTATGATAGGAAACAAGTTTCCGTCCTCTTGTGGTCCTAGACCACCACCTTGATAGTTATAGTGTTCTGTGACATTTTTGTAGGGGATTGGGTATTTCTCTTTGAAGTACTCAAGAAGTTGGGTGTCACGTGATGGGGGATCTTTGTATAACCATTTGTTAATATCTGGATCCATTTCTTTGCTGTTGATGGTACCATGAGACTCAAAAGTCATGTTTTCGATTTGCTTGAGCTTATAATGTTCCTCAACAGGCTTGTTTTGACAACTTGGGCGCCCTTGAGTATGTGGATCACGTGGAAGAGCTCCTACAGAAAATGCATCACTGAGGCTGTATTCGCCACAACCCTGGTTGTTGATCTTGACGGATGATAAGGTGGAAGAAAGGATGGTCTCTGGATCGCGATGGGATCGGGATGAGCTAGCAATAGAAGTACCAATATCGGTTCCAAGACAATGAGTAGAATGAGGGAAAGATGCTTCCATCGCAAGGCAGTATGCGAAGGGGTTAGGGTCAGCGTGGATGGTAACCTCAGTGCCTTGATGTGGAAACTTGATGCACTGATGGTAAGTAGATGGTATGGCCTTAATGGAATGGATCCATGGACGACCGAGGAGGATATTGAACGGTAGGTCAAGATCAACAACGTGGCAGAGAGTATCTTGCGTTGCTGGGCCTAGCTGGATAGGCAAAGTTATAGTACCTTCAGAGGTACGCTCCAAGTTATCATATGCTCTGATAGTGATTTGCTCATGTTGTATGTCGGCCTCCGTGAACCCGATCTTCTTGATGAATTTTAATGTGCACAAGTTGAGGGCTGAGCCATTATCTACCAGAACTCGTTTGATGGCGAAATCTCTGACCATGACAGCAATGTGGAGAGGGAGAGTATGGTCAGGAGCGACATCTGGTATATCAGATTCTTTGAAGGACAAGGCACATGCTGCTGATAGGTGTCCCACAAGAGTTTCAAACTAAGTTGTGTTAATGTTCGTGGGGACATGGCCTTCTTTTAGAACTTTGTCCAGGATCTCTTGATGGATGGGTGATGTGCGGAGCAAATCCAAGATAGATATTTGGGCTGGCATGTTCCCAAGATGCTCTATGATATTGTATTGTGCTCTTGGTGCATTATGCTGTGTTGCGCATGCATTTGATGCTGGCCTGGTGTTAGACTGTGCTGTGGATGCAGTAGATGTTGGCCTTGGAGGAGCAGCTGATCTCGGAGGAGCACCGACAACAGTTATCCTACCACTGTGGGTAGTTGCAGCACATTGTCGATCCAGCCCTCTGACGTGGATGGTATTGATGGTGGGCTCATCTTGGATGGGCTCAACTTGAGTTATGCATCCGACATACTTGTCATAGTTGATGTAGGCCACTGTGTGATCTTCTTGCTTGCCTTTGCCACGATTTTGGTGCTAATTGGCGTTGGCTTGATTCTTCCCGGTATCATGTTGAGGGAACACATTTTGATATATTTGCAAACCGACATTGGGTGAAGCTTGAGTTGGTGCATCGACCTGGATCTCCTTGCGATCAATGAGATCCTGGATGTAGTTCTTAAGCCGCATGCACTTCAATGTTGTGTGCCCCTTCACACGATGGTAATCACAGTATTCATTTTCTTTATACCAATCAGACTTTGGTGCATTGTCATCCTTCTGTGGGATGGGCGGATATGTGATCATATTTGCTTTGGCTAGCCGATAAAAGATCTGATCCAGAGGCTCACCCAAAGGTGTGAAAGTCCTCTTTGGATTGTTCTGATTGTTGGGCTTGTTCTGCCTTGGGGCAACGTTAACTGTGTTAACAGGATTGCCTTGACGTGCTGGCTGTTGCTGTTGGTATTGCTGCTGATACTGTTGCACAGGTGGCTGATGAGCTTGAGGAGGCTGCTGATAAATAGGTGCTTGATATACGGGAGCTGGTGGTTGCTGATAAATGGGCGCTTGTGGCGGTTGGTATGTTTGAGCTGGTGTAGGACTAGCCACAATGAATTGTACATTCTTAGTGTCAGTGGCTCCATCTATAACAACATTCTTGTTACGATTCCAGTAACGGGGTTTATCATTGTTGGGTTTGTTCTTGGAATCATCCTTGAAGTGAGGAATAGTGCCTTCGTCTAGGAGAGCTTTCTCGATGCCTATGCCCTTGCTCTTGATGTCTTGGTATGTCTGGAGACAATTCATTCGCATGTGATGGGATAGCTTTGAATGCAGGTTATCAATGAAGATCTTTGTTAGATGCTTCTCTGGTGGCTGATATGATAACCTGGTTGTAAGATTCTGCCATCTTTGCAAGTATTCTGCAAGGCTTTCTCCGTCTTTCTGCTTTGAGTTGCATAGGTCTAGCAAGGACAACTCATTCTCCACATTATGGGCATAGTGTGTGATGAACTTCTCAGAGAGTTCAGCAAAAGTTTTTATTGTCCCATGTGGTATTTTGTAAAACCACTCAACAACAGTTCCTCCCAAGCTTTTGGGAAACAGGCGCAGGAGATAGTTATCACTGTAAGCTACTTCTTGGCACGCCATGTAGAACTCTTTGATATGGTTTACTGGATCTCCTTTCCCTCGATACTTGTCAAACTTGGGCATCTCAAAATGCTTGAGAAAAGGGATAGTTGTTATGGAGTGATCGAAGGGATATGAGCACACCTCTTCGAACTTGTACGTCTTATTCTCTGTTCCACTTTGTAGCTCTTTTAGAGCGTTTTTCATTGCTTCCCACTCAGTATTGAGTGGCGAGGGAACTGGGACTTCTGCTTGTGATGGAAGTTGTGGAACTGGATATGGCGCTTGCTGTGGATAAATGGGTTGGAACTGATTTTGGAGTAATGGTTGCTGGGGATATTGCTGGTGTGGCATAGGGGGATATTGTGGTAAATGATATGGAATCTCTTGATGTTGTTGGGCTGCTTGCTGTTGTTGAACTGGCGGTTGTTGTGGGACTACTTGCTGATATTGGACAATTGGAACTTGCTGTTGTAATTGATGGGTGGGAACTTGTTGTTGCTGGGGGATGATAGGGATTTGTTGCTGGGGCTGATAGCAAGGGACTTGCTGTTGTGGAGGAATGATGGGTGTTTGCTGAAAGGGGACATGTGGTTGCTGTGGGGGAGGCTGTTGGAATGATGCTGCTTGCGAGTATGATGGTGGTAGTTGCTGAGGTTGGCTTTGGGTTTGCCTGATATAAGCTGGGTGCATGCCTGCGTTACTTAGGGGTGGAACAGATGTGGGGAAGCTAGAAGCAAAGGGTGATGGGGTAAGATAGCTGGGGAAAGTTGGCTGTTGAGGTGGTGGAACTTGCTGGAAGGAATTTGGGATTTGGGATGAATATCTTGAAGCCAGCGGTGGTTGGGGTAGTTGCTGCTGTGCTACTTGGGCGAAGGTGGTTTGTTGACTTGCAACCATAGATGTAGGGGATTGAGATGGGATCCCCCATGCCTTCATTTCTTCTTGTGTAAGGCCCCATTGAGAGCTTGTGTTAGGGTGCACTGCAGCGGATGATGGAATGGTAGGAGCAACGGGAGCTTGGGACACGAATGATGGTTGAGAGAAAGGAGCTTGTTGAGGTTGTGGTTGAGCGGATGCTTGTGAGGAGGAAAATGAAGGAAACACCCAAGAGAAAGATGAGGTTGGAATGGGAAGTGATTGCGCTAACCCCAAAGAAGAAGGTACGGGTGCTTGGGGGGTGAAGGGTGACAGTGCTCCTTTGATGGTGAAAGGCGTTGCTTGACTTGCGGATGGTGGTGAAGCTTTTGGTGCAAAAGCTTGCGTGAGAGGTGGAAGCTGACTTTGGGTTAAGTGTTGGATTTGAGCTTGGGCAGCCATAGCAGATGATGAAGCAAAAGGGGTATGAGATGGAGCGGATGGTGCTGCAGCTTGTGTTGTGGGACTGGCGAGGCTTCCTTGCAAGAAAAGGGGAATGGTGGAAAGCTCTTGGGGTGTTTGCATGATAGGATCGGGGAATGATTGGACAAACGGAGAATACGCTTGTGCTGGAACTTGGATAGTTTTGATGGGGATGCGTGGATAGAGAGATGGTGGGATGGAGGTACTTTCTGGCAGATAGTGGGCAAACGTGCTTTGCTGATGTTGCGGTATAAGGGCATTGGTCGCTGGTGGGCTTTCTGGAGGATTTGCAAATGCTTGGTTTGCCAACGGGGATGAAGGGATGTTTGGATCTTCACATGGGTTACTGGCTTGGATCTGGGGATTGTAGGTCATCATGGCGTTGGTGAAAAGGTTGGGATCGGATGAGGTTGTTGGTGGATAAGGATTCATGCTTCTTCTTTTCCGAGATCTGGTCTCAACAGGCATGGAGATGCAAGTGCTAAATGTATGCAAGATGTTTGGCTAAAAGATGTTGATGGATGCAAAGTTGATGAACTTCTAAAGATGATGACTTCTAAGATGCAAATGCAAAGATAGGGATCAAGATGGCGATGATGGAAGCTGGATGAAACTGATATGGATCAAGATGGTGGAGGAAAGATAGGTTGCTGGTGAAAAGCTGGTGAAAGATTACTGAGTGGTCAACAAATGAGCTGCTATTTTTTCCCAAATGGAGGATCAGAGATATGATGGGGTCAACCTAAGATAGACTGATGATCTTCGGTCAACAAGTTTCTTATCAATACACTCCAATCTCTTGCTCAAGATGATGGCTATGCAAGGACAAGGTTTGATTTCTTTATGACAACATGTTGTGCCAAAAAAGAGGATGATGGTCTCTGATCTTGGATATAGGATAGGAACAACTCAAAAGGTAGAACAATAAGTGTTGGTGGAACTCTGGATTTGGAACAAAAGATGATGGATCTGCTGGAAAGATATGGAAAGCTGATGGGGGGATGCTAGTGGAAAAGGTATTGAAGGGTGAAGGGACAATGCTCTAGAAGGATGATGCAAGTGCAAATGACAAGGACTGATTCTAGAATGCTGGTAGGAAGATGAATGCAAATGCAACTTTTATGATTATTTTGAAATGCAACTAAGGTTTTGATGCTGATGCAAAGGGTGAAACTAGGATGAAACTAAGATGCAAGGCTATTTGAGACAAGATTTCAAGATCTGAAGATGGAACAAGACATGAACAAGGATTGGCTAATCTTCTGGCTCAAGGTTGACAAAGTGATGGTTAACTCGGAAACGGAAGGCGAACTGTTTGATGCGGGCGTTATGGGCAATGTTCTCAAGTCTGGCTTGGGACTTTTCTTCTTCTTGGGTTGCTTGGATAATGGATTGATAGGTCTTGGTGTTCTCCTTGATAACTTTTCGCTCTTGATAGGCTTGGGATTTGGGGAACTTTGCTTTAGGATGTTTGTTTTTGCTGGGCATCTTTTGGAAAAGAGGCTTCTGATTTTGAGGCCAAGGTTTCCAATGGCAAAAGTTAAAGTCAAAGCAATCTCTGCAAGGGACAAAGCAACCCTGCGGGATACAAACAAAGGCAACTGACTCTGACAAAGCTTTGAAAGTGTATGTTTCAACAAGTGTTTTCACGGAGTCTTTGACTGTCAAGCACTTCAAACAGATCTACCTAAGGAAGGTGAGTATCAAAATCGCTTGCCCACAGCTTGGTATCCCCTAGAAGGGAATAAAAATGGTGAGTAATCTTGAGGCGACCCGGTAAACCCCTTGGAATCGGTCCTTGCACAAGGATTTTGATACTTTCGGATGTAGATAGGGTAGCTTCTAGTTTATCAGGTTTTTAATAGTTCCGTGGTGTCTCCATACCCGGTTATGCTGATCATCCATGACTCACTTAAGAGCCTTGCCAATTATGCTGGGGGAGAGGAATGTTTACCATCCCTAGACACGTGTTTGGCACGAACGCCCGACGATTAGGAGATGTAAGTGATTCTTTTGGTATTCGCTTATTTGTATACCGGCCGGGGGGGATACCGGTTTGAGGTCGTTCTCCGAGGAGGAAGCGCTTCTCCTTGGACAGGCCTCGCTAAAAGCAGAACAGGTGAACTTGTCTAAGTTCAAATGTTCCACGTCGCTTACTCTAACAAGGATTATGCAAGAATTGAAAAACTCCTACATGTACATCAAGCAGATTTTGTTCATTTTCCCAAATTTGATTAAGTGATGTTTGAATTTTGAAATGAAGACACTCGTGATTAGATTTTGATTTGTTCCTTTCTCCAAAATGTAAATGATTTGATCGGTTGCAAGTTCTTTCCTTTTGTGCATTCAAAATTTGATTAGCGAGTTGATTTAAGAACTTTGAAAAAGCTTTGTTTTATCCCTTAGATCACTCAAGATTGAATTTGTTTGCTTGCTTTGGAATCTGAAATAGATGAGGGAATAGAGTTGTTCATTCCTTTAGTGCATTCAAGATTTGGTTTGATTTTCAAATTGACAATGACACTCTAGGACCTAAGTTCTTTCCTTTAGTCTCATTCAAGATTGAGTTTGACCTTTGCTGTAATAAAAGAAATGAAAAAACCAGTCCTAAGCAACTCAAGACAAAAAACCAAAAAGCGACACTGTCCAGCTTATAGGTGACGCTGGAAAGTGCAGAGGCGACATTTAATTCTTACAGGCGACATTCTGTACCTCAAAAGGCGACAGATAAAAAACCAGAGGCGTGATTTCTTTCGTTATAGGCGTGATTTCTTTCATCAAAGGCGTGATTTTATTACAAGAAGGCGACAGAAGAGAATTCTCGGACATAACAGAAGTTATCGACGACAGGAAAATCTCAGTTATGCAGGCGTGAAAACAGAGCTCATAGGTGTGATTTCTTTCCGCAAAGGCGTGATTTAATTGCATGAAGGCGTGACTGAATTCTTTGTAGGCGACATTTCTTTTGATGAAGGCGACATTTCTTTGTTTGAAGGCGATATTTAATTGATGTAGGCGTCATTTCTTTTCATGAAGGTGACATTTCTTTATTTCCTGCAAAATACAAGCATATAAAGTATAATTTTATCAAAATGATTGTGGTTTGTGTCCCACCGGGCGTGCCAGAATGTAGACTAGGATTTGAGCGTGCACCTAAACCTGTTTTGAAGGCCAAAGACAAACAAACGTCATAGCATATAATCAAATCAAATTTAATGGCAAACAACTAAAATCAAAGCCACCTCAGTTTAAGCCTAAAACGGATGCGCCCATGCACCGTTTGATATGCTTGGATATAAATGGATGTGGGTGTGCAAACTCAAGCACTTGGAGCATGCAAAATAAGATGATTTGAGGATCAAGAAGACCCAAAATGACATAAAATAGGTATGAGGAACCTATTTTGCCTCAAAGGCCTCAAGAACACACAAATATGCAAAGCTAAAAGAAAGAACTAAGATTAAAACAAGAAATGAATCTATGTTAATCCATTTAAGCTAATTTAGATGTGATTTAAGATTGAAAATGATCTAAAATGATGAGTTTATGCTTATGCTAGAATGAAAATGGCATTATAACTTTGCTATTGAGTTTGAGAGTTGAAAGATGATTTGCCTTAGGAAGTGAGGGTATTTATAGGATTTCTAAAGGCTTGGGGTAGGAGGAATGAATGGCCAGGATTGAAATCCTTAAGAGAGGCCAAGATTCACTCAAAGGGAAGCACATGGATTGTGCTAGTTCTTAGCCAATCAGGAGGTGACACATGTCACAAGGTGAGTGGATGAAGGGAAGGGCAAAGAGGAGTCAACAAAGGGGGCTCCAAGCTCATAACTCTCCAAATAAATGCTTGTAAGAGCAATGAATGGGCTTTAAGAGGCTTTGAAGACTTTGGGGAAGCAATAAATGCTTTGTGGTTGAGATATTTGGAAGGAAAGACTTTGCTTTGGTTTAGGAAAGTCTTAAGCTTGGTTAGGATTGCACAAAGGTTTAAGGGTAGGATTAGGATTAGAAAAAGGATTAGGATGGGTGAAGAGGGTGGATTTGAGAAGATTCTAGAAGAGTCTAGATTTCTCCTTAGTTTCATGGAATAAAAGTTATTCATTCCAAAAGCTTAAGTTTTAGGAATATTTATTAAAATATTTTCAATAAATATGAAAATTAAATATTTAACCTTAATTAAATATTTAACCTTGGGATTAGGGTTAGAAAAGATGGGATTAGCCTTTTAATCGAAATTAAGAAGGGATTAGAAGATTTTGGAAGAGGTTAGTGGTCTTAAGGAAATTGGCCAAGTTTGGGATAAAAAATAAATTAAAAATAAATTAATTTATTTTTGAAGTTTTTGGGCAATTTATTAATTAAAATAATTAATAAATTAGGGATAATGTCCAAATGACATTTTTAGGCTAGATTCCTTAATTAAAGATTTTTAATTAAGAGAGAGGGATTTAATGCCATAAAAATAAATTAATTAATTAATGATGATGTCATCAAGGATTTTCAGAAAAAAAAAAAATTTATTTTCTGAAGGATTTTTCGGTGTCTACACTATCATGTCAAGATCTTGTCCAAAAGCATGTTGAAATACCCATCGAAGAAAATCAAGATCTAATCCCTTCACTTCCTCTATTGCATGTTCTATTGATTCCATCACCCCCAATCCAAGATCCTATCATCCCAATTCCTCCATCTGAAGATCCATTACCACCCCCCCATCCTAGTCAAGATCCCATCATTCCATCCTCTCCACTTGAGGATTCTCCAAATCAAACTATCCCATTTCCATCACTCTATCCTCTTGGTCCACTTACATTTGTCAAAGGTAGCCCACTTGAAGCAGAAGCAATAAGTTCCATATCTTCCATCAGGGAACCAGAAACTAGATGTTTATCATATTTCCCAAGTCAAAAATATCCTTGTTTGGATAAAATGCTCAAGAAATGGAATTATCAAGGCAAAGGCCTAGGCTCTCATGAACAAGAAAATCTAGAGCCCATCCAAGACAAGGAACATCCAAAATCATGTGGAATTGGTCACACATCAAAAGAATGCACTTCCTCCAGAAATGTTGGTACAACTAAAGCCAGATTCAAGCATCCTTCCAAACCCACCATCACATCTTCCAAAGCATACAATGCCATTCCTCCTCCTCCATCATTACAACCCAAGAAAATGTATCACATTCCTCCTTCATTCTCCAAATACATTTTGGATCCCTATGTCCCAAAATCTTCTAGCACATATCCTATACATACCCAATCCATTTTGGGACCTTACATCCCAAAATATCATCCCCCATCTTATCCTACTCAGTCCTTCATCCAAAATCCAAACATCCCTAGTTAGGATCAATGAAGGTACATTCCCACATATCCTATCTACCAATCTCCTTCCATCTGTCCATCCATATTCCCTCCATCCCACATAGCTCCTCATATTCCTTCCAATTCTTCTCACAATTTGGATGCCATATCCAAGATGCATAAAGGGAAATATCCACAAAAATCCAAAGATTTCCATGTCCAGCCTAAACGACATGGTCAACCAAAGCAAAATCCAATCAATCAATCCAATGCATCCCAATGGCCACAAAGGTCTAGAAAAGCACAAGCAAAATCCACTACATGGTTGCAAAGGCCCAGCAAAGCAAAAGAAAAATTTGATGCATACCAATGGCCACAAAGGCCCACCAAAGCTAAAGCAAAAATGATGTGGATCCCAAAGAAAAAAGATGTAATGCATCTAAAAGAAACATCTACAATGGAATCCAAAGTTTCTAATCCCCCAACTACTCATTCCTTTGATCCACTTCCTAAATCCACTTTGGGTCCCTATGTCCCAAAATCTCCTAACACAAATCCTCCATCACATCCACCTCTATCTTCCATGTCCTATCCACTTCATCCACCTTCTCCACAACATGTGCCAATGTTGGTCTTGACAGCATCTCCCTATCATGATCACTTTCCATCCTTCCATCCAAACACTTTCTACCACCATATCTCCCATCTCCCCCATCCAATCCATGCCTTTGCATAATCCATCCATCCCAATAAAGTTATACCAACATCCAGAGAAATCAGAAAGGTAGCAACAAATCAAAAAATATCAGCAACAAATCAGAAGATCAGTGAAGAAAGAGAGCAACACATTAGAAATATCAGAAGGTCAACATCTAGTTAGTAGAAAATCAGAAAATCCATAAAAATTGAAAAAATCAAGAGAAAAATATCAAAAAAGAAAAGAAAAAGAGAAAAACATTCGTCCTATGGTGAAAAATTGGCAATTCAAGCACCTTGGATAAGTACCATGGTGAAAACCTAGCAAACAGGTGTCATGCGTAGGTCCCCCCCCCCCCCCCCAAATTCCTTTCTGTAGTTGGGGGCCATTCCCTTCTTCCATCTTATCCAGCATCTCCTCCATCCATTTGTCTCTCACTTCCTTCATCCTCCTTTGGATCTTGATGACAAAACAAAGACTACCAGGTATACATGCTTTTGGGCACCTTCTTGACATCCATCACACCTTTTAGTTACATATCCTATGTCCAATCCATTCATCCTAGCTTCCATCTACCTTCCTCATCCTCTTGTTGGCATATCTTCCATCCAATTGTACCCCATCCTACTATCTCTGAATGAATGAACTATCCTAAGCAGGGGGCATCTTATTCCTTGGTAACATATTCCTTGGAGACTATCTTTCATCCAAAATCTTTCCATCTGCCCAAATCCTAAGCATTCCTCTATCCAAATCCCTCAACATTCCTCCAAATCGAAATCTCCCAGTAGTTCTTCCATCTCCCCATCCAAATCTTCATCCATCCAAAACTCTCAGCAATTCCTCCATCCAAATCTCCCCAAGCATTCCTCTATCCAGATCCCTCAGCATTTCCTCCGGCATCCATCTTCCAATCCTTAAGTAAATCCACCATCCAAGTCCCCAAGCACTCCTCTATGCAGATCGCATAGCAGTTCCTCCAGCATCCATCTTTCAATCTTCAAGCACGTTCATCTTCCAAATCTCTCAGCAGTTCCTCCATCCAAATCCATAGCATTTTCCTCCATCTCTCTGTCACTTGGTATCATCCCTTGTCATTGGTATCTAGCTATAGGCTACCCCCATGCAATCCAATACCATCCATCCATATCCAATGTTCCTAAGAAATATTCCAAAATCTCCCAATCCTATCCATATCCTCTAGCTATCCAACATCCAAGATCAAGCCAATCTATCCAATCCAAATCCTTAGTCTTGTTTCTAGTCTTGTAGCAAGCCTTGATCTCAATCCAATCATCATCGTTGGGATGCATCCTTTCCAAATCCATGTCATTTTAGGACACATCATCCACCGTCAGTCCATCTTGGCTTTCCAGCCCAACTGGGGCATCATCTTGCATATCTTTGGAGCTTCAGCTTCATCCCCAAGTTCTTTGTACATCCTATCCCGAGTCTTGTACCATAGCGTTAGTCATGTTTCCACCTAAGTTCATTTGAACATATGTGTCTTTAGGTCCCATCCTTTGAGTCAGTCAACCCTTGTGTCATCGTGATCAATCCAGCTACGTGCTTCAGCAATCCTCCCTTGGTCCTTTTGAGGTTCGAGAATCTTACCTATCTCTTGTCATAGGAATCCTTATCCGGTTATCCATCATCTACTTCACCAATCCTTTGAGTTTCTCAATCCTTATCTTAAATAAAAAATCAATACCAATGCTACCCTTTGACAAATAATTGTCTAGGGAATCTCATACTTGTCTTTGTAGGCCTCATCATCTCGAGCAAGAGATTGGCATACATTGATAATAATCCAGTCATTTCGAAGATCATTAGTCTATCTTAGGTTGAAAAATCCAATCCAATCCTATCTGATATCACATCAGGAAGCAGCAACTCATCCCTGACGCTTCACAATCCTCCACCAATCACACCAGGTCTGTGACGATGTATCCTTCCTCATGTTCAGACCAAATCTTCCCACAATCAAACCCAATCAATCATCCCCAATCATCCTACATATGGCAAGAGGTTTTGTGAGATACTTTTTATTTCATTTGGTCCTCTATATTTTTGCTTATCTTTTCAGCTATCTTGTAAATATCTCCCCGTCCATTGTACATATCGCCATGTCTTGTTGTACATAACCTTATCTGTCCTGCACTAGCATTTGATCAAAAAATATTGTCCCATCTACCCTTGTACTTCAGCAACATCAATTGTCAACTATTCTTGATCACAATGATTATTCTTGAACTTCATCATTTCCCAGCGAACAACAACACTCATTGTTTCACCAATCACACCAGGTCCGTGTCGATGTATCCTTCCACACATTCAAACCAATCTTCCCACCATCAATCAATTAGTCAAATCAAATCTCTCTCCTTGGCAAAGGATGTCTTTTTGGAGTTCTCATTTTGATCTTGGATTTTTTCCTTTGGATTTTGTTAATCTTTTTTGGCTTCTCATTGTTTCTCTACTCAAAGTCGCCATGATCCTTTATATCATGGTGTGCTGCGAATGCGAACAATCTAGGGCAAGGTCTTTTGATCTTTTACTTCTGCCTGTGAGTCAGTCATGTGTTTGTGGTTGTTCTAGCATCGTTTCCACCATGCCTCCTTCGGGTTTTATGTGTGATTCTGGGGCAACCCTGCATGTCTTTTTAGCGTCAGTCCTATGCAATGCTGGTGACAGGGCCTTGTGCTCTTTTGTAACCTTGGCAGATCTCTAGCATTGCTATATCAAACTGGGTTGTGCTATCTAAAAAATCCAACGCATGGAGCCCCTAAAATCCCCTGCATCCTGCATCATCTAGATTAATCATGCACCTTGCATTTTCATGTAGCTGCATCTTCCATTTTGCATTCCATCTCATATTGCACTCACCCATCTTTGCTCTTGGAAGCTTGGTTATTTATCCTCCCTTCTTCCTTTCTTCTTTCTTTCTATTTCCTTTCAAGAAAATTCTACAAAGTTTCCTCTTTGTGTTATTTTCTCAAGGGGGCATAACCCCTTATTCCTCTAAATTCTAACATGGGGCATCTTATTTTCTTGTCTTTGACGCCACGCCACTTGCGGCATCGCATCAAAGAGGGGCAAAATGTAGACACCTAAAAATCCTTTAGAAAATAAAGTATTTTTATTTTCTAAAAACTCCCTGATGACATCAGTTGTTAATTAATTATTTATTTAATTTATTTAATTTATTTATTTATTTTTATCTCATTAAATCCCTTTATCTTAATTAAAAATATTTAATTAAGAAATCTCTCCCAAAAATGTTTAAATCCTATTTAAACACCCTTTCCCTATTTATTAATTATTTAATTAATAATTTGACCAAAAATCCAAAAAATAATATTTTATTTATTTTTTCCCAAAACCTTAGAAATATCCTAAAGATCCTAAACCTCTTCTAGAATCTTCTAATCTCTCTTTAATTTCAATTAAAGGCTGATTCCATCATTTCCTAACCCTAATCCCAACTCAAAAATATTTAATTAAGATTAAATATTAAATCCTCATGTTTATTAAATATATTTTAATAAATATCCTCAAAACCTAAAACTTTTTGAAATAAATAAACCTTTATCTATTTCCTAAATTCCTAAAAAGTCCTAGACTCTTCTAGAAAGTCTTCATCCTCATCCAAAAGCCTAGACTCTTCCAGAAGAAGTCAATCCTTATCTATGAACCAAACTCAACCCCTGACCTTACCCCAAACCCTGACTCAACCTCCTAACCCAACCCTTTCTAAAATCCTATAAATACTCCTTCCAAAAGAAAATTATTAGTTAGCTTTTATTCTCATGCATTGTTATCATGCTAATTTAGTTCTAGCTTTAGCATAATCAATCCTAGTTGTTAGATTTCTTTGTTTTCTTCAAGCTTTTTAACACATCATAACTTAGCAATAATGGATTAACATAATTTATTTTATTGTTTTTCATAGCATATCATCATCATCACATCTCTATTTGGTTAATAACAATCTTAGCATAAGCATCATGTAGCTTAATCTGCATCTTAGCTCCATTTTGTCTCCTTGGGCTCTACGGGAAAATCATGTCTTCTATACCTAATTTTGTGCCATTATAGAGTATCCATGGTGTTTGAATAATCCAAATCCCCCTTAATCATCATTAGGGACATGCTCCATGTGTTTTGAGAGCACACCCACATCCTCTTTATCTGAGCAAATCAAACAGTGCATGGGCGCATCTGTTTAAGCTCAATCTGAATGACTTTGTGAATTACTGTTTTCTTTTGTTAGGTATATGTTGTTTAGGCTAACTTTTGACATGTCTACACCTTTCAAAATAGATTAGATTTGCATCGATCACACTCACGGTCTCAATGAAATAAACAATGTATGAGAAAATATATGGTGCACAACAGAAGCAAGCATGTAATGACAACAATAACATTGCATGATGCCCAAGCTCAAATTCAAAACAGTAAGTGTATTCATGTATGATCTAATAGCAAAAACCTCATTTATCATTACCTTTCACTCCTCCATCATTATAGAAGAGATAACTACCTACAACTATATTTCATAATTCCTCATTTGAAGTCATAGGTTAGTTTAAAATAGAGAAAGTATACAAACTCACCCATTTAATCTTATAAAACAACATATATTGTGTGAAATTTTTGACCTCTCTTTATATGTTTTTCTATTGATATTCACTATGTGGTACTCCCCGTTTATGATCATTTCATGAGGAAATGTCTGGATGGCTCGTGGGTTGCAAGCTAGGGCATCATGCATTGTTTATGAGTTCACTGTTTGAGCACCTCATGTCCCTATTTGATTGGTTGGTGCTCAAACAGTGAGCTCATAAATAATGCATGATGCCTTAGCTTGCAACCTGTGAGCCATCAAGACATTTCCTCATGAAATGATAATAAACGGGGAGTACCACATAGTGAATATCAATAAAAAAATAAATAAAAAGAGATTAAACACTTCACACAATTCCTTGAAGGTAATAGCAACGATGCCCTAGCTCTCAAAGCTCGCGGGTCATCAAGCATTCTAAATGAAAAGATGTAAACAATGCTAGTATTAAACAGTGAGCTCATGAACAATGTATGATGCCCTAGCTTGTAGCCCGCAAGCCATCAAGATATTTCCTCATGAAATGATCATAAATGGGGAGTACCACATAGTGAATATCAACGCCAAAACAAATAAAGAGAGATCAAACACTTCACACAATATATGTTATTTTATAAGATTTTATTAAGACTAAATATATTGTTTTATGAGCTCACTGTTTGAGCACCTCATGTCCCTATTTGGTTGGTCAGTACTCTGTTTGTTAGATTGATGCTATTAGATCAAATAGGGATATTAGTAATAAAATAGGGACATCAGTAATAAAATAATACACTTACTGTTTTGAATTTAAGCTCATAAAGATTAAGATATCCTACCTCGAATGCTTACCTCAAGTCATGGTTTTATTATGTATGACATCTCTACCCACATTCTATGTGCTTTGATCCAATGAAATTTTTATCGTTATGATGAAGTAATAATGCATTAAATATCTTATTGATGTCCCTATTTGATTGGTCGGTGCTCTGTTTGTTATATTGCTGCTATCAAAATAGAGTGGCAGTGGTGATTTAATGCATCTACAGCCTCAACAACATGGTAGCATTGATCCAATAATAGAAAATACATTACAAATGTCAAGCTCACAGTCTCAATGAAATAAACAGTGTATAAAACAATATATGGTGCACAACAGCAGCAAGCATGCAATGACAACAATAACATTACATGATGCTGGAACTCAAATTCAAAACAGTAAGTGTATTCATGTATGATATAATAGCAGCAACCTCATTGATCATTACCTTTCACTCCTCCATCATTATAGAAGAGATAACTACCTACAACTAGGGCATCATGCATTGTTTATGAGCTCACTGTTTGAGCATCTCATGTCCCTATTTGATTGGTCAGTGCTCAAATAGTGAGCTCATAAATAATACATGATGCCCTAGCTTACAGCCCACAAACCATCAAGATATTTCCTCATGAAATGATCATAAATGGGGAGTACCATATAGTGAATATCAACAACAAAATAAATAGAGATCAAACTCTTCACACAATATATGTTGTTTAATAAGATTTTATTAAGACTAAATATATTGTTTTATGAGCTCACTGTTTGAGCACCTCATGTCCCTATTTGATTGGTTGATGCTCTATTTGTTATATTGATGCTATTAGCTCAAATAGGGACATTAGTAATAAAATAATACACTTACTATTTTGAATTTGAGCTCATAAAGATTACGATATCCTACTGTTTTGAATTTCTATGTACTTTGAGCCAATAAATTTTTTATCATCATGATGAAGTAATAATGCATTTAATGTCTTATTGATGTCCCTATTTGATTAGATGGTTCTCTATTTGTTATATTGTTGTTATCAAAATAGAATGGCAGTGGTGATTCAATGCATCTACAGCCTCAACAACATGGTAGCATTGATCCAATAACAAAAAATACATTACAAATGCCAAGCTCACGGTCTCAATAAAATAAACAGTGTATAAAATAATATATGGTGCACAACAGCAGCAAGCATGCAATGACAACAATAACATTGCATGATGCCCGAGCTCAAATTTAAAACAGTAAGTGTATTCATGTATGATCTAATAGCAACAACCTCATTGATCATTACCTTTCACTCTTCTGTCATTATAGAAGAGAAAACTACCTACAACTACCTTATCATGCCTTGTTTATGGGCTCATTGTTTGAGCACCTCATGTCCCTATTTGATTGGCTGATGCTCAAATAGTGAGCTCATAAATAATGCATGATGCCCTAGCTGGCAGCCTGCAAGCCATCAAGAAATTTCCTCATAAAATGATCATAAACGGGGAGTACCACATAGTGAATATCGAAACAACAAAATAAATAAAGAGAGATCAAACACTTCACACAATATATGTTTTTTAATAAGATTTTATTAAGACTAAATATTTTTTTTTATGAGCTCACTGTTTGAGCACCTCATGTCCCTATTTGATTGGTTGGTGCTCTATGTTTTATATTGATACTATTAGATCAAATAGGGACATCAGTAATAAAATAATACACTTACTATTTTGAATTTGAGCTCATAAAGATTAAGATATCCTACTATTTTGAATTTCTATGTGCTTTGAGCCAATGAAATTTTTATCATCATGATGAACTAATAATGCATTAAATGTCTTATTAATGTCTCTATTTGATTGGATGGTGCTTTGTTTGTTATATTGCTACTATCAAAATAGAATGACAGTGGTGATTCAATGCATCTACAGCCTCAACAGCATGGTAGCATTGATCCAATAACAGAAAATACATTACAAATGCCAAGCTCATAGTCTCAATGAAATAAATAGTGTATAAAATAATATATGGTGCACAATAGTAGCAAGCATGCAATGTCAGCAATAACATTGCATGATGCCTGAGCTCAAATTCAAAATAGTAAGTGTATTCATGTATGCTCTAATAGTAGCAACCTCATTGATCATTAGCTTTCACTCCTCCATCATTATAGAAGAGATAACTACCTACAACTACCTTATCATGCATTGTTTATGAGCTCACTGTTTGAGCACATCATGTCCTTATTTGATTGGTTGGTGCTCAAACAGTGAGCTCATAAATAATGCATGATGCCGTAACTTGCAATCGGCAAGCCATCAAGATATTTTCTAATGAAATGATCATAAATGAGGAGTACCACATAGTGAATATCGAAACAACAAAACAAATAAAGAGAGATCAAACACTTCACACAATATATGTTGTTTTATAAGGTTTTATTAAGACTAAATATATTGTTTTATGAGCTCACTATTTGAGAACCTCATGTCTCTATTTGATTGGTTGGTGCTATGTTTGTTATATTGATGCTATTAGATCAAATAGGGACATAGAATTCGATATCAACCTATCATATATCCATTCCAAATGATATAACTCTATTTGAATAAACATACATGTCAACCATTTGACAAAATGTCCATATGAAATCTAGAGCAATACATTAATTTTATAGCAAATTCATGATGTATAATGCCCCTTGATTTATAGTGAATTCATGATTTATAATTCAGTTGTAGCAACTCAATGTGTTTGAACTCAAGAATACCCCTTACTTGGTTTTCTACAAAGCCTTTGGCGAAATCTGTCAGAAAATGAGAATCTATGAGAAGGTGACATGAATCTAATGAAAGGAGGCATCTCCAATTTGTTTTGCAGATATACACATTAAGGATCATGTCAGATAATATAAGGGAATTCGATCAAAATAGGGAGACAATCACTAGATTGTTGTCTAAATTTCAAAGAGAAGTCGATGACAAATATTATTATCCATGC
This sequence comes from Chamaecyparis obtusa, assembly GCA_027943335.1. Classification (NCBI taxonomy): domain Eukaryota; kingdom Viridiplantae; phylum Streptophyta; class Pinopsida; order Cupressales; family Cupressaceae; genus Chamaecyparis; species Chamaecyparis obtusa. The sequence continues at coordinate 219,231 of BSBK01011438.1, forward strand.
AAAAGTTGTAACAGCTTAAAGACAAGAATAATCAAAATCAAAACAACAAAGAGATATTGTAGGGAGAATGGTCACATTGAAGGGGGGTTTGATTATCATCTAGTGGTAATTTTGTTATATTATTTTCACAATTAATATACATATGAACCATGGAATGAGGTTTGATTATCACATTGAAGGGGGGTTTGATTATCATCATTTTTATATAGGTCTTCTCCCCAGTGTGAATATAGAGGAACATGGAGGTGTGAGTATTGAATTTGAAGATCATGATCCCATGGAAGATGGCGATCATGCATCAAAAAATACATTTGAAGATGATAGTATGAATGTATTGATCGATGTCACATTTGGTACTAGTGCTGCTAGTGTTGGTGTTGTTGTTGATGATGATGATTATGATGAGGATGACATTGATGACGTCCATGATATACCTCTACTTGAGAAGGAGGACATGGCCCTTTACGAAGGTTCCCAATCTACTCTTCTCTCTTTTGTATTGTTGTTGGTGAATTTGAAGGTTATGAATAGTTTATCCAACATAGCAATGTCACGTATGCTAAGGTTTGTCATATATGTCATTATAGTCTATAAAAGGTGAAACAAGTACGATTAAGATTATTTATAGTAACGATTTATATTATTTATTACAGATTGATAGGTGACTTTCTGTTACCACCATCAAATGTTCTCCCTCGCTCGTACCGAGAATTATGTGCCACTATAAAACATATTGGAATGAAGTATCAAACAATAGATTCTTATCCTGAAGATCATATTATTTATTATAAAGAACAAGAAAATGCAACAGAATGCCCTGAATGCCATATGAGTAGATATCGAGATGATCAAATGACAAAAAAGGTGCCTCACAAGGTTCTTTGTCACATCCCCATTATTCCATGTCTGAAATGATTATTCAAGTGCAATATCTTGGCACAATTTATGGATTACCATGCATGTGGTAGGAGTCAAGATGACATTATTCGAATGTCTACGGATGGTTCATCATTTATGGACATAGATAAAAAGTGGCCACACTTTAAAGAAGAACCTCAAAATCTCAAGCTTTCTCTGGCATCAGACGATGTCAATCCGCATGGAGAGATGAGATCGGTTTACTCAGTGTGGCCTATTTTTTTTATAAACAATAACTTTCTTCTATGGATGTCAATAAAGAGGGAGCACATTATGTTGTCAATGATTGTTCTAGGTATCTTATTATTTTATAGTTATCTACATGTAATTGTAAGTCTTGGAGTGAAATGGCCACAATAATTATTTGATGTTGTTAATTCAACTAGGTAAGTACCAAGTGAAAGATATGAATGTATATATTGCACCTCTAATCGACGAGTTGTTGATGTTATGGAATGGTTTCACTCTGTATGATATCTCTAGACCAGTTGGACATAGACAATTTCAATTCCATGCAATGCTTGTGTAGACAATTCATGATGCTCTAGGATTGACACATTTCTGTGGTATGTTATGGTGACTTCTAGTTGTACACAATAATTCAAATTCTAAAAATATACATATTTAATCCAATTGTATCATTATCTTGTAGGTCTTCAAACAAAGGAAAAATTTGCATGTCCAATGTGTGGTCCAAAGATGAAATCTTGTCATTCCAAAAGTTTAAGAAAGAAGGTGTTTGATGAGTATAGGCAGTTCCTCCCTAGAATTCATAAGTATCGAAGTGCAGAAAGACATATTTTCAATGAGAAATAAGAGACTACATCAAAGCCCCAAAGAATGACACCTCACCTATTGAAGTTGAAATATAATAGAATTCGAAGTAATAACATTCCACCTAATGGTCGATGTTTGAAAAATATATATTTTGATTGTGTTTTGTTGGCTAATTATGTAGTTGATGATCTTGAAGGTTGTGAAGGCATCATCGACCAGCGTCCAAAAGGACTAAAATGTTAACCCAGAGAATTTAGTAGGTTGTCCTACTATGAGAAACTACAAATTGTGCATCTGTTTGATACTATGCATATTAGAAAGAATCTAACAGAGACACTGTGGAAAATATTGGACGGAAGATGTGACAAAGAAAAACTTGGCAAAATTTATATTGACATTCATGAGTCCAATCATGCAATGAAAAATATCATTGAATCAAATAGCAATGGAAACTGGATTAATGCAAGTGCTCTTCCTTGGTTATTAACAGAGCAACAAAGTAATGCCATAAAAGAAGTGATCCGAAAAATTCAATTTCTTATAGGATTTGGTGCGGATATAAGCAATCTCATATCAAAGAAAAATAATTTTGGGTCAGGGATAAAAATGCATGATTGGCATACCTTCATCAAGGTAAGTCATAGTCTTTTGTATTTACAATATATTTGTGTGATTGCATTCAATTTTCATTGTATGAAATGATCAGTTGACAATTGTTGTAGTATTTGCTACCCCTATCTCTCCCAGAGAACTTCGACAATAATATCAAACAAGTGATATATGATCTTAGAAAATATATGATGTAAGAAGTGATATTTTTTTAATATATCAAATAAGTAATATATTGTAAAGTCTCGTATTTATATATTTATGTCTTGAATCCCTTGTAGGTGGTTGTCATCTAAAGAAATCCATAAGGAAGATATAAAATATTGGAAGAAAAAAATTTGTCAATTAATGTGTGAAATGCAAAAGTGTTTACCTCCATCTTTTTTCAATGCACAAGAACACTACCTCATACACCAAGTTGAGGAGATTGAATTGTGTGGACCTATACATGTTAGGTCAATGTGGATGGTTGAGAGACACTTGAAATTTTTTAAGGGTTTGGTATGACAAAGAGCACGTCCTGAGGGTTCTATGGTTGAGGGGTATATGGTATATCAGATGATGGTGTACGTTACTCAATATCTTCCTAATCTTGTAGCAAAGACCCATATAGATTTCATTGGGGATCTCGACTCAATTAAAAAATTTGAAGGGGAGTATTTGATGGGAAACGGTAGATTTAGGAAACTGGAAGGTAATAAATTATGAGATTTTATTTTAGTTAATTAATTCTTAATCTTCAAAATAAATCTGTTGTAAGTCATCTATTTACTTTTGTACAGCTTCTAAAGAGTGGGATGCAATACATTTGTTTATTACAAATAATCAAAATTGGATGACGGTATGGATTGAATGATGTCAACATGATGGTCATAGATTAACATGGGAATCCATGTCTTCATTGGTTATACAAGCTCATTGTAATGGAGATCCCAATGTTACACAAAAGGAAATAGATTTAGCATATGGTGTAAGAGATCACCATGTACTTATAAATTTGTTAATTAATTAACCGTATGTTTTTCAACTCGTGATGCAATAATTTATACATGTTTGACATTATTGCAGGTGAAACACCACAAGGCTATATTTTGCAATGGCTATAAATTTCGCATCAAAACGTTGGATGACATGAAGAGAACTTGTGATTCTGGGATAAGTGCAATGTTCTAGGTGACTAATATTTCATCTAGAAATGACTTACATCCTCGAGAGTCACAAAATCAATACTATGGTATTTTGGTTGATATACTTGACTGTGACTTTAATTCCTTCAAACTAGTTCTCTTCATTGTGAAATGGTACAGACTACAACTCAATAAAAATGATCCTGATAGAACTGTTATTGAACATGAAAATAGATTTTCAATGATTAATACAAGGTTGTTTGAGCCAATTGGAGAAGAGCCCTATGTTCTTCCAAGCCAATGTGAGTAGGTATTTTATGTTAGGAATAATAGTCCACAATACAACTGAGGGGGGGGGGTGAATCAGTTTTATAACAGAATATTAAACTTTAAAGTTTAAGCTCATTAATATCAGATCCAATGAACACAATGAATGCCAACTCAATAACGCAATATTTTGGTTTCGGAGAAACCTTGTTAAAGGTAAAAACCCTGGTGGGAATTAGCACCTACAAATGATGTACTAAGAGTATAGTAATCATTGTTAGAAGATATAGCCATGTTAGGAGCTTATTGAAACATTATAGTACATAGTCCTTTCTAGAGGACAGACCCTGTTAGGAGTCAAGAACAAGAGAGGGCTCACTGCCCAAGGCTCACTTTCCAAAGAAGGGTAAATCCACCTTCAGAACTCACTCGTTTGCAATAGGCATATATGAAGAAACACACAATCTTTGAACTGTTTACCTGCAACTATCTTTGCTTGATCAGTTACAATGAAGTCCACCAGTAATCCTCTACTCTGCATATAGCAGATACAAGCTCGCAACTTTCACAATCTCCTTATATCACATATATTCCATCCATATCTTTTCCAAAGAAAAGACCTTTCATTTATACCTTATTACAATTTACCAAGGTCAGGTCGGCCCATGATGCTTTCCTAATTACACATAATTACATAAACCCTTTCTAAGATACACACGGTATCTAGAATAAGTCTACAATTATTTCATTACAATGATTAAGGACTGACATCCTTATTTTATGCTTGCCAAACAAAACACACTCTTCATTCCCTAAGTCGGCTTTAGAATAAACTATCACCATAACACATGCCACAGATGATGTCACCAATCATTTTGTACCTTGCGCTGACTAATGATCATCCATTAGTACCTCTTCCATCATCCTTCAAGTTTTCATACCTTGAATCTAATCCTTCTAAAATCTATATCAAAAACTCAGAGACTAATTCTGTCAATTCTCACTGTCACAGTCCAGTGACTAGTCTTTACCAAAACTATTGTAACTCTCTTAATATGCAACAATTAATGATGCAATCATAGATATAAGATCATAATATCCACCTAAACTCTCATCTAACTTTGTAGCATTTGAAACATCCATACACTATCCATACACTGTGATTACCAGTCTTGTTCCTTCATAGAAGCATATGTTGACATCAGTGACAAAACACAAATGACAATAGTATGAGTGCCCATTCAATAATGTAGTGATTAAACATATTAAATGTCTCAATCACCACCCATGCATTAGCAATATCCAACAATCTCCCCCTTTGGCATTGATGTCAACATATGATAAAATCTTATCCCAAAGTTATATCAATCCAAAGTCCTTCAACTGAACAATCTCCCCAAATAGTAGAGATTTTCTCACAGCAACACTCCCCCTTTGACAACAATGGCAAAGAGTGCTATGAGCCTTCAACTACCTACACATATAAACTTGCTTCCATGATCACTCTCCCTGAGGAGTAGATCCCTACATCCTGTCCAGAAAATGATAAGACTCCAAATACTTCTGGACTGATGCATCTCTGCATTACCTCTGAGATATTCAAAGGTGTCTTTCGGTAGTGGCTTTGTGAAGATGTTTGCAATCTTCTCTTTTGTACTAATATATTCTAATTTGATTTCTTTTTGTACCACCTTGTCTCTCAAGAAGTGATACTTGATAGAAATATGTTTAGTTTTGGAATGCATCACCAGATTCTTTGACATATTTACTGTACTGGTGTTATCACAATGGATAACCACAAGCTCTTCAAAATTTATTCCAATGTCTATCAGCATTTGTTTCATCCAAATAATCTGAGTGCAGTTTATAGCTGCAGCAACATACTCTGATTCAGCAGTAGACTGTGCTATACAATCTTGTTCTTGCTTAGCCAAGAAACCAACTTTTTCCCAAGGAAAAATACACCGCCACTGGTACTTTTCTGTCATCAATATTTCTTGCCCAATCAGTATCAGTATAAGCATGAAGTTCAAAGTGATCATTCCTGTCATACCATAAGCCATAGTCTATGGTTCCTCTAAGATACCTCAGTATCCTCTTAACAGTAGCTAGATGTGTCTCTTTAGGTTCTTCCTGATATCTAGCCACAATTCCAATAGCATTAGCAATATCTGGTCTAGTGTGAGTCAGATATTGTATCCCTCCAACCATTGATCTATACAAAGTCTAAAAAACACATATTGATTCATCATCAATTGTTAGCTTGTTGCCAGTCACCATAGGTCTTCCTACTGGTTTACAATCTTCCATTCCAAATTTCTTAAGCAATTCTTTGAGATACTTGGTCTGAGAAATGAAAATACCATTCTCATTCTGAGTTATTTGTAGTCCAATAAAGAATTTCATTTCACCTATCATGGACATTTCAAATTCACTTTTCATTTCTTTAGCAAACTTCTTACATAGATCATCATTACCTCCAAAGATAATGTCATCCACAAATACTTCTACTATCAGGATTCCATCTTCAGTAGTTCTTAAATACAAATTACTACCTGCATTACCTTTTCTAAATCCAAGTCCAAGTAGATACTTGTCCAACCTTGCATATCAAGCCCTAGGAGCTTGCTTCAACCCATACAGGGCTTTCTTCAATTTGCACACCATGTCTTTATCTTCGCATAGAGGAAATCCATCTAGTTGTTCTATGCATACTTCTTCTTCAAGATCTCCATTTAGAAATGCATATTTAACATCCATTTGATACATCTTAAAGTTTTTTGTGCGCAGCATAAGATAGAAATAATCTTATTGCCTCTATTCTAGCAACAGGAGAAAAAGTTTCTTCAAAGTCTATGCCTTCTTTCTGTGAGTATCCCTTACACACTAGTTTTTCTTTGTTCCTTACAACTGTTCCTTCTTCATCCATTTTGTTTCTAAAGACCCATTTTGTTCCTATAACATTTTTATTTTTAGGTCTTGGAACCAATTCCCAAGTATTATTTTTCTTTATCTGATCCAATTCTTCTTTCATGGCATTTATCCAATATTCATCTTTAAAGGCTTCATCTGTAGTTTTTGGCTTAACTTGAGAAATCAGACAAATTTCTTCTCTAACTTTTGATCTAGTTAGCACTCCCTAATTGGTATTGCCAATAATTTGATTTTTAGGATGGTTATTTTTTACATACCTTGGAGTTTTAGGAGTTTCAGTAGTCTTGCTTGTATCAGCATCACATGCCTCTTTTTCACTTTCTTCCTCAACAAGTTTTTCTTCTTCAGCAGCAATAGTGGTTTCTTTCACCTCTGATATCTAGTTGCTATCATACATTCTTTCTTGTATCTGCAATTTTTCATCTATTTTTACATTGTTACTTTCAACCATCTTCCTCAATCTCAGATTGAAACATTTGTATGTCTTTCTTTGAATAGAGTAACAAAGGAAGATACCTACATCACTTCTAGCATCAAATTTCCCTATCTCATCATCCCTCTTGATATAACATTTTCTACCAAATTTTTTGAAATATTTTACAGTAGGAGTATGATCAAACCATAGTTCATAGGCAGTCTTGTACCTTCTCTAATTTGAATTATGTTTAATGTGTACACTGTTGTTCCAATAGCCTCTCTCCAATGTACATGATGTATATTTCCCTCAATCGGCATTGTCCTGGTAGCATCAAGTATAGCCTCATTCCTTCGCTCTGCTATCCCATTCTGTTGTGGAGTCCTAGGAGAAGATGTTTGTCTTTTTATCCCATGCTCTTCACAATATGAATTGAATAAATTTGATGTAAACTCTCCACCTCTATCTGATCTTAAACACTTTATTTTCAATCCTGATTCATTCTCTACCTTTGCTTTAAATAACTTGAATTTATCAAATGCTTCTGATTTTTCTCTCAAATAAGTAACCCACATCATTCTAGAAAAGTCATCAACAAAGAGTATAAAATACCTTTCACCATAGTATGACTTTGTTCTTGTAGGCCCACATAGATCTATATGTACCAGATCCAACTTCCCCTTTGATGTAAATGTTTTTCTTTTATGACTTTTTTTAGTTTGCTTTCTCATAACACATTCTCTGCATACAGTGTTAGAAGGTTTCACAATCTTTGGTAGATCTCTTACTGTATTAGCCATACTTTCCTTCACAATGTTATCAAAGTTAACATGACAAAATCTTCTATGCCATAACCAACTATCATCTACCTTCGCAAAAAAACAAGAGGCTCCAAATGTGTTTAGTTCAAATACATTACCTCTAGATATTGAACCAGTAGAAATCAGTTTTCCTTCCTTGCTTTTGATAAAGCATTTACCATTAACAAAACTTAACTAAAATTTTTTTATCCATTAACTGTCCAACACTCAACAAATTATGTTTCAATCCTTCAACAAGTAGTACATTGTTTGTATTAGTCTTTCCATCTAGAGTGATGGATCCTACTCCTATGATGGATTTTGGGAGATTGTCCCCAAACCTTACAACACCTCCATCATAATTTACTAATTTAAAAAACTTGTTCTTATCGCCAGTCATGTGGTGAGAACATCCACTATCAATTATCCATTCAGTTTTCTTGTCAACATGAGATACTAAGGCTTTTTCTTCGTGAACCGGTTCATCTTTAATAGCAACAAATCTAATCTATTCATTGTCTAAATCATCATCATCAGAGATTCCTTCACTAGCATAATAAAATTCTTTGTCTCTTCTAGTCTTTGCATAATCAGGTTTGTACTTAGGAACTCTTGTAGGACATCTAGATACAAAATGACCTATCTTATTGCATGAAAAACATTTCAAGGGTAACTTTCCTTCAAATTTGCCCTTACCTCTTTTCTCTCTTCTAGCAATTAGTGCAACAAGTTCTTCCATCTTCTTTTCTTCTTCCATTATCTTCTCCCATTCCTCAACATATTCACCAAGCTCTTCTTTTAGGTCTTCTTTGCTTGTGCTCGGGAGTGCAGATACTTTCTTGTGTGTGGATGCCCTGAATGCAGATTCAACTTTAGGTGCATCTTCTCCTAATTCTGCAGCTTCAAAAGTAGTTAACTTTGCAATCAACATCTCTCTGCTAAAGTTTGGAGTCAGGGGTATAGTTTCTTGAATAGACATTGTCTTGAATTTGTATGTAGGATTCAATGATCTGAGGATCTTCACAATGAATTCCTCTTCATCATAAGTACCTCCACAGTTTCTGATCCCAACTACTACTTTTGTGACCCTTTGAACATAGGCTCTAATGCTTTCATCTTCATTCATTTGCAGCTTCTCCATCTTTGTTTTCTAGTTTTGTAACTTTGCATGCTTGGTATATTGATCCCCTTCATATAATGCTTCTAATCTATTCTAGATTTCATGTGTCTAATCTAAGTCTTTAACTTCAGTGAACTCACCTTCAGATAGTGCGTTGATCAATGCTTCTCTTGTGACCATGTTATATGAAAATAGCTTCTTCTCATCATCATCAACAAATGGAAAATCATTCTCAGTCTTCAGGGTTTGCTTCTTCTTTGTAATCATCCAGTAATCTATGCCTAAACACAATAAGTGTGTTCGCATCTTGTTCTTCCAACTATCAAAGTTTTCAAGATCAAATTTAGGACCATCCTTCCTATAGAGTGCCATCTCCAAGATCACCTCAAGTTGTTAAGCTTTCTCTCTGAGGACCACACGCTCTGATACCAATTGTTAGGAATAACAGTCCACAATACAACTGAGAGGGGGGGTGACTCAGTTGTATAACATAATATTAAACTTTAAACTTTAAGCTCATTAATATCAGATCCAATGAACACAATGACTTCCAACTCAATAAAACAATATTTTGATTTTGGGGAAACCCTGTTAAAGGTAAAAACCCCAGTGGGAATTAGCACCCACAAATGATGTACTGAGAGTATAGTAATCCTTGTTAGAATATATAGCTCTATTAGGAGCTTATTGAAACATTATAGTATATAGTCCTTGCTAGAGGACATACCTTGTTAGGAGTCAAGAACAAGAGAGGGCTCACTGCCCAAAGAAGGTTAAATCCACCTTCAGAACTCACTAGTTCGCAACAGGTGTATATGAAGAAATACACAATCTTTGAACTATTTACCAGCAACTGTCTTTGCTTGATCAGTTCCAATGAAGTCCACCAATAATCCTCTTCTCTACATACAATAGACACAAGCTCGCAGCTTTCACAATCTCCTTATATCACATATATTCCATCCATATCTTTTCCAAAGAAAAGACCTTTCATTTATACCTTATTACAATTTACAAAGGTCAGGTCGGCCCATGAGGCTTTCCTAATTACACATAATTACATAAACCCTTGCTAAGATACACATGGTATCTAGAACAAGTCTACAATGATTTCATTACAATGATTAAGGACCGACATCCTTATTTTATGCTTGCCAAACAAAACACATGTTTCATTCCCTAAGTCAGCTTCAGAATAAACTATCACCAGAACACACGCCACAGATGATGTCACCAATCATTCCATACCTTGCGCTGACCAATGAACATCTGTCAGTACCTCTTCCATCATCCTTCAAGTTCGCATACCTTGAATCCAATCATTCTGAAATCTATATCAAAAACTCAGAGACTAACTCTGTCAATTCTCACTGTCACAGTCCAATGACCAGTCTTTACCAAAATAGTTGTAACTCTCTTAATATGCAACATTTAATGATGTGAACACAAATATAAGATTGCAACATCCACCTGAACTCTCATCTAACTTTGCAGCATCTGAAACATCTATACATTATGATTACCAATCTTGTTCCTTCATAGAAGCATATGTTGACATCAGTGACAAAACATAAATGACAACAATATGAGTGCCCATTCAGTAATGTAGTGATTTTAAACATATTAAATGTCTTAATCACCACCCATGCATTAGAAATATCCAACATTTTACTCAGAGGTTCCACATCAACCAGGATAGTCATTTGTTGTTAGACATGATTCAAGAGAAAGACCGATAAAGTATAATGCGATGGAAGAAGATGCCGAGGAAGATGAAGAATTCGAAGATGATGTAGATGATGATCATGATCGAGAGCTAGTCGAAGAAGAATATGAAGAAGAAGACGACAATGATGCTTCTATTGATGGTGATGATGCTGCTACTGATGAAGATAATGTTGATGATGACGATGATGATGGTGTTGATGGTGATGACGATGACGACGGTGACGATAGTGGTGGTGATGATGTTGGCGATGACAACAATCTTGATGATGAGATGGATGAAGAAGAATATCAATGACATGAATGAAATGTACAATTATGTCAGATGTTTGGCTTGTTCTAACAATTTTTTTTATATGTACTACTCTTATTCACCTTATTTTATATGTCCTACTTATATATCTTTGATCTTTTGTTAAGAGAAATTTCTTTCTAAAAGAGTGTATTTAATCTCTATATGCTTAAACAACCTCACTAGTTAAGATGTAGTGGGCATGACAAGAATCAATGAACTTGAAAGACACCAGTATTTAGACATGCACAGATTAGTGACGTGATTAAGCAAATTACCTTTCTTTATAATTTTCTGGGGTATTTTTTTATATCAATGCATTTAATCTAAATACTATCTTATGAGAGTTGCTTCTACTAATTTTCTATTTCCTTGCACATCAATGATGTTAAATCATAGGGGATTCTCGTTGTTCCCTGCAATGGAGTGAGCTAATTATGAATTGCTTAGTAATTGATTTTTATTGCATGGTTGTCTTTGGTTTGTCATTTTGTTTTGAGTGTCTAGTGATTTAAACCAAAGACTTTGACTTAGCCAAAAAATGTGCAAGTCTACATTAGTATGTTTCTTTTTATTGTAATTATAATTAGTATGAATGAACAAAATAATGACAATGCAATATTTTTTGAAATAGCGTCGATGACTTCGATCAATGTGCCTATGTGTTAATGTGGTGTTGGCCCATGCATGTTGAAGACGTCACGCACAACAAGTAATCCTGGGCATCAATTTTGGGTTTGCCCAAATAGGAAAAGGGTCTGGATACGTAATTATATTTTATGTTTAAAAATAATGTGACAACTAATCATTTTATGAAGAACTGATGTACATTTGGTATTGCAGGGAAATAGTGGATGTCAATACTTTCAATGGGTCGATGAAACCACATTTACATCTACCCCATCTACATCTATACCTGATGTAGGAAATGAGTGCAACTTGTGTAAGGCTCGAGAGGTAGCTAGTGCCGCCAAGATTGCTTCAATGGAGAAAGCAGAAATCATATTTATGTGATGCCTTCTTTGTGTAGTTTGTGCACTACTTTGTTGGGACCATATGCATAAATGTGGTTAACAGAGGGTTGTTGTAGATACTAAATTTGTTTTTAGAATTTCTAGTAGATACACATAAAGAACATGCACATAAACACGACAAATGAGAAACATAAATATAGATATCACAACATCTAAGAAACATAAATGTAGGCATCATGGTCACAAGTTTTTGGAGACACAACATAATTGAATGGTATACCCAGACGATGCAACACAACTATCACTCCTCTGGTTCCAAGTTTACACTGTGGGATCCAAAATCTATAGATAAGGAATAAATTTAGAGAGAGAAGGAGGGACGTAATGACCAAAATAATACAAGGTACCTATATTATTTTGGTCGTTATAGCCCTCCTCCTTCGCTCTTTAAATTTATTCTTTATCTATGGGTTTCGTTTACTGCAGTGTAGACTTGGAACTGGAGTAGTAGTTGTGTTACATCGTCTGGGTATACCACTCAATTATGTTGTGTTTCCAAAAAATTGTGACCATGATGCCTACATTTATGTTTCTCAGTTGTTGTGTCCCAGGACCCCTTATGACCCTTTACAACCCTTTACGATCCCTAAGAATACATCTTAGTGGTCTTAAAATGTCGTATATGGTCATAAGAGGCTCTTAGGAGGGGTCAAATGAGCTTCCACCTTCAAGTGGTTGGCCCTTTTAAGTAGAGAATGTTAAACTATTCTCAAAACAAAGAGAAACTCAATAATTTAAGATCTCGATCCACGTACGACAAATATATATCGATCCATCTCAATGGCTACCAAATCAACAGATCTCTGCCAAGAACCCAGTCACAAAGAAACACCACAGACCACACCACGAACCCACTGTGAAGATGCATCCGATGTCTCATAAGTCGCATCAAACAACCCACTTTTTGTAATCTAAGTCTCTCAACTCAGTTCACCAAGAAGAAGACTTCTCCCAATTCATCACGGACACCATAGTGATCTATGAATCTCCAATGTGCAAGTTCTACAAGTCACTCTCACAACATCACATCTAACTCATTCGAAACTATGACAAAAATGATAGACGATCCCAACGATCCATCACAACCTGATCTCAACAATAATGCAAAGAGTAGCTCAATTTTGTCTTCAAGCCGATCAATGCACAGTCTACTCAAACTCCAAGTCAAGTCACTACTACACTCCATAGGAAAAAAGCACATCTAATTTAGACCAAAGAAGTCAAGAAGTCACTCGAATCAGATCCAAATGCAATCAGGTCCGCATTAATCCCACGAACACATCAGGAAGAATGCATCTCTGATCACCGCACTAGCTTCTTGTGCTAGAGCTGTCGCTGTCACAAATATCGATTCAGTAGGATCCATTCCAAATCCAAGTCTCTAGACTCGACTCAATAATCCATGAACTGCTACTGAATCTACTGCAAAGTCATCTCTGAATGATACATAACCAAATCATGAGCAAGAACCAGATCTGCAAGAACACCGTTCTGAATCGATACCAACTCAATCGATAAATATATATATATTTTTTAAAAAATTAATTTTCATCGCAACTACGACAACCATACAATAGCGACAGTTATTTATCGAAAACATCTGACATCCAGCCGTCGCATGTACAACATCATTGTTGGTAAAAAACTATAAACAAAGGATATCCGTCGTAAACTTTTGACGGGTATCAGTCGTGTTACAAGTAGTAGTTGTCATTGCACCAAAAGATCGACTTGTTAATGCCCAATACAACTACTAGACTTATAAAAGACATAGGAGGCTGTTAAACCATGTCGCGAATCTAGAGGGGAGCACTGACCATTTTGCCAACAATCTCCCCCTCGGCATTACCCGAGGGGATTCGAACCTATGACCAAGCTTTGATACCACTTGTTACAAGTAGTAGTTGTTGTTGCACCAAAATATTGACCTGTTAATGCCCGATACAACCACTAGACTTATAGAAGACACATGAGGCTGTTAAACCGTGTCACGAATCCTGAGGGGAGCGCTGATCATTTTTCCAACAAGTCACATGTACAACATCGTTGTCGTTAAAAACTAAAAATGACGGATATCTGTCATAAAATTCCGATGGATATCCATCGCATTAACAACATCTTCGTCGGAAAACAAACTAAAAACGACGATGACCCATCAGAAGATTCTAACGGGTCGCCGTCGTTTGTATTTTTTTGCGACAGATAGGCGTTGCAATTGCGACGACCACAAATAGGTCCGATGACAAGTTTGCCATGTTGGCACCCCTTTTTGCAACAACCATGGTCGTCGTAATAACGATGCACATCAAAATCATCATTTTTCCCGACTGCAAAACTGTGATGACGGGTGGTGTCACTTAATCGACGGTATACGGTCAGAATTCTGACGGTCGGCTATCGAAAAAAGGGCTCAAATGTACTAGTGATTTTAGATCTAAAACATTTTCAATAGCATTTAAATCAATATTTAGAAATAAATCAAAAATAAAAGAAAGGAAACATTATAAATAAATCAAGAATGAAAGAGAGAGGAGCATATCAACCCTTTTGAAAAAAACTTAGCCTCCAAAATACTAAGTCAATGTATTTCCAATAATAAAAATATAATACAATATCAAACTCAATGCCTAACATAGGGAAAACACCTTACTCCTTCGGAAAAGAATTAGTAACCTTTAAACCTACATTAAGGCCCGTTTGGTGCATGGAATATGGGCCCTAATTCCGGAATTAGAAATTCAGATTATTGAATTCTATGTTTGTGTCCATCCAAAAAAGCAGGAATTGGAATTTTGATATTCCAATTTTGCCCAAAAAATGGGCATTTCATCTTCTACTTGAAAAGGTGGAATTAGAAATTCCACTTTTCAAATGCCAATTCTAAGAATGTCAGGTCTGCGTGCAGTACATAATATTTGGCGTCCGCTTTACATCTCTCATTTTTACCTTCTTTTCTCATTTTTTTTTCCGTCTGTGTGCTATTGTGGAACTCTGCAATAGTGTTCTTTCCTCCACGTTACCTTCAGGGTCTTTTTTTCATTCCGTCTGCGTGCTACATTACAACTCTGCAACGCATCTAGTAAGTCATTTTTTGCATAGGGTTTGACAGATGTTTATATACATGAACTGTTGCTTACAGAAGTTTCCAGAGCCCATACATTACTGCTGCAATCGACGGTGTGGAGTTTGTTTGTGTGATGAGAAGGTAAACCAAACCCTCCATTACATTAACATCTTTTAAAATTTATGTGCCTATCTGTATGCAGCATTTTATGAAGGTATTGGTTGTTATGTGGGCTCTCGTGTACAATACTTTTTTGGTATGTAGTATGTCTGACACAAGCTGTCTGTTTTGCTCACATTCATATGAAAGATTGAATGATTTATTACTATTTACTGAAAGATTGAATGATATATTTGTATGTAGATTTATCCAATCATTAATATCATCTTCCGGGTGAACCAAACGGTTCAACACATATTCCGAAAATCATTTTGAGGATATGTATCTTCTAGAATTGCAGCATATTCCATAATTGACTATATCCAACATTCCGTATTCTGTGCACCAAACGGTAAAGTCTCTTCCATGTCTATATTTCAAGTCCTCAATATAGAGACTCAATGATGCCTAGAAAACCATCAAAATGTATCATCATGTGCCCAAAAAAGGCTCCAAAATACTTTAGGACAAACCACAAACATTTTTCTCCATGCAAACAAAAAACCCTAACAGGGATTTCATGGCTACTCGCCCCTTCATGGATGCCCCTGTTCCTGTAGACAACATAACCGCCATTGCAAACTTGCAGTATATCAATGCACCCAATTCATCTTTTTCCTCCAACATGATTGTCATGCCTCAAATCCCATCTCCAAATGATACCACATTTGCCACTAACTTTAGTAACACTATCAGGAGCTTGAATTCTGCCCAATACCCTACGAAAACCCCACAGACAGTAGATTGCAACCTGTTGTTCACAGTGGGGCTTGCGTTGGAATCATGCCCAACCTGCATAAATGGCACCCATGCATTTGCTTCAATCAACAATGTAAGCTTTTCCATGCCCACAATTGCCCTTCTGCAAGCACATTATAACAACATCAATGTGATTTTCACTAAAGGTTTCCTAGACAACCCTCCCACTCATTTCAATTACATAGGAACACCGCCATAGAATCTCTTCACTTCCAAAGGAACAAAACTCACTCGTCTCTCATACAATTCAACAGTGCAGTTGATTCTCCAGCATCTTGACTATGGATAATCATCCAATTCATCTCCATGGCTTCAATTTCTTCATTGTGGGTTCAGGGTTTTGTAACTATAACCCTAATAAAGACCCAGCAAACTTCAATTTAGTAGATCCTCCAGAGCGTAATACAGTTGGAGTGCCAACAGGAGGGTGGACTGCCATTCCATTTATAGCCAACAACCCAGGCATACATCATATTCTTTCATTTTTCCCTTCATGTTCTTTACATTTTCTATGTATTTATGTCATCTGATTGTGGAATTGATATGCACTCAGGAGTGTGGTTCATGCATTACCATGTGGAAGTGCACACAACGTGGGGATTGAAGATGACATTCTTGGTGGAGAATGGAAAAGGACCCAATCAATCCATATTGCCTCCTCCCAAAGATCTCCCCAAATGCTAGTGTCGGAGGGCTTTGCTTGAAGAGCATACTGTAAGCTTCAAATATATTTCTGTGGTTTCTACGAGTCACTTCAATATGCCAAAAGTTTCAGTGTTATTTAAGCCTAGCCTTCGGCTATTATTTGATTTTACATTCAATGTTTCTTAGAAAGAACGGTGGGACATTGTTTCTACATAATATTGAGAGAGAAAGGTTAGTGAATTATAATAGTCTTTTAATTCTTGTAATAGGATGTGGCTAAACTGTAGATTCAGTTTTCTTAAAATATGGTGATTTTTTGTGAAATTTTATATAGTCAATTTTTCATGATCTACATTTCTATTGTTATTATTATTAAATTATAAAATTGGAATGAGAAAACATTGTGTTTTACAAATTTGGGGTTGTATTCACAATGTCATTTTGTGGGAGATTAGTCGTAGGGTTTACAATACGGTGCTTGGTCAAAATCAAATATGAAAATGTGTTTAGGTTAATTGAATAAAATCAAGAAATGTTTGAACAAGTGCAAGGGTATAGAAATGTTTTGTTCAAATTCTTTGGTATTTAGTTCTTGGAACAATAAATAAGGTATATGTTAATGTAATGTACAATCGATCTGTAAATGTTAACAAATTGATATTTTTTGTGTTCATTATTTTGAAATTTGTACATGCTCAAAAAGAAAGAGGATCCAGTTTAACTGAGTTGAGATGAATCTTGTGCAGCAAAAAAATATCCTATGAGGTGTATTTATGATCTAAGCAAATACAAAATTATTTGACTTGCCCCTCTATGATCTTTGTTTTATGATGATGCATTAGGACTAGCAATATTTAAAAATGCCTTAAGAATCTATTAGATTGTGAGGGTTACATTCTTCTTAGTCAATCTCTTTAATAGACCAGCTTTATGGTCGGGTAAGTGAATATTTAAGATATCGCTCTCAAACACTTAAGTTTCTTAAATGCACACGTGTTGTAATTCCAATGTAGATATGTTCATTGTAAGATTTGAATTAAAATGTTCCTAGGATGAATGTTTCTTACTAGACATATGAATTAATTACACAAATGAGTACTTTTAAATACCAAGACATAATGAATAGTCAGACAAACATATATGACAAGTAAAAAGGAGGAGGAAATAGAAACTTGAATTTGAAAATGTATTGTAGGGTTGAACCCATGCATTGTGCAATTGAACCAAGATAAGAAAGCATAGGCCTCAAGGAAAGGAATAAATGCATGGATAGTGGTTTATTGATAGTTTCAATGCATGACTAATTACATGGGGAATGTTTGTGGATGGATGCAAAAGGGGATAAAGTAAGGCCAAACATTTGGAAATTTTATGTCTAAATGGGGATGTATGAAGAATCAAGGAAATAGTCAAACTTAGCACAAGAATTCACCATCAATTGCTATGTAATCAAGTTAAGATATTCTATTAAGATGGGTCCAAAACTAAAGGAAATTTCAACATGGGTATAAAATAATTACTATTTAATTTTTCCCCCACTTTGAAGGGCATTTGAATTCTAAAAGAAGTATATAATTTAACGTATATGAGAATTCTCCATCATTAACAAAATAAAATACTCATGCACTAAAGAATATGCTTGTTTTGTATATCTAGTAATGGACACATGTTGATTTATTTGTATGTGTTTCTTCTTCATCTAAGCACTCCATAGGAACTTGCAATACAAAGAAAAGATATGTAATGAACAACTTCTATCATGCAAGTGAAGTATACAAAAAAAAAAGTTTTTTTTTAACTGTCTAGGAATATGCAAAAAATAGGAAAAGAGCGGAGTAAGGAAACTCTTCCTATAAGGAAAGTGATCTTAAATTCTCTTCCCAATGTGGCAACAATGACATGGTATGGTGCTTTAGATATGGCCATGTAATGTGATTACAATTCAAGTCTAACAATTGGGATAAGTCCCTACTTAGCTTAGGTAGTTGCCTAAAATCTCAACATAGGAATGTTAGTGACAATGTATTCCCCCTATAATTGTTTGCATAAAATGTGTGAAATGATCTAAAGGATCCAAAAGGGAAAACTACATGAAAATAAAATATCAAATGAAAATCGTGTAAAGAACATAAATTGGAGAAAACATTGCAATAAGTGATATTTATTTGCTCCTATTATAGACAAATAAAAAATGTAATATGGACCCAAAAGGTAAAAATGAATAAGAATAATGAAGGCATAGTATCCCAATTATTGGTGGAACTTTCATGAAGGCATAGTATCCCAATTATTGGTGGAACTTTCATGAAGGCATAGTATCCCAAATATTGGTGGAAGAAATTCATGAGTTTTCTTCTAAATTCATGTTGACAATTGTTTGGTCATTATAGGCACCTAAATTAACATATCATTAGTTACCTAATAACCCCAACCATTTCCTCTATAGTCGATTGAATAAATCTCTATTTATCTAGTTTTAATTTTTTTATTAATTAAATAACTTTTAATATTTAATTAATAAAGTCATTATTCACCAACTATTCACCTGATCCTATTTCTAGCTTAGAATATTTATTCAAACTTCTTTTGTAATCCACCTTAGATAATGAATTTAAATATTTATATACCAAAGTCTACCATCATCATCCCAAAAATTAAATAAATTTCCCATTTACTTAATTTTCTATCTCATTCGCTTTTCATTAAGTGGGTTAAAATCCATTAACCCCTTGATCTTCTTATTGTACATTCAAAATTCTAATTGTAACATCCCCTCAAATCCTTGACATCCTCCAAGGTGTACAAAGGTGAGCCTTTGTACACAAGGCATGGATCTATGTACATGTGACATGCCTTGGTACCATGTCACATGGGTGAAAGGACTTTCCATCCATTAAGGGTACTCCCAAGTCCCTTTTTCCTTATTTTCCCTCCACTTTCTCCAAGAGGAATCTCTACCATTGATTTTCCCTCAATCCATCTATCCTCCATGTCCACTAGACATATGAGACACGTGTCTTCTTCTCATGCCCTCAAGGGTCTCAATCAATATTAGGCCTTGTTCTCTACTTTTGTCCTTAGCCATCCAATCCCACAACTAAAAATCTATAAATACTATTGTCATCCTTATCAATTTGAGCAACATCCTCTTATAAAATATTGTGGTCCTAGCGAAGGCACTCATGTACCACCAAATTCATCATCCTTGAGCATAACCATCATAGACTTGACTTGCAATAAGGGTTGGTTTTGGTAATTATTATTTTGTTTTTTATCAATATTTGCCAACTCTTATGCTTAATTCATTTGCATGCTCTGACTTTCTAACCAAACTGTCGAGCGTCAACAAAACTACCGAGCAAGCGAAGCATCGCTGAGAAAGCACGTCAACCAAGCTCCACAACCATCGTCGAGCACAGGTTCTGCCGAGCACCATAAATTGGTTGAACTCCTTCAATGGCCAAACTCCTAGATCAACACTTGGCCACTCTAATTTGTTTTTGTAAGATGTTACAATCTCTATTTAAACTAACGAACTTATTATATCTAAGTGCACGAAGAGACCAGCGTTGCAGTGACTTCTAATTTACGACGATTTGATTTGGTAAAAAATTAAAACAAAGCAACTTGTTTGAGCCCAAGTTCGAACTGGGGACCTTAAGTGTGCGAGACTAACGTGATAACTAACTATACCACCCAGAGTGCTTTAGATGGTCATTTTCACTACGTTTGTCATAACTTTATTTTGAAAGAATCTCTATAATATGAAAAATATGTCAAAAGACATCTACCGTTGTGTTCTCCACGGCAGTAGACAAAAGTGAAAGCAAATGCAAAGAAAAAAAATGTGCCGTCCTCGGGATCCTTGTCTAATGACTCCATCCACTGACATTCTAAATATTTTAGGACCCAAGCAATGAATCTAGTAGACTCACATCATGCCACTACATTTTCGTTCGAATGAATGTCATTTCTACACATTTAGAATGAACGGCAAAAAGCGTAAAAATGTCATTTCTCCACAGTCAGATTGAATGGTTGTGAAAAATATTTCCGTTGCCGGGACTTGAACCCGGGTCTCTCGGGTGAGAGCCGAGTATCCTAACCAACTAGACTACAACGGATTGGCTTCTTTTTATGATTTAAGTGATTCTAAATTGATCCTGCAACATTTTGCTTCAAGATGGCTGCATATCCAACTGGCCTACCATTAAAAATTTCATTAGATATAACGGACAAGATGTTAAGTTTTTGATAAGTAGCAGATGGTCAATTGTTTAATTTTTATTAGAAGTTTTTTCCTTCAACTTTGGGCTTTTCTAAAATAATTTTTTTGTGTTTTAATATTTGACTTATTTTTCTTTCAAATTTAATTTAGAGTTTTTCTACAAAATGAATAGAAAAATGACTTCAACATCATAAATATAGATAGATTTCATGATATTTCACTCTATGAAAATAAAGTGTTACAATATTAGTTTTTTAAAATAACTTTATTTAATTATTAATCTACTTATCTATAAGTAATTAAGATTATTTAAATAAATTGAAAGTCTTAATTATAATTTTGGATTTGTGAACTACTCACATTATTATATTTAAGATGTGAGAGAACCCACCCCTACAATTCTATGGGAGTTGTGGGGGTATAGAGCAAAAACTCCTCTACAAGCCCAACTATTGTAGGGATCTATAGTTTCCCACTGCACTCTCATTCTATCATTCTTGAGAAGGACAACTTAAGAACAACACAAGGTGGTTCTTCATATCTATTATTTTTCATAGAGACATAACTCTACAATAGCACCACACTTTGTATCATAAGAAATAAAAAACCTGCTAATGTTGGCACATTGTGATTGTTAAGATGTTGTGTTGTTGTTTTTGTCATCAAGATTCAAATTCTATTGAAGATGAGGGTTCATACCCCAGGTCAAAGCATTTACTGCTCTTTAAAAAAACACTCAAAATAAGCTACTAAAAACAAAAAAAATCTGGTAACATTGGCACGTTGTGATTGTTAAGTTGTTGTGTTGTTGTTTTTATCATCAAGATCCAAATCCTATTGAAGATGAGGATTCATACCCCAGGTCAAAGCATTTACTACTCTTAAAAAAACTCAAAATAAACTACTAAAAAGGTCCTCTCCACAATCATATTTCTTCAAATATTTTACCTAAATTTTTTAAATATAAATATGCTACCAATGTCAAAATTCTACAAATCCCCCAAAATCGCATCTAACAAACGAAAGGTTGACAAATCATAATAATAAATCGTTTGATTTAAGCTCCAAAAATGGAGGTTGAGGGTGGTAGATTTTGAGGGATCTGTACCATTATTTAAACTTTTATAAGGCACTGTTTGTTGGACAAAACATTTTCTAGGCTTTCAGGAAACGTGGGTCTAAATTTGATGAAATGGTTTACAGAACATTACAATTTGAGGTCGCACCAGACGTGGAGTAACAAGTTACGTAGTCCACCAACAGTTATATTTGCTTCTGACGTTTCCTTTTCTTATTGTTACCCAACAAACTCTTGTCTGATATTTTATTAAGATTTAAGTCTGTGGGTGACTTTATGGTGTGTATAAAGGACCAATGAGTCAAAGTCGGTGAGTACAGAAAGTAACAGAGAAAGAAAAAGAAAGAATTTTGAGAAACAATGGGACGAGCAGTGACCTCAGTGCTGCCAACAGTGATAGTGATTCTTGTGGTTCTTTCTATTTCAGTATTGGTGGTAAAGGGAAAAACTAGGCATTATAAATTTGATGTAAGTTTTGTTGCGTTATATCTGTTTTGAAGAACTTTTGACTTTGAGGTTGTCACAATGTGAATCTATTTGGTGTGGGCTCAAATTTGTGATTATTGTATGTTGTGTTTAAATCTTGATGGTGCAGATACAACTGAAGAATGTTAGCAGACTGTGTCATACAAAGTCCATTGTCACAGTGAATGGGCAGTTCCCTGGGCCAACTGTTTATGCTAGGGAGGATGACACGGTGCTCATCGAGCTCACCAATCATGTCAAATACAATCTCTCAATCCACTGGTATAGTCTAGTATTACTGTTATTGATGAAGAATTATAAAAGCATTGTAATGAGTCTGAATTATGGGTGAAATTGTTATTGCAGGCATGGTATAAGACAGCTGCGTACAGGATGGGCTGATGGGCCTGCTTATATCACTCAATGCCCCATTCAAACGGGGCAGTCTTATACTTACAACTTCACCATCACTGGGCAAAGGAGGACACTCTTCTGGCATGCTCATATTCTATGGTTGAGAGCAACAGTCTATGGAGCCCTTGTTATTTTACCCAAGTTAAATGTGCCTTATCCATTCCCCAAACCCCATAAGGAAATCACATTGATTCTAGGTCAGTGAAAGGGTTATCAACCATTGAATTATATTTGATATGATTTCATGATTGGTACACTAGTACTGAGTTATGGTTTCTTGTGGATGCAGGGGAGTGGTGGAATGCTGATGTGGAAGCTGTGATAAATGCAGCACTGAAGTCAGGAGGAGCACCCAATGTGTCTGATAGTCACACCATTAATGGAAAACCAGGTCCATTAGGCACCTTCATATGTCCTATCAAAGGTAAAGCGAACAGTCAGTGTTAAGTAAAGATTTTTCATTAGGTTATATTATGCTTTGAGGTTTGATTTAAACAGCACATTTTAGGCTCTGATTTGTTTAGATGACTGAAGTGAATTATATTAGTAGAGCCCCTTTTGGGGTTTGATTCAAAAGCATATTTTAAACTTTGATTTAGTGTGATTGTTTAGATGACTTATGTGAATCACATTAGGGAGTTTGATTCAAACAACGCATTTGAGATTTATTCTGAGACTTACAAGACTTATCATACAAGCAATATGGACAATGCTTAATAGAATAAAAGAATTACACAAATCCTGAGGATTCTTGCAATTCTTGCTAACAGTGAGTGTTAGGAATGATGAAATCTTATAACAAAAGGTTGCAATCTCCCCTGTATTGCAGATACCTTTGTCCTTCCAGTTGAGCAGGGTAAAACATACCTCCTGAGAATAATCGATGCTGCACTGAATGATGAACTCTTCTTCGACGTGGCAAGTCACCACCTCAAAGTGGTAGAGGTGGATGCAGTGTACACAAAGCCTTTTGAGACCAAATCTGTGGTGATTGCTCCGGGACAGACAACAAACGTTTTGCTCCATGCAAACAAAAACCCTAGCAGGTATTTCATGGCTGCTCGCCCCTTCATGGATGCCCCTGTTCCTGTAGACAACAGAACTGCCACTGCAATCTTGCAGTATATCAATGCACCCAATTCATCTTTTTCCTCCAACATGATTGTCATGCCTCAAATTCCATCTCCAAATGATACTACATTTGCCACCAACTTTAGCAACGCTATCAGAAGCTTAAATTCTGCCCAATACCCTGCAAAAGTCCCACAGACAGTAGACCGCAACCTGTTGTTCACAGTGGGTCTTGCATTGGAATCATGCCCAACCTGCACCAATGGCAGCCGTGCATCTGCTTCAATCAACAATGTAAGCTTTGTCATGCCCACAATTGCCCTTCTGCAAGCACATTATAACAACATCAATGGCGTTTTCAGTAAAGATTTCCCAGACAACCCTCCCACTCCTTTCAATTACACAGGCACGCCGCCAAAAAACCTTTTCACATCCAAAGGAACAAGACTGACTCGCCTCTCATACAATTCAACAGTGCAGTTAATTCTTCAGGACACCAGCGTCCTGACTGTGGATAACCATCCAATTCATCTCCATGGCTTCAATTTCTTCATAGTGGGTTCAGGGTTTGGTAACTATAACCCTAATAAAGACCAAGCAAACTTCAATTTAGTAGACCCTCCAGAACGTAATACAGTAGGAGTGCCAACAGGAGGGTGGACTGCCATCCGATTTACATCTGACAACCCAGGTATATATCACATTCTTTCATTTTCCCCTTCTTTTCCTTTACATTATGTATATAAGTCTGTCATCTGATTGTGGAATTGATATGCACACAGGGGTGTGGTTCATGCATTGTCATTTGGAAGTGCATACGACGTGGGGATTGAAGATGGCATTTCTGGTTAAGAATGGAAAAGGACCCAATCAATCCATATTGCCTCCTCCCAAAGATCTTCCAAAGTGTTAGTGTTGGAGGCTTTGGTTACATCTTACGTCAGCTTTTCTAATAGAATCTATTGTTTTGATAGGGTTCATTAATCGATTCAAATTCAGATGAGTGATATAAGAGAGTCAAGATTTAGAGAGCGTTGTTTAGGTCTAGTTTATCCTCATTAATTTTCTACATAATGTTGAGTGTGAAAAGGTTGGTATATCATAATAGTCTTACAATTAGCTACTTGGACGAAGTCAAATCTGAAAATGAGTTTAATTGAAATTTTTGAGCATGTACAATTATAGAGAAATGTTTTGTTCACTTATTTCATATTTAGTTCTTGGAACAACAAAGAATGTATATGTTAATGCAATGTACAATTGACTTGTTAATGTCAACAAATTGATATTCTTGATGTGTCCATTGTTCGGGAATTTTAACATACTCAAAGAAAATGTGAAGAATCAAATTTAAGTCAATTGAGATCAATTTGATGCAACATAAACATATCTTATGAGGTGCAATTATGAGCTAAGCAAATACAAAATTATTTGACATGTTCCTCTTTGATATTTGTTGTATGATGATGCAGGAGGACTAGCAATATTTAAAAATGTCTTAAATATCTATTGGATTGTGAAGGTCAAACTATTCTTCGTCAACCCCTTTAATAGACTAGCTTTATTGCCCTACGCAAATATTGAAGGCATCATTGTCGAACACCCATGTGTCCTATATGCAAAGGTGTTATAATTCTAATGTAGATATGTTCATTTTAAGATATGAATCAAAATGTTTCTACAAAGATATTTGATTTAATAAACACAGATAAGAGTTTTTAAATACCACTTAGACATAATGAATAGTCACACAAACATATATAACAAGTTGGCTTACAATGACTAGTGAAAAGGAGGAGGAGAATTTTTTAATGTATCACAAGGTTGAACCCATGCATTGTGAAATTGAACCAAGAGAAGAAAGCGTCGAACTCAAGGAAAAAAGAATAAATGCAAGGATATTGGTGTGATATAGGTCCAATTCATGACTAATTATGGTGAATGTTTGTGGATGGATGCAAAAAGGGATAAAGTAAGGTCAAACATTTGGAAATTTTATGTTTAAATGAGGATGTATATAGGATCAAGGAGAGTGGAAAGCTTGGCACACAAATTGTAAAGACCGAAACTTGCACATAAGAGACACGTAAGCTCTAGAACAACAAAACTCAGAAATGTCGAAATACATAATCAGTCTAAAATATAATAAGACTTTTCCACAAAAAAAATTCATTTTTATTTAAAGAGATTACAATAATATGAGATAATGTCGAATATCCTTGACATAATAGATAAAATTCGACCAAACTGTCAAATAGAACAACATGAGTAAAATAATACATAAGGTATGTCGACCATACCATCGCACATAAAACATAAAAGTGTATAGATACAAATACAATAGAGCACATGACCTTAAGGTCAAATAATACAACATATCCGAATACATATGCCATTAGACTATCAGTCGTTCATCCGCATATCCTTGTCTCCTATGTCATTGGACAATCTATCATCCATCAGCAAAACTTGAGATGAAAATGTGATCCAGGCGTTTATTCCGCCCAACCACGGAGTGGTTAGCTCCCCTAGGGCTCATCCTGAAATGAAGAGCTCACCGACCCTACTCGAGTGATATATCAACTCGACACTAATAGATCAGAAAGGAATCTAGTGCAAGTTGTGAACTAACTACTTTATCATACACAAAGTAGAACTAACACAGATATGGCAAAGAGAAAGTACATAACCAACACAAATTTCATTATGTGTTTACATAGCTTAGGCCTAATTAGCATAAATAACCAGATTTCTACTGGTAGATAAAAGAAATTAATTTAACCCTTCTCTATGTTTCCATATTCGGCAACCTTTCCCAAGATATCTTTCTCTAAACATAACTAAATATGGGACGAAGAAACATCATAAAAATAAGTTTTATACTTTCTGTACATAATTTGCTTCAAACTGAATTAACCATAACTACTCAATTTTAGATAAATATACTATAAAGAAAACATGTTTCATATTTTAGAAAATCTTCCCATTGCGACATGAAGTTCATCTAGTTTCTGACATAGCTTAATTAAGAAAAACAACAACATGAAACACTACTTCAGGAAATTCTTTAAATATCTGTCGCAATTAAATACACAGAACAACCAGCATATTCCTAAGTTTTTTTACCATACAAGCCATCGCCCTTAGTAATCTACTGTCAAACACTACCCAATACGCAAAATTTAGGAAAAACAATAAATGGATTCCTTTGCCCTTTTAAAATTTTTGGGAAAAATTCCGCGTTAAACCTCTATCTTGTTTTCTATTTCTATCCAAAAGGTATCAGACTTATGACATTGCTTTAAATAGGAAACATTTAGATTCACTATCAAAGGAAAAAGTTCCCAAGTACAATTTTCTATGTTGTTACGAAGAGAATTATGATTTAGCTGATCTATAGAAGAATATTTGTTGATTCAAAGATGTCATCTAGAAACTAAAAAAAAACATAATTTGCCTTTTCATATTCGGTCCATCATTTGTAGTAAGGATCTAAGAGGGATGATGTGTTGCAATTGGACACCATTGATTTAAATAGGAAAACTGTTCATTCTCAAAACATAGCTCCCTTGTTGTAAAGCCCCCAACCAATTAAGAGTGCAACATCAATGAGCAAGGAGTAGGGCGATGCCAAACTTTGGATTTAAACATCTACTATTTAAAGCATGAAATGCAATCCTCCAGACATTTGTACAATCACTAAGTAATGAAAAAATATTAATAATAAAACTTGAATACAATCAAACATCGAATGAAGATTGGAAGGAAAAGTCTCAACTAAATACATATTTACTAATTGACCCATCAACATATGTGCCATTTGCTGCAACCCATAATATAAAACAAATTTTCAGACAATTCTCTAAGATTGATTTCCAACATATTTTTTTTACTTCATTTCTCTGTTCACTAAGGTGTTGATACAACCAAGTTTTCCCTTAGTTTAGAGGCATTTTCTCATGGTGGAAGGTTGTTTATATTATTCTTAAGTTTGTAAGAAAAATGATCAAGAACGTATTTAGTTTCTCTATATTTTAAATGAAAACACATAGAGACAATCATAAAACTAAATCTGACATCTATCAAAAGCATAGATACAACTTATAATTTATAGAATCAAAACAATAGGAAAAAACCTGGAAAATTAACAGTGTAGTTTGCATAAAGTCGACCCTTAAAATCTCTAAAAATAGCTCCCTTGCTCCAGCTATTTGCGAATCTCCTTTATAATATCCAAGAGCTAGTCTTCTTTTCCCTCTATTTCCTTTCTGTATTCTTCATTCAATCTACTTATTCTAATTTCTCATGTGTGATCCAAGGATTCCTCCCTCATGCCACATTTTCCTCCTAACCTATTCTCCTCTAATCTCTCCGAAAACTAACACACATGTGCATCCAGAAGAAGATGTGATTGCTCACATTTCTTATTATCTCTTGTAGTCTATCTTCTACTGGGTACGCATTTGGAGGATAAACATTGAGTGTGGTGCGTTAACTTGAATGCTTCTAACAAAATGGTTAGACACTTCTTAATAATGATAATAAAGAGAAGCCTAAAGATTGGGTCAACATACATGAACTCGGTCAAACTCTCCATCCTTTCTGCACAGATATAAGAATAAAAAATTAGGTTATGACATCCTTCTCCCCTTAGAAAGTGCATCGTCCTCAATGCCTTATGAAAAGGTAGATCATGTAAGAAGAATTTGTGTTGAAATTTTTAGCATGCCAGCCGGTGTTAACTCCAATGTTAAAAATGATAGATTGCAATCACGAAATTTTAAATAAAACTATATTCTCATTTAAAAAAAGAACCTAATGATTGCATCAGAGTAATTCCAAATTACTAACTTTAACCTTTTCTAGAAATATAAATAGAAAATCATCAAATTTTCATTTCCTTAGATAACAGAAGGTTTAACTTAAAGCACTCACACACACAAATCAACTCAATCACTCAAGCAAGAGTAAATGAAATAAAACTAATAGTACTATTTTATCCAAACATTCACTTTATGAGCTAATTCAAGAAACTCATAAGATTTCAAAATAATTTAAGTGGTGTTTTCTTGCAACCATTATTCCAATCTCACCCTTGCCGACAAGATAAATACACTCTACCTCAATCACATTTCCGCCTTTGTTTCCTGTCATGCATGCTCAAACTCAAAAGATCATCAGTAGGTTAGTCTCATTAAACCCATAATTGAATTTAAATTGCATAACATGTTCATCATTTCAATTTCATCATAAGTAATGATTCATAATGAAAGTAAAAATTCCTCATATAACATCATACTTTTTACTTCATTTAAATATTTCATCATAAATTAATTAGAAAAACATAATAAAGCTATATCCATATTATCATTTATTTAATACGACTTGGATTGACAAACCTTCAACCAAGTCAACATAAGTCTAAAACCATATGTAAATACAGTCACACAAATAGTCCTATAAACTAAGAGCATCAAATTGGGTTATAACATAGACCCGATGTCTTATGGAAACATAAAAAGTAGTTCACTACATAGCTTAAAGCATAAACATAAAAGAAAATAAATCTAAGAAAATAACTACAGAAATTATCTATGCATGTCTTTCACGTCTTCCCAAGTAGCACTGTCAACAGAGAATTGGTCCCATTGGACCTTATACTACAATACATCTTTGTCACGCACCCTAATGGTACATTGATCAATGAGGCGGGTAGGCTATACCAACACCACCCTCGGGTCCTGAACCTGTAATGCATGCCAATCAAGAATATGAGATGCATCTGGATAGTAGGGCTTCAACAAAGAAACATGAAAGACATTATGGATCCAGGCAAGAGCTAGCAATAGAGAAAGTGTGTAGGCAACGAGGTTGATGACCTCAAAAACATCAAAAGGACCCACATATCTCGGTGCAAGCTTTGAAGACTTACCAAAAGAGATTGAGATTTTATGTGGTCTCACATGAAAAAACATTGTATCACCTTCCTGAAACTGTCTAAAAGTGTGGTTCCTATCTTCATAACTCTTATGTCTATCAGTTGCTTCCTTCATCCAAGTACGAATCAGAGTCATATGTTCTTCCATCTCTCTCAGCATAATAGGACCAATGATTATCCTATCCTCTACTCTATCCTAGTTGATAGGAGTACGACACTTCCGTCCATAAAGTGCCTCAAATGGTGTCATTCCCAAAGAAGCATGGTAAGAGTTGTTGTAGGCAAACTCCACCAATGGAAGATACTCTTCCCATTTATACTATTGATCCATGCAATAAATCCAGAGAAAATCCTCAATCACTTGATTCACTCTCTCAATATGCCCATCTATCTGAGGATGATAAGTGGTACTAAAATTAAACCTAGTTCCCAAAGATGCATTAAAGGTTTCTCCAAAACCTTGATGTCATCCTAGTATCTCTATCTGATATGATAGTCTCAGGTACCCCGTGCAATCTGAAAATTTCCTGGACAAACTTCTTGGTCAAAGCCAAAGATCCATCTCTCAAGCTCCTTGGAATAAAGTGAGCTACCTTGGTTAGTTTATCTACTACAACCAAGATTACATCATGTATGCGTCGTTTCATGAGTAAACTTTGGATAAAATTCATACTGATGACTTGTCATTTATACTCTAGTATATCATGTGGATACAAAATTCCTGCTGGATGGACATGTTCAGCCTTAACTTACTGACATTCTAAACACTGGGCTACACAAGTTGTCACATCTTGCTTTAGCCTTGGCCAAAAATATAATGGCCTCATATCAGAAATTTTGTTTACCCTTGGATGTCCTGAAAAAGGAGTGCAATGCATTTCCTCTAAAACCACCTTCCTCAACCCTTTTCAGTCGGGAATATACATCATGTCTTGGTATCTCATGATACCATCATCCTCAAAAGTGTATCCTTCAAAATGGTGATCTGATATTTCTACAAGTAATGTTGTCTTAACCATCTCATAATGGTCATCCCCTGAAATATTCTCTAACACATTCTCTCAATCGAGTTCTAGAAGTAGATATAGAAGAAATGTGTCTTCTCCTTCTTAGAGAATCTGCTACTCTATTCTCTTTCCCCTTAATATACTCAATACCAAAATCATACTCACTCAGAAGCTCCAACCAACATCTCTGTCTAGCATTGAGATTAGGTTGTGTGAAGATATACCTAAGTCCCATGTGATCTGTCTTCAACTCAAATGGTTTACCCAAAATGTAATGTATCCACATCACTAAAGCATGAACAATTGCTGCCAATTCAAAGTCATGAGGTGCATAGTTAACCTTATACTGTTTCAATTTTCGTGACTCATAAGCCACTACTTTGTCACCTTGTATGAGAATACCACCAAGACCTTCACCTGAAGCATCAGTGATAACTGTAAAGTGTTCATTAGGATCTGGTATAATTAAGATAAGAGCAGATGTGAGTTTTTGTTTCAACAATTGGAATGATCTCTCACATACATTAGTCCACTCATATCTTTTCCCTTTTCTTTGAAGAGATGTAATAGGTGTTGCAATCTTGGAGAATCCCTCCACAAATTTCCTATAATATCCAGCAAGTCCCATAAAACTTCTCACTTCACTCACATTTTAAGGAGTTGGCCACTCAAGAATAGCTTTGATCTTTGTCCGATCCACTGCAATTCTATCTGCAGAAATGATATGACCCAAATAGTGAATCTCTTTCTTATAGAAAGAACACTTTGATAGTTTTCCATACAACTTATCTCTCAAACATTGTAGAACTATCTGCAAATGTTCCTCATGCTCCTCCATACTCTTGGATTAAATCAGTATGTCATCAATGAATATCTCTACAAACTTATCGAGACAATCCCTGAATACACTATTCATTAAGTTCATAAATGATCAATCCAAAAGGTAAGACTATAAATTCATTGCCCATACCTTGTCCTAAAAGTTGTTTTGGATATGTCCTCCTCTTTGATACAGAGTTGATGATATCCAAATCAATCTTGGAGAACATAGTTGCTCCCTTCATTTGATCAAAAATTTCATCTATCCGTGGAAGAGGGTATCTATTTTTAATGGTAACCTTATTAAGCATTTTTTAATCTATGCACAATCGTAAGGTACCATCTTTATTCTTCATAAAGATCACTAGAGCTCCCCATGGTGAGACACTAGGAGGAATAAACCCTTTATCCAAGAGTTCTTACAACAACACCTTCAACTCATACATTTCTGTAGTGGAAATTTGATATGGTGCCTTAGATTGAGATTCATTTACAGGCATCACAACAATTGAGAAATCAAATTCTCTCTTTGGAGGTAACTTGGGTAACTCTTCAGGAAAAACATCCTTGAATTCCTGCAAGATAGGGAAATCTTATAAACTAGGAGGTGTGTCCAGATATTTGACATAAGCCACATACATCATACACCCCTTTCTCTTTGCTTTTTTCAATTGCATGGCAGAAACCTGTCTAAGTTCAAGAGACCTTTTCACACCATAGAGTATTACAAGATTACCTACATCATCAAGGTATTCTACTATTTTATCCTTGCAATTCACTATGGCCTTATGTTTTGTTAACCAATTGATGCCCAAAATGACATCATAGGAACCTAAAGGTGCAACATACAAGTTTACTTGCATTTGAAAATCAGGAAGTTCAATCTTGCTACAAGATAAACATTGCTCAACCTTATGCTCTTCCTTATTTCCATATTCTACCATCCATGGTTCTAACATATATCCTACTCTAATTGGAAATTTAGAAACAACTCTAGGATCTATGAAATATTTAGTAGCTCCAGTATCAATCAAAATAGATATGTTATGACCAAGAAGCTTACCGGCCATCTGAATGGGTGTTCCCTGAAAATTAGCTTGTCTATTATTCACAGCTACATGAATCTAGTGTTGAGTCTGAGGTCCTTTCCCATCTCTATGGGTTGATCGATGAGGACAAACACTAGCATAATGGTCACCTCCACAAGTGTAGCAACCATCTCGTGGTCCCTATTTACCATCAGGTTTATTCCTCATGTTATCATTCATGTTGTTGCCCCTATTCTAGTTACCATTGTTGTTCCTTACAGCATTACCTCTGCCCTTGACTCTCATATTCTGCACCTATGTTCGACTAGTGTCCTTGGGTTTATTATCTTGAAACTTCCTCTTATATCCCTGAGGTGCACTAGTCCTTTGACTCACTCTGATTGAAGATACCTTCTTGAGTTTTTGCTCTTGTCTCAAATCCTTCTTGAAAGAAAAATCCATAGTCTTGGGCTCATGCATATCCACTTCTGATCCTATCTCTGGATGTAATCCTAGAATAAACTTGCGGGTTCTAAACTGCTCATCTTGCTAATATTGAGGTACATATTTTACCAAGTGAAAAAATCTCTCATGGTATTTAGTGACAGTCAAAACTCCCTAAATCAAGTTCTGGAATTTAGCCACTTTCCTATCATAGTACACTACAACATTTGGGGTCAAATTTTGATGCTAATTTGCGACGCCACTACAATTTGTGTTTGTTTTTTGTGTTCTTTTTGCAATTGCCCCCAACAGTGTCATAATAGCAATGCTATCATCATAATTGCGACACCCATTTGGTTATAAACCAAAAAAAACAAAAAGAAAGTGTCATTTGTAATTTGTAAATTCGAAGAGCTGCCGCGAAGATGACACTGCACTTTTGCGTGGTGCGAAGAGGGAATTCAAGTTTGGCATGCGCAAAGATGCTGACACCATGTGGGAAGAGGGCAATGGCACTTGATGTAGGCATTCGAGCTTTGTCTTCTCATTAAATCAATTTTAGTGGCATTGTTTACATCTTAGCATTTGGAATGCTCGATGACTCATGAGCTTTGAGAGCTAGGGCATCGTTGCTATTACATTCAAGGAATTGTGTGAAGTGTTTGATCTCTCTTTATTTGTTTTGCTATTGATATTCACAATGTGTGTACTCCCCGTTTATGATCATTTCATGAGGAAATGTCTTGATGGCTCGCGGGCTGCAAGCTAGGGTGTGATACATTGTTCAGGAGCTCATTGTTTAATACTAGCATTGTTTACATCTTTTCATTTGGAATGCTTGATGACCTATGAGATTTGAAAGCTAGGGCATCGTTGCTATTACCTTCAAGGCATTGTGTTAAGTGTTTGATCTCTCTTTATTTGTTTTTCTATTGATATTCACTATGTGCGCACTCCCCATTTATGATCATTTCACGAGGAAATGTCTTGATGACTCGTGGGCTGTAAGCTAGGGCATGATACATTGTTCATGAGCTCACTGTTTAATATTGGCATTATTTACATCTTTTCATTTGGAATGATTGATGACTTGCGAGCTTTGAGAGCTAGGGCATCATTTCTATTACCTTCAAGGCATTGTGTGAAGTGTTTGATCTCTCTTTATTTGTTTTGGTGTTGATATTCACTATGTGGTACTCCCCGTTTATGATCATTTCATGAGGAAATTGTTAGAGTATTAGTCCTTTAGGCTTATTAATTAAATCATACTGATTTAATTATATAAGTTCATATTACTCTAGTTACTTAAGCTTCATTTAGGTGCATTATTAATTAATTATTAATTAATAATGTGCAACCTAGCTTTTACCTTTAGGGTTTCTATCTCACCTTTTATAAGGTTGAGCAATGTACTTTTTCATTATCTCTTATGCATTTTTCACATTTGAGAGCAACTTTTCTTCTATCTCCATTTTTCTTCTCTTGTAACAGGTTATTGGCTAATAGATTCTTCTTGGGTTGTGTACAATTGAGATTGATCAATTCTTTCAGAAATATCTTGATGGCTCACAGGCTACAAGCTAGGGCATCATACATTGTTCATGAGCTCATTGTTTAATACTGGCATTGTTCATGAGCTCACTGTTTAATATTTGGCCAGGCCATGTAAATGGTACTAGGCCAACCCAATCAACCCAACAACATGTGTCATGTTTATCTTTGTCAAATACACTCGTTCACCATTTTATTCTTATTCTTCACACAAATATTGCATCAAAAGTAATTGTAAACAATGATTCAAAGAAAAAAGAAACAACTACAATAGATCAGACCCCAAAAGTATACAGTCAACTATAATAGCTCTCAGTCTTAATGAAATAAATAGTGTATAAAACAATATATGGTGCACAACAGCAGCAAGCATGCAATGACAACAATAAAATTGCATGATAAAATTCAATACTCTTAATTTTTATTCAAATCTATTTGAAACTCTTGTCCAATAGTTAAACTAACCTATGACTTCAAAGGAGGAATTATGAAATATAGTTATAGGTAGTTATCTCTTCTATAATGATGGAGGAGTCAAAGGTAATGATCAATATAACAAATAGAGTACCGACCAATCAAATAGGGACATGAGGTACTCAAACAATGAGCTCATAAAACAATATATTTAGTCTTAATAAAATCTTATAAAACAACATATATTGTATGAAGTGTTTAATATCTCTTTATTTGTTTTGGTGTTGATATTCACTATGTGTTACACCTCATTTATGATCATTTCATGAGGAAATATCTTGATGGCTTGCGGGCTACAAGCTAGGGCATCATACATTGTTCATGAGATCAATGTTTAATACTGGCATTGTTTACATCTTTTCATTTTGAATGCTTGATGACCCGCGAGCTTTGAGAGCTAGGGCATCATTTCTATTACCTTCAAGGCATTGTGTGAAGTTTTTGATCTCTCTTTATTTGTTTTGTTGTTGATATTCACTATGTGGTACTCCCCATTTATGATCATTTCATGAGGAAATGTCTTGATGGCTTGCAGGTTGCAAGCTAGGGCATCATGCATTATTTATGAGCTCACTATTTGAGCACCTCATGTCCCTATTTGATTGGCTGGTAATCAAATAGTGAGCTCATAAACAATACATGATGCCTAAGCTCAAATTCAAAATAGTAAGTGTATTAATTTATTAAGACTAAATATATTGTTTTATTAAGATTTTATTAAGACAAAGTATTTTGGGTTAGTTTTATGTTGTTTTATAAGATTTTATTAAGACTAAATATATGATGTAAAATCATAATTATACTTGATATATATATACTTCAAAGGAGGAATTATGAAATATAGTTGTAGGTAGTTATCTCTTCTATAATGATGGAGGAGTGAAAGGTAATGATCAATGAGGTTGCTGCTATTACATCATACATTAACACACTTACTATTTTAAATTTGAGCTCAGGCATCATGCAATGTTATTGTTGTCATTGTATGCTTGTTGTTGTTGTGCACCATATATTATTTTATACATTGTTTATTTCATTGAGACTGTGAGCTTGATTTTTCTTTCAGAAGTGTATGGCTTGACTATGCACATGCATAATTGTAGATGAGGATTAGTAATAGGATGCCATTCATTGCTTAGATATTTTTTATCTAACCCCCATCTCTCTTTTCTTTGCAAGTTCTAGATCACACAGGGGCACACTAGATTCTTACCCGGATCAAAAATTCATCACTTTAGACAATGTCTGACACCCTTATTATTTATGTTCATCCTCTTATGTATGCCTGTACTCTTGCATTTTCTTCTGAAAGTTATTTTCCTTGTATAGTATATACAAGTTATTTTTCATATATATACATGTAATCTTTAGATGCAAAAATTTATTTTCCTTTACATGTATCTTTGCATGAAATGAACACAAATTAAACAAGATCATCTAATAATGCAAACTAGGGTACTTGATGTTACATAGACCTTTCTATAACTTTGTCCTAGGCCCTCCTAGAATCAAAGAGGCTAATCTCTTCGCCTTAAGGGTGCTATCCTAGTCCCCTTCTAAGAAGTTTCAAACTCCTCCTTTCTCCATTCAGTCTATGACACCAAGAATATGATAAAGTTCACTGTTCTAGGAACCTCTCTGTCCCTTCTAAAAAAATTTGTCTGTTGTCTGGCCTAAAAAGGCTACTAGGTTTAGTAGGCCTAATTGACCTTTTTCTGCTAATAACTCCAAATTTCTCTGAGAAAAGAATCCAACTAATTATGGATTCGAATACCCTTTTGGGAGGGCTTTAAGATTCTGTCAGTCTCCTTTTCCCATACTATCCTTACAGGGCCTACTAAAAATGGGGCTATAAATGAGGGTTTGGTAACTCATTATCTGTAACAGTGAGGGTTTAGTATTTTCCCTTGTACCCATAATCCCCCGAGCTCTCTCTGCATTGGAGATGCTTGATCATACATCTGACCTCCCCTTCACATCATTTGATTGAGGCTTTGAGCGCCCTCAATCACTCCATTTGCTCTGCAACAATACAATGACCCCTAACCAAACACTGATAGCTTGCCTAGGGCATCAATTTATAGATACATCCTAAACTTTCTAGGGCCCCTCCTTTGCACAAAATATATTACAGGGAGTCTAGACACAAATCCCATAGACCCATATAGATTGTATGGTGGGAGAGTTCTCTATCACTCCATTATTCAAAGCTCTGTCATTAGTAACCTGAGACATGACAAAATAAAGAAAATTATGAAGACTAACTCAAAACTGAAATGAAATGCTAAATAACTATCCTAGGAATTCAAAAACATTAACAATCATCACATGCAAACATTACAGTCAGATATCAATCCATTTCTTATCTCTGACAACACAAAAATGTATATCTTTGTCAAAGGAAAACTAGTTACACAGTCTAACTGCAATGAAAATTTTTCTCTCCATACTGCACTCTTCCCTATGCCTTGAATTATGGTTTTCAAAGCTTAAATATCTCCCTCCTTGGTGTTAGACCCATGGATTGGGCTAGCTATCTCTTGAGTTGGTTACATGCTTTTGCAAGAAAAATTATCATGACAACTTTCAAAGTTGTCAAGCAACTTTTGGTGGATAGACAAACCACCTACACACACCTCAAAAGCACTCAATCTTTGATTGAGTAAGGGTCATAAAGGCCATTTTCAAACCTCTAAAACATTAAAGAGGACATTTGTTCAACTTTAGAACATTGTCCTATGACATGCAACCTAGCAAAGTTGGCTAAGACTGCTGCAACCAGGCTCCAAAAGACACACCAAGGACTCAAAATAAAAAAGAAGAACAAACACTAGCTAGCACACATAGAGAGACCAAATAGGCTTCTTCCTAACTTGGTGGCTTGGCTAAGTCCACTGCAAGCCAAATTTTAGGAACACTGGGTAACAAACAGCCCTACCTAGGTGCCCTCACCAGTACTGTAGTCCTTTTGAATCTTAGGAAGACATCTCAATTGGGAAAGGAAAACCAAAACCTTTCGTAGACCAATAGCAACCAAGGCATGTGGGTGCTCTTATGTTGTACAGTTATACTCATAAAATATATGTACGGTTATAAAATTTCATGCCTTGAAATTTTATAACATAGTTCCTCTTCATCAAAATAGAATGGAAGTGGTGATTAAATGCATCTACCCACATTCTATGTGCTTTCAGCCAATGAAATTTTTATCATCATGATGAAGTAATAATGCATTAAATGTTGGACACCCATTTGGTTATAAACAAAAAAAAAAAGAAAAAGAAAGTGTCATTTGTAATTTGTGAATTCGAAGAGCTGCCGCGAAGATGACACTGCACTTTTGTGTGGTGTGAACATGGCATTCAAGTTTGGTGTGCGCGAAGAGCTCGACACCATGTGGGAAGAGGGCACTAGCACTTGAGGTAAGCATTCGAGCTTTGTCTATTTGATCATAAATGGGGAGTGCCACATCAAATAGGGACATCAGTAATATTATTACCATTTCACTCAAATTTATATGACATTAAAGCCAAACCCAAAATGTATACATACATGTAAGTATAGGAGAAGCTGGATTCTGCAACTATTGAAAAAAAAAACTATACCAATAGCAGCTTATGGGAAACTATACTTGTGC
The DNA here is from genome assembly GCA_027943335.1 of Chamaecyparis obtusa. Taxonomy (NCBI): domain Eukaryota; kingdom Viridiplantae; phylum Streptophyta; class Pinopsida; order Cupressales; family Cupressaceae; genus Chamaecyparis; species Chamaecyparis obtusa. Next base: position 258,030 of record BSBK01011438.1, read on the forward strand.
TTACCACACCATACCTCAATATCATAATGCTTATCATTTTCAAGCTGTAGTGAGGCTTTGTACCACATAGCATTCACATATTTGTATGTAACACTGATTTAGGCTGGAGGTAAACTACATGTGTCATGTAAACAACATGGTTGAATTCAATCTCTTTTGCGCATTTTCAAGAGTTTTCCCACCAATACAAGCGTAAATAACGCATTGAACGTAATCTACGAACACTATGTGGTATGAAATCTTGTTGAAGCTTGAAATATATCACTCCTCATGTTATTGTCAAAATTAAATTCAAATATTTCTCAAAACATTTATTCTTGTAGAATTAAGATATCCTTATCTCAATAATAAAACAATCTTGTATAATAGCTTTTGAATCACATTAACACACACCCATGTTCTGTAGCATAGTTCATTTTAGAAATGTATGGCTTGAATATGCACATGCATAATTGTAGATGAGGATCAGTAATAGGGTGTTAGGCATTGCTTAGATCCTTTGGATCTAACCCCATATTTTCCTTCCTTGCAAGTTTTGGATCATACAAGAGCATACTGGATTGAACCCCGGTCAACACTTCATTACATCAGGAAATGTCTGGTACCTTCATTATTTATGTTAATCCACTTATGTATGTTTTCATTCATTCATATTCTTCTGAAAGCTGGCTATTAGCGACCATATATGACGATTCTTGATGTTTTTGGGTCATTTGATGAAAAGATGTAAAAGTTTATATTTTTATTTCAATTTTTAAAATCATAAAATGAATAAAATTTAAAGATAACAAATTAAGATAATCTTTGTCTTCACTTTTAAAAAAACATAAAGCTCACAAAGCATGGTAAAAGAGCTCCCTAACTGTGGTAAAATGGGAAAGTTGCCACCTTGCACTGCTCTTCATATGGTAGCTGCTAAGGAATTATGTTATAAAATTTCAAGGCATGAAATTTCATACTTTTTGACATCATATTTTTTTCTCCTTAGCATTGAGTTTACAATGTGGGGGAGTTGAAGAAAATATATGTACAGTTATAAAATTTCATGCCTTGAAATTTTATAACATAGTTCCTTAGCATTTGATCTTTATATGGCAGCCATGACTTGAGGTAGGCATTTGAGCTTTGTCTTCTCATTAACTCAATTTCATTATGATGACATTTGTTGATTTAATGGCAAAATATGAATGTTAATACTGGCATTGTTTACATCTTTACATTTGGAATGCTCGATGACCCGCGAGCTTTGAGAGCTAGGTCATCGTTGCTATTACCTTCAAGGCATTGTGTGAAGTGTTTTATCTCTCTTTATTTGTTTTGTTGTTAATATTCACTATGTGGTACTCCTTGTTTATGATCATTTCATGAGGAAATATCTTGATGGCTCGCGGGCTGCAAGCTAGGGCATCATACATTGTTCATGAGCTCACTATTTAATACTGACATTGTTTACATCTTTTCATTTGGAATGCTCGATGACCCACGAGCTTTGAGAGCTAGGACACCATTTCTATTACCTTCAAGGCATTGTGTGAAGTTTTTGATCTCTCTTTATTTGTTTTTCTGTTGATATTCACTATGTGGTACTCCCTATTTATGATCATTTCATAAGGAAATGTCTTGATGGCTCATGGGCTGCAAGCTAGGGCATCATACATTGTTTATGAGCTCACTGTTTAATAGCATTGTTTACATCTTTTCATTTGGAATGCTTGATGACCCATGAGCTTTGAGAGCTAGGGCATCGTTTCTATTACCTTCAAGGCATTGTGTGAAGTGTTTGATCTCTCTCTATTTATTTTTTTGTTGATATTCACTATGTGGTACTCCTTGTTTATGATCATTTCATGAGGAAATGTCTTGATGGCTCGCAGGCTGCAAGCTAGTGAATCATACATTGTTTATGAGCTCACTGTTTAATACTGGCATTGTTTACATCTTTTCATTTGGAATGTTTGATGACCCATGAGCTTTGAGAGCTAGGGCACCATTGCTATTACCTTCAAGGCATTGTGTGAAGTGTTTGATCTCTCTCTATTTGTTTTACTATTGATATTCACTATGTGGTACTCCTCCTTTATGATCATTTCACAAACAAATGTCTTGATGGCTCGCAGGCTGCAAGCTATGGCATCATACATTGTTCATGAGCTCACTATTTAATACTGGCATTGTTTACATCTTTTCATTTGGATGGTAGGTATTCGAGCTTTGTCTTCTCATTAAATCAATTTTAGTGGCATTGTTTACATCAAAGCATTGTTTACATCAAAGCATTGTGTGAAGTGTTTGATCTTTCTTTATTTGTTTTGTTATTGATATTCAATATGTGGTACTCCCCATTTATGATCATTTCATGAGGAAATGTCTTGATGGCTCGCGGGCTGCAAGCTAGGGCATCATACATTGTTTATGAGCTCACCGTTTATTACTGGCATTGTTCATGAGCTCACTGTTTAATATCTGGCATCATGCAAACATACATTAATACACTTACTATTTTGAATTTGAACTCGGGCATCATGCAATGTTATTGTTGTCATTGCATGCTTGTTGTTGTTGTGCACCATATATTATTTTATACATTGTTTATTTCATTGAGACCATGAGCTTGCCATTTGTAATGTATTTTCTGTTATTGGATCAATGCTACCATGTTGTTGAGTCTGTGTAAGATTTGCAAGGTTTTACCCCAAAAATTTAGCAGTAATAAAATAGGGACATCAGTAATAAAATAATACACTTACTATTTTGAATTTGAGCTCAGGCATCATGCAATGTTATTGTTGCCATTGCATGCTTGCTGTTGTTGTGCACCATAACAACAACAAGAATGCAATGTTATGAAATTTTGAGATTAAATGGGTGATTCTGTATACTTTCTCCATTTTAAACTAACCTATGACTTCAAAGGAGGAATTATGAAATATAGTTGTAGGTGGTTATCTTTTCTATAATGATGGAGGAGTCAAAGGTAATGATCAATAAGGTTGTTGCTAGTAGATCATACATATATTAATACACTTACTATTTTAAATTTGAGCTTGGGCATCATATATTGTTTTATACACTATTTATTTTATTGAGACCGTGAGCTTGGCATTTGTAATGTATTTCCTGTTATTGGATTAATATTTCATGTCTCGTTAAAGCTTGAAATATATCACTCCTCATGTTATTGTCAAAATTAAATTCAAATAATTCTCAAAACATTTATTCTTGTAGAATTAAGATATCCTTATCTCAATAAATAAAACAATCTTGCATAATAGCTTTTGAATCACATTAACACACACCCATGTTCTGTAGCATAGTTCATTTTAGAAGTGTATGGCTTGACTATGAACATGCATAATTTTAGATGAGGATCAGTAATAGGGTGTTAGGCATTGCTTAGATCCTTTGGATCTAACCCCATCTTTTCCTTCCTTGCAGGTTTTGGATCATACAAGAGCATACTGGATTGAACCCTAGGTCAACACTTCATTACTTCAGACAATATTTGGTACCTTCATTATTTATGTTCATCTACTTATGTATGTTTGCAATCATTCATATTCTTCTGAAAGTTGGCTATTAGTGACCATATAGGACCATTCTTGATGTTTTTGGGTAATTTGATGAAAAGATGTAAATAGGGACATCAGTAATAAAATTTGTTTTGTTGTGCATATACCTTCTCTGATCAACTTTGATATGCACAGGTGATGAACATTCATATTTTCCTAAGTAGTATTGTGAGCTTTCCTTCCAACACATGTACTATTGTGAAAACCAACTATTGTGAAAACCATCACAAGTCCATTTGTTGCAGGAAAGCTCACAGTACACATGTCTGGATGTCTGCATGTTTTTCACTTGTTCATATACCAAATGATGAATGCTCAATTATTGTAATGGAAAAGCATTAGAACCGTCCATATAGGACCTTCATTATTTATGTTCATCCACTTATGTATGTTTTCTTTCATTTATATTCTTCTGAAAGTTGTCAATTAGCGACCATATAGGACCATTCTTGATGTTTTTGAGTCATTTGATGAAAAAATGTAAATAGGGACATCAGTAATAAAATATGGATTGTTGTCATTGCATGCTTGTTGTTGTTGCGCACCATATATTATTTTATACACTATTTATTTCATTGAGACTGTGAGCTTGATTTTTCTTTTAGAAGTGTATGGCTTGACTATGCACATGCATAATTGTAGATGAGGATCAGTAATAGGATGTCATTCATTGCTTAGATATTTTTTATCTAACCCCCATCTCTCTTTTCTTTGCAAGTTCTGGATCACACAGGGGCTCACTAGATTCATACGTGGGTAAAAAATTCATCACTTCAGGCAATGTCTAGCACCCTTATTATTTATGCTCACCTCTTATGTATGCATGTACTCTTGCATTTTCTTCTAAAATTTATCTTCCTTGTATAGTATATACAAGTTATTTTTCATATATATACATGTAATCTTTAGATGCAAAAATTTATTTTCCTTTACATGTATCTTTGCATGAAATGAACACAATTAAACAAGATCATCTAATAATGCAAACTAGGGTACTGTAGTCACTCATCTAGTAATTAGTTCCAAAAAACCATTACTAAGGATTGAACATAAGTCTAAGTCCCCAAATCTATTGTTCTATGTGTATAAAACAATATATGGTGCACAACAACAACAAGCATGCAATGATAGCAATAACATTGCATGATGCTCGAGCTCAAATTTAAAATAGTAAGTGTATAATGTGTGATCTAATAGTAGCAACCTCATTAATTACTAAGCCAAAGGGGTTTTTTGATTCGAAAGACTTAGCAGCCTCCAGGGCCATTTTCTTTTCTATTGCATTAACAGGACGTCTGCTAGAAACATATGACTGCGCATCCCTTTGCTCATCTCTTCATTTTTTTCATAGATTTCACCATCTGACATTCCTTTTTGGTAAGAGATGGCTATGAAAAATATATTTCTATTTTTCATTCTGAGAAGATCCATAGTGATTTTGAGTCACAGAGGAAATGCCCTAATCCTTCCACAAGTGCTATTTTGACGAGTTCTGATCACTTGACGAATAGAAAATTATCTATTGGGTTGAAAAGAAAATCAACAAAAGACACTGAAAATGAAATGAAAAAACCTAAGGTTTCTTCTCAACATAAGTAAAATCCTTTCCCTCAATGAAAGATTGAAGTCTTTCCAAACTCGTTTCTCCTAAATTATGGGAAACTCTGAACTTACCATTTGAATAACCACAAGTTTTTTATTTGTATGTAGGCCATTCTTCTGAGAGTCATGAATATTTTCATCCATCTCTTACAAAAAAGGAATGGAAAATGGTGAAATCTACGAAAACAAAAACTGAAGAGATGAGCAAAGGGATGCGCAGTCATAAATGTAGATATCACAACAGCTGGAGAAACATAAATGTAGATATCCAAAAAATTGTGACCATGATGCCTACATTTATGTTTCTCAGTTTTGTGTCCCAGGACCCCTTATTTGATTGGTCGGTGCTCTATTTGTTATATTGATGCTATTAGATAAAATAGGGACATCAGTAATAAAATAATACACTTACTATTTTGAATTTGAGCTCTGGCATCATGCAATGTTATTGCTGTCAAAATAGCAACTACCTAGGTTTGATTGGTCGGTGCTCTGTTTGTTATATTGATCATTACCTTTGATTCCTCCATCATTATAGAAGAGATAACTACCTAAAACTATATTTTGAATAACTCATCCTTTGAAGTCATAGGTTAGTTTAACTATTGGACAATGTGCTGATAGGAGTTTCGAATAGATTTGAATAAAAACTAAAAGTATTGAATTTTATCATGCAATGTTATTGTTGTCACTGCATGCTTGTTGTTATTGTGCACCATATATTGTTTTTATACACTATTTATTTCATTGAGACTGTGAGCTATTGTAGTTGACTGTATTCTTTTGGGGTCTGATCTATTGTAGTTGTTTCTTTTTTCTTTGAATCATTGTTTACAATTACTTTTTATGCAATACTTGTGTGAAGAAGCAAAATGGGTGAACAAGTGTATTTGACAAGATAAACATGACACATTTTGTTGGGCTGATTGGGTTGGCCTGGTACCATTTACATGGCCTGACCAGATATTAAACAGTGAGCTCATGAACAATCATCCTACTACTTACACTGCAATTTCTATGTCCACTTACAATAATAAATTAGCGTAAATGCACAAAGATGGGGGACCAAAAAGGGGGTATAAGATGCCACTTTTTTCATGAAATCAACAAACTCTAAACTTCAACAAGAAATTGAAGATAGTTAGACTCAAAATTTTAAGATGCGACAAAAACAAGAGTTGTAATACTTTGAATCTAGTTCCTAAACTACTAACTTATTTTTAAAATGGTGTAGATTAAGGCCCTCAAAAAGGGGGGAGCACAAAAAGTGGTCCTATTTTTTATCCAAAAACATAACATAGTGTCTGGTGTGCTCCCCCTAAAATGTTAACTTTTTTTTTTGAATTTTTTTAATTGCTCCAATGAGAAGTTAGCTAACACCACGTAGTTTATTTCAAATTTTTTTTGGTAATTTTTTGATGAACGTAAATTTTTTTATGAATTTATGAAGTGCACACATCCTGAAAACATGAAATTTCTATGTGCTCCCCCTAGAAATCATTGAAATCATTTAAAACTAATCAAAAATTAAATTTTCTTTTTTTTAAAGTGTGTAGAATGGATTCTAGTTTCTAAAAATGTAACTTATTGCAAAATTTGATGAACGAGCCAAAATCTATGCCCAAAATACTGCATGTTGGTTTTTTACAAAAAATGGACATACACACAAAAGAAATTAGAGTTGAAAAACTTAACATAATCAGAATTCAAAATAAATTATATGCTTAGATAGCTAACAGAGAGATCTGCAATATCATGTTGTCTGATTTTTATGTTCTTGAGCCACGAGTAAACCTGACGAGGAGCACACAAAAAAAGATGTCATTTTTTTGTATGTTTGCTGGAAAACATGTCTCAGGCCTATTTCAATCGTCCAAGCCTTTGGGTTGGATCTCCAAGGCAAATCCAAGCCTTAGGATTGGTAAATTCAAATCCTTTACAAAGCGCGCACGTCCTATAGGGCGTGCGCGCTATGTAAATTTATGATTTTTATAGCGCGCACGCACTATGAAAATCATAAATTTACATAGGGAGTACGCCCTATACGGCGTGTGCCCTATGTAAGTTTATAGATTTAGATAGTGAGAGAGAGGGGGGGTAATTTATACAAATATAACATTTAAGTATAAGTTTGATAATTTAAATTTCTTATACTTTAAGTTATATTTGTATAAATTATAAAATATAATGCTTTCAGGATGTTTGGTATAGGTTCCAGCTTCATAGGAGTTAACATGTAGATTCTAGATTTGAAAAATTCCAAACTTAGCCAAATTTAGGAATCAACAAGCCTTCAGTAGGGTTACCTCCCACAATCCATCATGAATTTCTAAGGTCAAACTGAAGCTGGCAAAAGGATTCCCAAAGGGATTTAACTCATTTTATCACAAATCACTTGGTTTTGACCCCATCTCTATGACAGACTTAGCTTAGCTCTCACCCAAATCTCTCTCTCTCTCTCTCTCTCTCTCTCTCTCTCTCTCTCTCTCTCTCTCTCTCTCTCTCTCTCTCTCTCTCTCTCTCTCCCACTCCCTTATCTCTCTCTCTCTCTCACACACACACATCAACCTCTCTCTCTCTCTCTCCCCCTTATCTCTCTCTCTCTCTCTCTCTCTCTCTCTCTCTCTCTCTCTCTCTCTCTCTCTCTCTCTCTCTCTCTCTCTCTCTCTCTCTCTCTTCTCACATCATCCTATCTCTCCCCCTTATCTACTCTCTCTCTTTCATTACCCTCTCTCTCTCTCTCACACACACACACACTCACTCTCTCTCTCTCTCTAACATCACCCTCTTTCTCTCCCCCTTATTTACTCTCTTTTTCATTACCCTCTCTCTCTCTCTCTCTCTCTCTCTCTCTCTCTCTCTCTCTCTCTCTCCCCTCACATCACCCTCTCTCTCCCCCTTATCTAATATCTCTCTTTCATTACCCTCTCTCTCTCTCTCTCTCTCTCTCCCTGATCTCTCTCTATCTCTAGAGTCAGAGAGTGAGAGAGATAGAGATAAGGGAGAGAGAGAGAGAGAGAGTAATGAAAAGGAGAGAGATAGTAGATAAGTGGGAGAGAGAGGGTGATGTGAGGAGAGAGAGAGAGAGAGAGAGAGTAATGAAAAGGAGAGAGATAGTAGATAAGCGAGAGAGAGAGAGGGTGATGTGAGAAGAGAGAGAGAGAGAGAGAGAGAGAGAGAGAGAGAGAGAGAGAGAGAGAGAGAGAGAGAGAGAGAGAGAGAGGTTGATAGAGAGAGGAGAGGGTGATGTTTTTGTGTGTGTGTGTGTGTGTGTGAGAGAGAGAGAGAGAGAGAGAGAGTAGATAAGGGGGAGAGTGAGGGTGATGAGAGAGAGAGAGAGGAGAGGGTGATGTTTTTTTGTTTTTTTTTGTGTGTGTGTGTGAGAGAGAGAGAGAGAGATTTGGGTGAGAGCTAAGCTAAGTCTGTTGTAGAGATGGGGTCGAAACCGAGTGATTTGTGATAAAACGAGTTAAAACCCTTTGGGAATCCTTTTGCCAGCTTCAATTTGACCTTAGAAATCCATGATGGATTTTGGGAGGTAACCCTACTGAAGGCTTGCCGAATCCTAAAATTTGGCTAAGTCTAGAATTTTTCAAATCTAGAATCTGCATGTTAACTCCTATGAAGCTAGAACCTATCCCAAACATCCTAAAAGCATTATATTTTATAATTTATACAAATATAACTTAAATTATAAGAAATTAAAATGATCAAACTTATACTTAAATGTTATATTTGTATAAATTTCCCCCCCTCTCTTTGTATAAATTACCCCCCCCTCTCTCTCTCTCTCACTATATAAATCATATCTTACATAGGGCGTACACCCTATGTAAATTTATGATTTTCATAGCGCGTGTGCACTATGAAAATCATAAATTTACATAGTGTGCACACCCTATAGGGAGTGTGCACTTTGTAAAGGATTTGAATTTCCCAAGCCTAAGGCTTGGGCAACCCAAGCCATAGGGCACACACCCTTTAGTGTGTGCGCACTATGCGTGATGGGGGGCCAAAAAGAAAAGTGGCATCTTTTGGGTCCCCCATCTTTATGCACTTACCCATTATAGAGTTTCACTGCAATGTCTATGTCCACTGCCATTAAAATATATCACTCCTCCTATTATATAGGCATCTTTCTCATTAAGTGTTTCCATTAAAATATATCAATCCTCCTGTTATACAATGTATATGCATACTTGTTTAAAATTCCATATTTGTTTCTCTTAAATATTATTACCATTTCACTCAAATTTACATGACATTAAAGCCAAGCCCAAAATGTATACATACGTGTAAGTATAGGAGAACCTGGATTCTGCAACTATTGAAAAAAAAAAAACTATACCAATAGCAGCTTACGAGAAACTATACCTGTGCTTACCACACCATACCTCAACATCATAATGCTTATCATTTTCAAGCTTCAGTGAGGCTTCGTACCACGTAGCATCCGTAGATTTGTATGAAACATTGATTTAGGCTCAAGGTAAACTACATGTGTCATGTAAACAACATGGTTGAATTCAATCTCTTTTGTGCATTTTCGAGAGTTTTCCCACCAATAAAAGTGTAAATAACACATTGAATGTAATCTACGAACACTGCGAGGTATGAAATCTCATTGAAGCTTGAAATATATCACTCCTCATGTTATTGTCAAAATTAAATTCAAATATTTCTCAAAACATTTATTTTTGTAGAATTAAGATATCTTTATCTCAATAATAAAACAATCTTGCATAATAGCTTTTGAATCACATTAACACACCCATGTTCTGTAGCATAGTTCATTTTAGAAGTGTATGGCTTGACTATGCACATGAATAATTGTAGATGAGGATCAGTAATAGGGTGCTAGGCATTGCTTAGATCCTTTGGATCTAACCCCATCTTTTCCTTCCTTGCAAGTTTTGGATCATACAAGAGCATACTGGACTGAAGCCTGGGTCAACACTTCATTACTTCGGGCAATGTTTGCTACCTTCATTATTTATGTTCATCCACTTGTATATATTTTCATTCATTCATATTCTTCTGAAAGTTAATCTTTATGAGCTCAAATTCAAGATAGTAAGTGTATTATTTTATTATGATGTCCTTATATATTGTGTGAAGTGTTTGATCTCTCTCAGTAATAGGATGCCATTCATTGTTTAGATATTTTTTTATCTAACCCCCATCTCTCTTTTCTTTACAGGTTCTGGATCACACAGGGGCACACTAGATTCATACCTAGGTCAAAAATTCATCACTTCAAGCAATGTCTGGCACCCTTATTATTTATGTTCATCCTCTTATGTATGCATGTACTCTTGCATTTTCTTCTGAAAGTTATTTTCTTTTTTATAGTATATACAAGTTATTTTTCATATATATACATGTAATCTTTAGATGCAAAAAATTATTTTCCTTTACATGTATCTTTGCATGAAATGAACACAAATTAAACAAGATCATCTAATAATGCAAACTAGGGTATTGTAGTCACCCATCCAGTAATTAGTTCCACAAACCATTACTAAGGATTGAACATAAGTCTAAGTCCCCAAATCTATTGTTCTATGTGTATAAAACAATATATGGTGCACAACAGCAGCAAGCATGCAATGACAACAATAACATTGCATGATGTCCAAGCTCAAATTCAAAACAGTAAGTGTATTAATGTATGATCTAATAGCAGCAACCTCATTGATAATTACCTTTCACTACTAATGACGATGATGCTACTACTGATGCTGCTATTGATGAGGATGATGATGTTATTGATGAGGATGACAAGAATCAAATCACTTGAAAGACACCAGTATTTAGACATGCACAAATTAGTGACATGATTAAGCAAATTACCTTTCTTTACAATTGCATGGTTATCTTTGGTTTGTCATTTTGTTTTGAGTGTCTAGTGATTTAAACCAAAGAATTTGACTTAGACAAAAAATGTGCAAGTCTACATTAGTATGTTTCTTTTTATTATAATTATAATTAGTATGAATGAACAAAATAATGACAATGCAATATTTGTCGAAATAGCATTGATAAATTCCATCAATGTGCCTATGTGTCAATGTGGTGTTGGCCCATGCATGTTGAAGACGTCATGCACAACAAGTAGTCATGGGCATCAATTTTGGGTTTTCCCAAATAGGAAAAAGGTCTAGATACATAATTATATTTTATGTTTTAAAATAATGTGACAGCTAATCATTTATGAAGAACTGATGTACATTTGGTATTGTTAGGGAAATACTGGATGTCAATACTTTCGGTGGGTCGATCAAACTGTTATATACTAAGTTTGCACCCTTGTTTCAAGCTCTCATAGTCTTGATAACCTAGTATAACATGGGAATCATCTCCAGGTGCGGGACCTATGCTAACTAAGATGAGAACACTAGATTCTAGGCTGGTTCCTCTTGGATAATCACCCAAATTTTCTTCTTGACATGAAAGTAAAATTCTTGAGTGGAAAAGGGATAGAAGGCATGCATGAAAGGGAAAAACTAAAATGAAAACTATCCTACTAGGTGATACACCGAAATGATGGTTTGAATCACAGTATAGAGGATGAAATCAATGTATAAACTTAGGTCTAGGAGATCACAACTCACTGAATAGGCTTGCATCAATATTTCATAGAAGGGTCTGCAATAGAAAGAGGCTATTCAGGGAAAGAGAGAATTTCACAAATAATAGCATTCCTGAGAATTTAGACACAATCTACAATCTGCAAACAAACATTCACCTCTGCAATTGGGTATAGGAATGAGATAGATTGTTAGGGGGTTGAAGTATACCCACAAAAGCATTCAAATCAAATCATCCACAAGAATACACATGAATCGCAGAAAGAAAGAGGGATCAGGAACCCTAAGATATCACTGAAAACACACATATACTTCAATTCAATAAGAGAGAATTCAGACGAGGAAGCATAGGGATAGAAAGGATGTCACAAAATAACTCTACAATATCTAAATTATCAATGGGAGATTACAACTGAAAAGCCAGAGGGCAGAAAGAATGCCTCGGATGACTCTTAAGAAAGGTGAATTTTCTTTTTACAATTTTCCAACTCCTCCTCTAAAAGCTCCAAAAAAACAATATATACATCCCTCCATGCACACAGGTAGGAGCAAAAAAAAACCTAATTAGGGTTACATGAATCCGCATAAAATAATGGCAAACCCTAATTCTATCATTTCTGGCCATAAATGCCCATGAAAATATCCTGATTGATCAAATATTTGTGTTTGTGTGTCCATTTTATTGTTACATCTACAAATTTCGAGCCGCCATGGTCCATCTACTTCTCTACAACTCAGGCTCACCATAACTATTCAAATCTGATATTTTGAGATATTTGAATTTTAAAAAATATTAACGGTCACAAGTGGCACCAAGCTCCTCATTCATCGACGGTTGACATTTAAATTCAATCTCACTTTAAAATGCGACCGTCAAATCTTCCTTTTTACTCGGCACCACTTTGATCGCAAACTTAACTCATCATTTACCTCAGGTTCTCTTTTCCCTTTGTTCACTGAATCGTTGAATCTTTTAATTGACCCCGGTTAAGTCTGGCAAACAAGAGATAACCCCTTAGTCATTGATTCATGGAATACCTTCTAACCCTAGGCCTAGACCTGCCACTTGTCAATGTTCTATTCACCCTGATCGCTCCATCAGCAAACACCTCAGCAAATTCTAACATCAGACCCACTACAATCTTGATTCACATCAGATGGTGGGCATATGATTTGATAGCCCCTGAATATTCCTTCAGATCATACACCCATCGTAGATCTTTATTCAACTGGGTCCCCACTGACACACGAACCCACTACAAATCCTCATCATCACTCGACAACCAATCACATGCACACACATGAGCAATACGCGGCACTGGACCCACTTGACAGAAGCGCTACATTGGAATGAAGATCAATGGTCGGCTTATGATCTCATGTGTCAGAAAGTCTCTATGAGAATATACACCAACTGTCTGATCTTACAAGAAGACATTACACTGGGCCCACTCTAACATAGGTCCACATCACAATCCTTCAGCCAATGAAAAGTAAGCACGTCATCATCCTCTGATAACTAGGTCCACTTGAATCTTGATTTAAGTTGTGTCTCTATCTAGCGATTCAGCAACTGAGGGTAAGAATAGACCGTTTCACTGGGTCACTAGATGTTTCATTAAAACCACCAGGAATTAAGCAACTATGAGAATACTGTATTCGTTGAATTGTCGAATAGGAAAGGTAACCGCTGAATGATTAGGAGAACTGGCGAACAAGATATTTTAATGCGCACATGGGAAAAGGGGAACTTTAAGTGGCCCGAAAAGGTAATGAAGGATTATAACATGGCCTAGGGTTTTAGGGCTTTTTAGATTTAAATGGTTAGATTTTCAAATTTTAAACTTGCAGACCAAGGGGTTTTGGATAGTTGCAGAGACCAGAAGACAGGGCAGAAAAACATGAAATTTTCTCAGGGTGCTTTTTGCAAGATTTAATGAAAATTGCCTCTGGATAAAGATCAATCTATGGCCAAAATGTACAAGATAGGAAATTTTGAGCAACATTTTGGCGATTTCTGCTGGATGTCTCCCTGCTAGACATTAGATCAGTGGCCTTGACATAATTCATTGGGCATGGGGTCATCTTTCTGAGCACAAGAATTTTTTGGCAGAGGGGAAAACTGGAACTAGAGGGACAAAACTATGCATGAGCACTTCTTGGAAAATAGGAAAAACTAACCTAGAAAATAGGAAAAGAAAGCAGGAAACAAAAATATTTATAGAGATTTACAAGGAGGGATTAACCTCAAAACAAGGCTTCAAGTGGAATCCATTGACTGAAAGGGGCAAGGCATCTCCCTCAAGAGTTGATAGCCGAAAAGCATTAGGCCCCTTTCATTTTTTAATAACAAATGGTCCACCCCAAAAGGAATCAAACTTTGTATGTCTGCCAGGTTTTGATCTGAACTCATCCCATTTGAGAACTACATCTCCAACTTTGAAGCTTCTGGCCCTGGCTCTTTTATCAAAAATTTTCTTTGTTTGTATCTGGTGAAACTCCATATCTTTCATGGATTTGTCTCTGAGTTCTTCTAACTCCATCAGTTGAGCATACCTAATTTTTAAGGGATCTCCTTCTTCAAATAGAACATATTGAGTGGCCAGGTCTAGAGCTGGTAATTTAGTTGAAATAGACAACTTAGCTTCTCTGCCATATACTAACACATAAGGAGAATTTCCAATGATCTTCTTTGGGGTAATCTTGTCTAACCATAAGGCCGACCTCAATTTAATATGTCAATCCCTTTGGTTATCCTGCAAGGTCTTCTTGATTATCTTAATCAAGTTCTTGTTTGTTGATTCTGCTAAGCCATTGCCCTAAGGGTAATAGTTTGAGCTTGTATTCAGATAAATGTCATTCCTGATTGCCCATTCTAAGACTTTAAGCCTTGTGAATGCCAATGCATTATCTGATATTATGGAGTCTAGAGTGCCAAACCTTTGAATTATATCATCATAAAAACTTAAGACAACACTCTCATTTCATTCTTTCAAGGCAACTACCTCTGTCCATCTAGTGAAGTAATCTGTTGTAGTAATTATCCACTTGTGGCCTGCACTAGATGGAAGATTAATCATGCCAATGAAGTCTATGCCCCATTTCATGAAAGGTTGCTTTGTTCTGATTGGCTAAAGGGGCAAAGCTGCAAGTCTTTCTTTTCCTGCAAACATAGCACATTTGATGCATTTTCTCACATAATCATGAGTATCCTTGAAAATAGATGGCCAATAGTATCCGGCCCTCATGATCTTAAAAGTAGTAGTCCTAGGAGAAAATTGACCTCCAGAAGGTCCATCATGAAATTCAAATAGGACATCTGCTACCTTTTTTGAATCAATACATCTTAAAAGGACACCATTGTGATCCTTTCTAGAAAGAACCTCATCTATCAGCATAAAAGGAACATATTGTAATCTATAGTATCTTCTTTTTGCTGAATCTAGACCCACAGGGTATTGCCCTATTTTCAAGTAATGAATCATGTTAGGCAACCAACCTGCTGCCTTGGCATGTTCTTCTATAGAATGCACAACCAAATATGCATCCATTTGCTCTGATTTCTTTGAACTTTCATCTTCTACCAAATGCTCACAAAGACCTCTTCCTCTAACCAACTTTGGTAATCCAACCAGCTCTTTTCTCATTTAGGTCCTTGCAAAGAAAAAATTCTTTGACACTTGGATGAGTAACTTTCAGATGTACCTTGCTATGGGTCAATAAATATCTGAACTTTTTTAGGCTCTTTACCACAGCAAGTACATGTTTCTCTTCAAAAGAGTATCTTTGTTCATACTCTTCTAAACCTTTGCTGAAGAAAGCAATAGGCTGCTCCAATCCTTCAGAATTTTCTTGAGTCAACATAGCAAATATAGCTTCTAAACCTCCATAAGCATAAAGGATAAAATCCTTACTGAAATTTGGGTTTAAGAGAGAAGGAGCTTCTGTTAAGGCCTCTTTGATAGCCTGAAAATTGGCTTTCCCTTCTTTAGTCTAACTGAAAGTTGAACTCTTCTTTAACATGGTTGTCAAAGGCTTCAATACATCTACAATATTAGGCAAGAACTGCCTAATAAAAGTAATCCTTCCTATGAAAGATTGAAGGCTTTTCTTATGATATGGCAATGGTAGGTCTAGGATGGCTGCAATTCTTTCAAGGTCTACTATGATTCCTTCTTTGGATACTATATATCCCAATAATTTCCCCTTATGAACTGCAAACATACATTTCTTGGGATTAAGGGATATCCCAAATTCTCTACACCTTTCAAAGATCTTCTTCAGATGTTTAATATGATCTGTTGCATGTTTAGAATAAATAGTTATGTCATCTAAGTAGACCAATACAAACTTGTACATGAGGCTTTTAAAGGCCATATCCATTTCCTTTTGAAAAGTAGCACCTGCATTTGACAGACCAAAGGGCATCTTTTGATAAGCTATGGTTCCCCACTTGGTTGTAAATGCGGTCTTACATTGATCCTCCTCATTAACTAGGATCTGATTGTATCTTGAATAGCAATCCAACAATGAAAATCTCTCGGACCCAGAGACACATTGTAAAATTTGTTCCATAGAGGGTAATGGATGGCAGTCTTTTAAAGAGGTTCTGTTACAATCCCTGAAGTCAACACATAATCTCAACTCTCCATTCTTCTTTCTGACAGGAACAAGGTTAGAAACCCAACTAGTATGCTTGATGGGGTAGATGATACCACTTTCTATCAATTTGAGCACTTCTCAATGCATAAGTGGCTCAAGCTTGGGATTAACAAGCCTTTGTTTCTGCCTTACTAGTTTAGCATTAGGCTCTAATTCAATAGTGTGCTGAGCAAGGGCTGGATCAAAACCTTTGAGGTCTTCATATTGCCATGAAAATACATCATTGAATTCTTTAAATAATTGGGTATAAGCTTGCTTTTCCAATTCAATGTTTACTTTTCCAAATTGTAAGCTCTTACCTGGCTCCAGCTCTAATTCAACACAATGTTCTTGTTGAACTACCAGGCCAGCTTTGTTCTTCTTAACTTGATCATCCTTGTTGAAGATAGTCTCTAAGGTGACAAGACCTCTAGGCATCTTATTAGATTTAAGTTGTATCACTTGATCACCATAGTTCTGCAATAATCTATCTTGATTATGCCTTGAAAAAACATCTTCTTCAAACAAGAACTATAGAATTTGTTCATCATTGTCAAACACTTGCCAATTGACATTGTTATCAAGAATAGAGGGTTTGACAATCACTTTGATATGTTGTTGGGTCTCCTCCTTTGAAATACTATTAGGAATGTCATACTGAGACCCAACAACAACTAATCTATCTGCATTTTGATTTAGCTTCCTAGGGATGGCAACAATATTGAAAGCACAAAAGTCTTCAATTGCATCCCAACTCTATGTTTGTATGCTTTCATGGTGTCATTTTTGGTTTCACTTATCCCTCTCACTTGGCTGACTACTAACTCACTGTCACAATAGACCTTTAAGGCCTTAAGCCCTCTTCTTCTAGCCCACTCCAGTCCATTCACTAGACTTTCATATTCTGTAATGTTGCTAGTGCAAGAAAAACTGAATCTAAAGGCAGTATAATATCTTTCTCCCTTTGGAGACACTAGCATAGCACCACCACTAGAACTATGTCTGCTTCTAGCACCATCAAAAAATAATTCCCAAACCTAATTGGTCTGATCCTCTGAATCGGTGTCTTTTTTGAGAAGGTTTGGCTCTATGGATCCAATTTCTTGTATTAAATAACTTCCCAAACTAGTGTCCCAAATAACACTTTCTTGGGCCTCTGAAGCTCTTTCATCTAGTAAAATATCAGGGATATTTTCTATCTTTGTGTTTGCTTCTCTAATGGTTTGGAAGTCATTGTCATCAAATGCAGGGCAGCTTGCATTGATCATATTGGACACATATGGTTCTATATGGTGTGCTACCAATGATTTAGACTTAATGGTGACCTTGGTACCATATCTTGTGTGAAATAGCATGTGAGACCAGTCAGAGGAAAGATATCCTCCTATCTTGGCTGTAAACTCCCTTGACAAACATATGACAAATAATGTAGGGAGATCTATGATATATATATCAAGGAGGATGGAGAAATTAGGACTTGCATGAAGGATTAGGCTGGTATCCTTAGCCACACCTATAGTAATGACTGAGGATCCATCAAGTTGTGTAACCTTCTTTTGGAAGGGTTCATATTTTAGTCCTAATTGGTCAGCTACCTTTTTAGGCATTACAGTGCTAGTAGCTCCACTGTCCAACATACAATTATGTACTAAAGATTTTCCAATAATTAAAGATACATAAAAGGGAGGTGGTTTTGAGTTCCTACCTTGCATGATATTGGTTTTGGAGTTGCTACTTGGAGCCTCCTATTTTTTATAAGTGTTGACCAACACTGGCTTTGCAATCTCTTTTGTAGGATGAGGAGCTGTTGCTTCAGTCATAGCCTTCTTCAAAATCTCAGGTTTCCCTGGGATAGCCAAAGAGTCCCACATAGACATGGTAATGTTCACCTTCTTCATATTGTCCACAATGTTGAAAGGTGTCACAGTATTTACTCTTTGTTGTGCTTTTACCATAATGGGTTCCACTTCTTTGAGAGTTTGGCCTTCTTTGCTTGTAATGGCAGGAGCCTTCTTAAATATGATAGGAGCAGCTTGCTGCATTGGTTCTGTAGATGTAGTGGCTTTAATTCCAGAATCTGCTTGCTCCATGTCTTGAGCTCTTCTTTTTGACCTTGTATTGGCAGCAATGGAAGATTCACCATTGACTCCATTAAAATCTTGCTGCTCCCAATTGAAAAGAGAAATCTCATTATCTTGTGATTCTTGTTGAGGCACTGGTCCACTAGATGAGGCCTCTGATTGAGCATATGAGGTGTTTTGAACCATTAGAGCTTGGTTCATCCATCCATTTGAGCATAAGGCCTAATTATGAGGCTGATGATAAGGGAAACACCATTCATTATCCATAGCTACATTATTTTGACCAGGGACTATGTCCCTAACCGGATTTGTAGAATTAAGAGGTGCAGGGTTATATGGTTGGAATGGTCTTTGATTAAAACTTTGCCTTTGCCCTTGATACCCTCCTTGGTATGGTGGCCTATTTTGTTGATAAGGCTATCCTTGATTTTGATATTGTTTATTAGGACCTTGGCCTTGTGGCTAGAAGGGTGGTCTGATTCCTTGACCTTGCTTCTTTAGGTTTGTAACCTCCTTAGTTAAAGTCTGCAGCAAATTTGTCATTTCTTGCTTACTACTGTGTTGACTATTCTTTATTTCTTGCAACTCTTGAGAGAAACTTGCCTTTAACTCTTGACCACTAGTACTAGCCTGAGGTGCTAATATGGTGGGAATAGGGGTAAATGAAGGCACTTGTATAGGTGCAATGGACTGAAGGTTGGGGAAAATGGGCATGGGTGGCCTTCTTGCTATCATGCCTGCCTGGATTAAACAATTTTCTGCCCTGACCGCTGTGTCAAAAGCTTGGGGTAAAGAGGTACCACCCATAGATTGGATCATAACAGAGATTTGGCTATTCAAGCTTTGCAAGAAGTATAGGAAAGCATGATCAGCTGATGGCCTCACTGAGACTGGAATTCTATTCCAAGTCTTGAGGAATCTATTGTTATAATCCATCATTTTCTCTTGAGGGTCTCTTTTTATGGTTGTCAACTGTTCAACCAGAGACAAGTTGTCTGATTTATCCTCAAAATGTTTACTCAATGCATCCCCTAATGCATCCCATGAATTAATGGAACCAACAACTAGAGTTCTAAACCATTCAAGAGCCTTACCTTTTAGAGAGGCTGCTAATAACTTTGTGGCCCCATCTTCTTGGGTTATGTTGTGTATGCTGCAGATAGTAGTCACATCTCTGATATGTTCAAAAGCTGTAGTTTGTCCTTCACCTGTGAAATTAGGTAAACTCTTTAGTGCCACCAAGGGCACATCATGATGTATAGAAAAATTCAATGGACTTCCTTGGTTGAAAGGTGCAAAATCAAACTGCCTAGCCATTGTAGGAGCTAAAATTTTCTGAGTAGCAACTGTGTGAGTTGAATTTGATACTAGATTTGAATCTTCTTCTAGATCTCTGGTTAGAGATCTTCCTCTTCTCCTAAGATGAAAGGGTGAAGGTCTCCTTTTTGAAGTATCAAGTGGTGTAGACTGAAATCTCCTTGCAGGGGATGTTCTTTGAATTGACCTACCTTTATAGCTTCTTTTTGAGGGAAGCTCTAAAAATTCAGTGGGCTTTGAGCTCCTAGTCTCAATCTTTCTCATAAACTCTAAACAAGGCTGTCCTGAATCCTTACACCAATGGAGTCACAAGATATACTTGACAGAAAAACTTCTAAGAGTCTGTATTTATGCAATCTATATATCAGAGATAACATAACTTGAACATGAATCTAATCTAGTCCCACCGAGGGTGCCATAAATGTTATACACTAAGTTTGCACCCTTGTTTCAAGCTCTCATAGTCTTGATAACCTAGTATAACATGGGAATCATCTCCAGGTGTGGGACCTATGCTAACTAAGATGAGACCTCCAGATTCTAGGCTGGTTCCTATTGGATAATCACCCAAATTTTCTTCTTGACATGAAAGTAAAATTCTTAAGGGGAAAAGGGATAGAAGGCATGCATGAAAGGGAAAAACTAAAAAGCAAACTATCCTACTAGGTGATACACTGAAATGATGGTTTGAATCACAGTATAGAGGATGAAATCAATGTATAAACTTAGGTCTAGGAGATTACAACTCACTGAATAGGCTTCCATCAATATTTCATAGAAAGGTCTACAATAGAAAGAGGCTATTCAGGAAAAGAGCGAATTTCACAAATAATAGCATTCCTGAGAATTTAGACACAATCTACAACCTACAAACAAACATTCACCTCTGCAATTGGGTATAGGAATGAGACATATTGTTAGGGGGTTAAAGTATACCCACAAAAGCATTCAAATCAAATCATCCACAAGAATACACATGAATTGCAGAAAGAAAGAGGGATCAGGAACCCTAAGATATCACTGAAAACACACATATACTTCAATTCAATAAGAGAGAATTCAGACAAGGAAGCATAGGGACAGAAAGGATGTCACAAAATACCTCTGCAATATCTAAATTATCAATGGGAGATTACAACTGAAAAGCGAGAGGGTAGAAAGAATGCCTCGGATGACTCTTAAGAAAGGTGAATTTTCTTTTTACAATTGTCCAACTCTTGCTCTAAAAGCTCCAAAAAAACAATATATACATCCCTCCATGCACGTAGGCAGGAGAAAAAAAAAACCTAATTAGGGTTACATGAATTTGCATAAAATAATGGCAAACCCTAATTCTATCATTTCTGGCCATAAATGCCCATGAAAATATCCTGATCGATCAAACATATGTGTTTGCGTGTCCATTTTATTATTACATCTACAAATTTTGAGCCGCCATGATCCATCTACTTCTCTACAACTCGGGCTCGCCATAACTATTCAAATCTGATATTTTGAGATATTTGAATGTTAAAAAATATTAATGGTCACAGGAGGCACCAAGCTCCTCATTCATCGATAGCTGACATTTAAATTCAATCTCACTTTAAAATGCAGCCGTCAGATCTTCCTTTTTACCTGGCACCGCTTTGACTGCAAACTTAACTCGGCATTTACCTCGGGTTCTCTTTTCCCTTTGTTCACTGAATTGTTGAATCTTTTAACTGACCCCGGTTAAGTCTAGCGAACAAGAGATAACCCCTTAGTCACTGATTCAAAGAATACCTTCTAACCCTGGGCCCAGACCTGCCACTTGTCAATCTTCTATTCGCCCCGACTGATCCATCAGCAAACACCTCGGAAAATTCTAACATCAGACCCACTGCAATCTTGATTCGCATCGGATGGTGGGCATATGATCTGATAACCCCTGAATATTCCTTCAGATCATACACCCACCATAGATCTTTATTCAACTGGGACCCCACTAACACACGGACCCACTGCAAATCCTCGTCATCACTCAACAACCAATCACATGCACGCACATGAGCAATATGTGGCACTGGACCCACCTAACATAAGCACTGCATTGGAATGAAGATCAATGGTCGGCATATGATCTTATGTGTCAAAAAGTCTCTATGAGAAGATACGCCAACCATCTGATCTTACAGGAAGACATTACACTGGGCCCGCTCTGACATAGGTCCACATCACAATCCTTCGGCCAATGAAAAGTAAGCACGTCATCATCCTCTGACAACTGGGTCCACTTGAATCTTGATTTAAGTTGTTTCTCTATCTGGCAATTCAATGACTAATGGTAAGAATAGACCATTTCGCTGGGTCGCTAGATGTTTCATTAAAACCACCAAGAATTAAGCGACTATGAGAATATTGTATTTGCTAAATTTCCAAATAGGAAAGGTAACCGCCGGATGATTAGGAGAACTGGTGAACAAGAGATTTTAATGCACACATGGGAAAAGGGGAACTTTAAGTGGCCCGAAAAGGTAATGAAGGATTATAACATGGCCTAGGGTTTTAGGGCTTTTTGGGTTTAAATGGTTAGATTTTCAAATTTTAAACTTGGAGACCAGGGGGTTTTGGATAGTTGCAGACACCAAAAGACAGGGCAGAAAAATATGAAATTTTCTCAGGGTGCTTTTCACAGGATTTAATGAAAATTGCCTCTAGATAAAGATCAATCTATGGCCAAAATGTACAGGATAGGAAATTTTCGGCAACACAAACCACATTTACATCTACCACATTTCAATGTCTCATAAGTCGCATCAAATAATCCACTTTCTATAATCTAAGTCTCTCAGCTCGGTTCACCAAGAAGAAGACTTCTCCCAAGTCATCACGGACACCATAATGATCTACAAATCTCCAATGTGAAAGTTCTACACGTCGCTCTCTCGACATCACACCTAATTCATTTGAAACTATTGCAAAAATGGTAGATGATCCCAATGATCCATCACAACCCAATCTCAAAAACAACACAAAGAGTAGCTTGATTCTGTCTTCAAGTCAATCAATGCACAGTCTACTCAAACTCCAAGTCAAGTCATTGCTACACTCCATAGGAAAAAAGTACATTGAATTCAGACCAAAGAAGTCAAGAAGTCACTCGAATCATATCTAAATGCAATTAGGTCCGCATATATCCCATGAACACATCAGGAAGAATGCATCTCTGATCACCGCACTAGCTTCTGTGCTGGAGCTGTTGCTGTCACAAGTCTTGATTCAGTAGGATCCATTCGAAATCCAAGTCTCTAGACTCAACTCAATAATCCACGACCCACTACCAAATCTACTACAAAGTTATCTCTAAATGATCCATAACCAAATCATGAGCAGGAACCAGATCTGCAAGAACACTGTTTTGAATCGACAAATATATATATTTTTTTAAAAAATTGATTGTTGTCGTAACTAAGATGACATCACAACAGCGATGGGTATCTATCGTAAACATCTGACATACAGTCATCGCATTAATAGCAACACTGTCAGAAACAATCATAAATGACGGATATCCATCGTAAATGTCCAACACATGTCTGTCGTATGTACAGCATAGTCATTGTTACAAACCATAAATGATGCACATCTGTCATAAACTTGTGACGGACATCCATTGCATTAATAGCATTTTCATCGGTGAACAGGTTACTAATGATGACTACCTGTCAGAATATTCTAAGGGGTCACTTTTATTTGTATTTGTTGCGACAGTTAGGCATCACAATTTGGACGACCACAAATAGGTGCGACAACAAGTTCGCTTTGTTGGCACCTACTTTTTGTGATGACTAAGGGTGTTGTAATTATGACTTCTAACAAAACTGTCAATTTATTTGACTGCAAAACTGCGACACCGAATAGTGTTGCTCAATCGACAGTATACTGTCTAAATTTAGACATTTGACCATCGAAAAAAGGTCTCAAATGTACTAGTGGTATAATTGAGGTAACCACCTCTTATGAAAAATTACAAGGAATTATTCCCAAGAGATCTCACCAGGCTGCATCCTCTTTTTAGCCATCTCATTGTCCCACCAAGTACCAACCTCACCAACTAACTGAAAAGCACCCCACATAGCTCTAGATTGAGCTGAAAGGTTTTGAAAATGAAAATACTTTTCCATGGATACTATCCATGCCTAATAGCATCACTAATGGCCTTACCATCAAATGTAGGAGGTATGACCTTCTTGAGGTCCTTACTCAGTTCCTCTACTATTCTTTCTCTGTTATTAGGTATGTTTACCGCCCCTTGATCTGCATTTTGGTTGCGTTGCTCTTCATTCCTACTATCCTCCTCTTCCTTTCTCAATGCTTCCAAATGTTGGTCCTCAGTTTGTTTCTATTGAGCTTCAAGTCTCTGATCCTCTTCCCTCTTTATTATTTCCTCTTCATTTTGTCTACCTCTAGCATCTTATTCCAGTTGTTCCATACGGTTATTTTTTTGTTGCAAGAGGTTTGTATGTTCTGTCAAGAGGTTTAGGATTTCATCCATCCTTGGATTTTGTTCCTCATTGACTCGTCCATTGTTGGATCCTCCCTTATTATTGTTTCTAGTTTTCATGGTGTTAAATCACTTCCTGCACCAAGCATGAGTACACAACTTAGCAATAGAAGACCAAGGTCCAAGTGTTTAAAGATAGCTCTGATACCACATGTAAAAACTAAAACTTGCACATAAGAGACACGTAAGCTCTAAAACAACAAAACTCAGAAATATTGAAATACATAACCAGTCTAAAATATAATAAGACTTTTCCACAAGATAAATTTCATTTTTATTTAAAGAGATTACAATAATATGAGATAATGTTGAATATCCCTGACATAATAGATAAAATTTGATCAAACTATTGAATAGATCAACATGAGTAAAATAATACATAAGGTATGTTGACCATACCGTCGTACATAAAACATCAAATTGCATTGATACAAATACAATAGAGCACATGACCTTAATGTCGAATAATACAAGATATCCAAATATATATGTCATCAAACTATCAGTCGTCCATCCACATATTCTTGTCTCCTATGTCATCAGACAGTCTATTGTCCATCTGCAAAACTTGAGATAGAAATGTGATCCAAGCATTTATTTTGCCCAACCACAGAGTGGTTAGCTCCCCCGAGGCTCATCTTGAAATGAAGAGCTCACCGACCCTACTCGAGTGATATATCAACTCGACACTGATAGATCCGAAAGGAATCTAGTGCAAGCTATGAACTAACTACTTTATCATACACAAAGTAGAACTAACATAGATATGATAGAGAGAAAGTACATAACCAACACAAATTCCATTATGTGTTTACATAGCTTAGGCCTAACCATAAATAACCATATTTCTACTAGTAGGTAAAAGAAATTAATTTTACCCTTCTATGTTTTCCCATATTTGGCACCCTTTCCCAAGATATCTTTCTCTGAACATAACTAAATATAGGACTAAGAAACATCATAAAAATAAGTTTTATACTTTCTGTACAGAATTTGCTTCAAACTAAATTAACCATAATTGCTCAATTTCATATAAACATACTATAAATAAAATATGTTTCATATTTTAGAAAATCTTCTGACTGCAACATGAAGTTCATCCAATTTCTGACATAGCTTAATTAATAAAAAAAACAACATGAGACACTACTTCAGGAAATTCTTTAAATATCTATCGCAATTAAATATACAAAACAACCAGCATATTCTTAAATGTTTTTACCATACAAGCCATAACCCTTAGTAATCTATTGTCAAACACTACCCAATACGCAAAATTTAGGAAAAACAATAAATGGATTCCTTTTCCCTTTTAAAAATTTTAGAAAAAAATTCGCATTAAACCTCTATCTTGTTTTCTATTTCTATCCAAATGGTATCAGACTTATGACATTGATTTAAATAGGAAACATTTAGATTCATTGTCAAAGTAAAAAGTTTCCAAGTACCATTTTTTATGTTGTTACGAAGAGAATTACGATTTAGCTGATCTATAAAAGAATATTTGGTGATTCAAAGATGTCATCTAGAAACTTTAAAAAAATGTGATTTGCCTTTTCATATTCAGTCCATCATTTGTAGTAAGGATCTAAGAGGGGCAACATGTTGCGATTGGAAACCATTGATTTAAATAGGAAAACTGTGCATTCTCAAAACAAATCTCTTTTTTTATGAAGCCCCTAACCAATTAAGAGTGCAACATCAATGAGCAAGGAGTTGTTACAAGTAGTGGTTTCCGTTGCACCAAAAGATCAACATGTTAATGCCTGATACAATCACTAGACTTATAGAAGACACAAGAGGTAGTTAAGCCATGTCACGAACCCTACAAGGGACGTTGGCCCACTACCAACAATCCCCCTCCTAGTGTCACTCACCGTGGCCTGCATGGATTCGAACCTGTGACCAAGCTCTGATACCACTTGTTACAAGTAGTGGTTTTTGTTACACCAAAAGATTGACCTATTAATTCCCAATACAACCACTAGACTTATAGAAGACACATGAGGTGGTTAAGCCATGTCGCAAACCCTGCGATGGACGCTGACCCACTACCAATAGGAGTAGGGCGATGCCAAACTTTGGATTTAAACATCTACTATTTAAAGCATGAAACGTAGTCCTCCAGACATTTGTACAGTCACTAAGTAATAAAAAATTATTAATAATAAAACTTGAATACAATCAACATCGAATGAAGATAGTAAGGAAAAGTCTCAACTAAATACATATTTACTAATTGACCCATCAACATATGTGCCATTTGCTGCAACCCATAATATAAAACAAATTTTTAGACAGTTCTCTAAGATTGATTTCCAACATATTTTTTTTACTTCATTTCTCTGTTCACTAAGGTGTTGATACAACCAAGTTTTTCCTTAGTTTAGAGGTGTTTGCTCATGGTGGAAGGTTGTTTATATTACTCTTGAGTTTGTAGGAAAAATGATCAAGAACATATTTAGTTTCTCTATATTTTAAATGAAAACACACAAAGACAATCATAAAACTAAATCTGACATCTATCAAAAGAATAATACAACTTATAATTTATAGAATCGAAACAATAGGAAAAACCCTATAAAATTAACAGTGTAGTCTGCATAAAGTTAACCCTTAAAATCTCTAAAAATAGCTCCCTTGCTCCAGCTATTTGAAATTCTCCTTTATAATATCCAAGAGCTATTCTTCTTTTCCCTCTATGTCCTTTATGTATTCTTCATTCAATCTATTTATTCTAATTTCACATGTGTGATCCAAGGATTCCTCCATCATGCCACATTTTCCTCCTAACCTATTCTCCTCTAATCTCTCCAAAAACTAACACACATGTGCGTCCAGAAGAAGATGTGATTGCTCACGTTTCTTATTATCTCTTGCAGTCTATCTTCTACTGGGTACACATTTGGACCTGATAAATGTTGAGTGTGGTGCGTTAACTTGAATGCTTCTAACAAAATGGTTAGATAGTTCTTAAGAATGATAATAAAGAGAAGCCTAAAGATTGGGTCAACATATATGAACTCAGTCAAACACTATGTCCTTTCTACGCAGATTTAGGAATAAAAAATCAGGTTATGACACAAATTTGTCATTGATTTCTATGTAATCAAGTTAAGGCATTCTATCAAAATGGGAGTTTAAATATGGGTATAAAAAATTTACTATTTAAGTTTGTGCTCACTTTGAAGGGCATTTGAACTTGAAAATTGTAATCACCTAAAAATGGTCTAGCTAAACTATATGCCCTAAATCTCAAAATCAAGTAATCAAACCACATCAAATCTCAAGCATAATTTTGTAATTGAATTAGATTAATTTAATTACATAATTCATCGATTATCAAGCATCAATGATCAATCATCAAGAATCATTCCTTAATTAATTATCCTAGTTATTAAATCAAATCAAACTCATAAATACACATGGCTAGTGATTAATTAATGTAAATTAATTAACTGTCTTATTTTCCTCTCAACCCACAAAAGGACAAAGGAGTTAATTCCAACCAATGGGAGCTAATCACAAGGATCACTCACATGGATTAAGTGAGAATTGTGTGTGTGAATTTTGTACCTAGCTGTAGACACAACACTTCAGTAAAATATTAGAGGTTAGCAAAAACTGAAATCTGCAAGTAATTGAAACTATGCTAACCAGGTGATTTACTACCTTCTAGTAGGTGTGAGTATGATGTTCTCAGATTGAAATCGAGATCAGTGACAATGCAACACCTAAACGAAGGATTTGAATGCAAAAGAATGAAAACTGTATGAAATTAATCTAGAATGAAATTTAAATGATATGCAAATTAATCTAAGAATTATATGAATTGATATGCAAAGCTATGAAAAACTATGAATTGATCTCACAAAATTGCTTGTCGCAAAATCTTTGTTCTTCAGTGGTAAATTCGCCAGAGTAATTGTGCAAATTCGAGAGATGTGAGATTGAAAGCTTGAGGAATTTTTAGAGAGGTTGAAAGCTTGAGAGATTTTAAGAGATTTGTCAAGAGTTGAGCCTTGTTTTTATAGAAATCTAGGGCTTGAGGACGCATTGAGAAAAGCCATAAATCACTTTTGATAAACTCAGGTTGATTTTTGAGTTAACAAGAAATTAAGAATAAATAAACTCATAAAATCATGCAAAAGCAATTTTTATCTCAAAATAGAGCTTTAGTTCTCTTTTTCAACTCATCATCAGATGTTGAGTTTAGAAAGTTAACAAATTGAAATTAGCAGTTGTTTTAAAGTTGACTGTTTTTCTGATTGTGCGTGATTTAATTATAAATTAATTAAAAATAAAGTGATCTATTCTCAACTTAACTAATTTTAAAATTAAAATAATTGATTTATGGGTTAATCAATTATTAAATCAAACTTTTATTCAAAAACTAAATTATTAAATATTGATAACTGACTTTAATTAATTAAATAGGAATTTAATCAATTAGTCATAAGATTTTTGATTTATTGTTAAAATTAAATAATACAATTTAGGAATAAATATAATTAAATGTAATTAAATAATTAAGTGGCAGTATTAAATCTGATTAATTAAATATTCAGAATATTCAATTAATCAAACTTTAGGATAAATAAGATTTATCACCAAATAATTATTAAATCAAGATAATTATGATAAATAGGAATATTGCTAGGAATATTCCCCGATGCAGAATTTAGGATAATCAATTAGGATTCGATAATGTGTAGATGTGCCTTAGGTTAGGACTTTGATGTCTATTTCGATCGAATTTGAAGATGTAGGAGGTTGATGAACCTATAGCCCATTTTTGGGGTATTACATTTTGCCCCTCTTTGAATCACTATGCGAAGCGTAGTGGTTCAAAGAATAATCTGTGTATGATAAAGATGTATGAAACTTATTTGAAAGATTAACCAATTCTGAGATAGAAACTGGTTGAAAGATTTAAAGAGATGCAAGATTTAGGTCCTAATTGACCAAAGATGATGTTAACTATGGCAACAATGAACCGGTGATTACGAAAAAGTGCCAAAACCCCTGATTTTGAACCTTATGATTGTGAAGAAGTGAGTGACCGATTCTATACCTAATTGTCCCAAGAGAATCATATTGGTATCACATCCTGAACCCATCAGTTACAAAGAAACAAGGAAATGACACTAATGAACAGTTGGTTACGAAAACCTGGTACAATTTACAAGACAGATTTAGGATACCAGATTGATATGGATCTCACTGAATTTGATATGCCCTAAGAGATGATAGATTTGCCCCAAGTGATGAGGACTTTAGATGAGTTAGTAACTAGACGTGGTTGTTGTCTTGATCACTGAGGAAAGAAATTTGATTTTTAGATTTAGATTTATAGACTTTGAATGATGTGTAATACCATGCCCCCTTCAGGATTAAAATTGAAATTTGACAAGAAAATTAAGTGTTGAATAGTTTAGAATCATGTTAATTGATTTGAGAAGTGGTTATACACATTCGAGAACATGTTTTGCATCATTTAGAGGTCCTGGAGACCAAGTTTGACTATGTTAAACCATGAGTTGACCATAGTTGACCAAGTTGAAATTTTGATAGTTTGATGTAAGATAATCAGTTAAATTGAATTCTAGATTTTTGTGATGATTGAAGGTCGATTATGCAAGTAGTTAATAATATGAATGATCTCAAATTTCAATTTTGATCCCGAAAAAGGATTCTACTTGTTGTTTCGTTGGAGGAACCTTCATACAATGCTCAGTCCTTATGTCATGTTTAGCATTTTTGGTTTTGAAGAATCGTTTAAGTGTTCAAGAAATTTGTGAGATCATGCAAAGTGCAAAATGAAATGCATAATGAAATGCAAACCTAGGACCTAGGACCTAGTCACTGATCATGTGTTGATTTGTTGTCATCAGTGAACTTTTAGGTAACCGGATAAATCAATATAATGCCCACTAGTTATGAAACCATAGACATATGAATATCGATTTGTATGCGTAGGAATCAATACAATACCCACTGGTTAGGCAACCATGGACATATGAATATTGATTTTATTTTCAAAATGTCAAATTAGATATAAGCACCAAGGCACAAAAGCCAGGATGACTTGAATATCATGTCCATTTTGATATAGCAATTTGTATAAGCATCAGAACAGAAACGTTGTGATGACCTGAATATGCCTTGCATTCAAAAACATCAAATAGTCAAGAGATCATTCTAAATCTAGTGCGAATTACCCGTAGTGACCCTTTATCATTCACATCCTTAGGCAAGATCGTGTTTCACAATAGGAGAAAGAACTCACTCAAAAAGACAATAGTTAGATCAGACTTCTTTGAATTTTCTAGGTATCAATGGTCGAGGTACGCATGGCCATCCAATTCGAGATAGAGGCTCTTACAAACAGACACCATTTCAATCTAGAATTTCCAAAGTTAGATTTTCACATACAAGCAGAAGACAAAGAAAAGATTATGCCCCCAGTCATCACTCTCTAAATCTTGTAAAGGACATCATCGAAGAGCTCAAAGGAAACAATATGCAAAAATCTCAATGCAAATCAGTAAGCATACAAGGAGATAAAATCATGTAAAGAGCATAGATTATTTTCAATTTGTGTTTGATTACGTTGTTGTAGATACAAAATCCTTTCTGGAGAGGAGACTGACTGACTGACTCGGATGTAGCTTCAAGGACTTTGACTGGATATGAATCGTCTAAGATGTACTAGAGACCATAGGACATGACTTTGATTGCCCCCAAGTGTTAAGCATTGATAGGATACAGACACTTGAGCTGATTGGTGTACAGACTGACTTTATTGAAACAAGGATATATACAGACTAAAGCAGATTGAAAGCTGGGAAAGACCAAGATTGCACTGATAGATGGAGTATTTTGAAACAAGTGGCACCCGTTTGCCGGGTTTTCACCATCTTGGAAAAGATTCTATTTTTTCTACCAAGGCGCCTATTTCCAAGTTTTCACCAAGGCACTTTTTCTATTTCTCATTTTTTTGTATATTTCATTTTTCCAATTTTTTTGTACTTTTGATATTTTTTTATTTTTTTGTGAATCATCAAGGCACCTATTGCTAGGTTTTCACCAAGATGTTCATTTTTTCAGGACTTTTTCAGATTTTTAAGATTTTTTCAAGACATTTTACCATACACTGAATGCCTTAGGCATAGAATTTATTCATATGGAGAACGTTGATTGGTTCTCAAAGCTTTTCTCCTTCATTCGTTGAGAGTTGATAGGCTCTAGAGCCAAAAGTAGCAATGATAAAAAAGGGACCCAGCCAGTTGGGTTCAAACTTCCCCTTGCATTCTCGATGTGATTAATTTTTAGGATTCTCTCTCAAGACTAGATTGCCAACATGAAATTCTCTATGTCTGAATTTCTTGTTGTAGCCTCTAGACATTCTTTTCTGATGCACTCTAAGATGATCATACGTTGCTTTTCTGCACTCATCTAGTAGTTCAAGTTCTTGCAACCTAGACACTCTGTAGTCATCATCAATTACTAGACCATGCATTCTGATTCTTAGTGATGGGATTTCAACCTCAATAGGCAATACCGCTTCAGACCCATAAACTAAAGTGAAAGGTGTAGCCCCAGTGGGCATTCTGATACTTGTTCTGTAGGCCCAGAGAGCTGGATTGATCATGAGATGCCAGTCTCTTCCTATTTTATTAACTGTACGGTGCAATATTTTCAATAGATTCTTGTTAGAAGCCTCTGCTTGTCCATTCCCTTGAGGATAGTAGATAGATGACCAATGTTGTGTAATCTTGAATTTCACACATAGATCATCTAAGTCTCTATTCTTGAGTTGTCCACTATTATCTATGACTATAGAGTGTGGAATACCATACCGATATATGATGTAGTTTAGAATGAACATAGAAATTTTCTTGCCAGTTGCTTGAGTCAAGGGAACTACTTCTACCCATTTTGTAAAATAGTCTGTAGCTATTATGATATGGGTATGTCCATTAGAAGAATGAGGATGTATGGATCCTATAAGATCAAATGCCCATTGGTGAAAAGGCCATTGTGTAGTAAAGGGAATTAGATCTTTCCCTGGAGCATGAATTAAGTTACCATGTACTTGGCACTTTTGACAGTTCTTAGCAAACTTGATTTCATCTTTCTCCATTTTAGGCCAATAGTACCCAGCCCTAATAAGCTTTCAAGCTAGTGTTAAACCATTTGAGTGTGACCCACATATACCTTTGTGGACTTCCTTGAGTTCATGTTGAGACTTTTCCCATTTAAAACATCTAAGTAGTGTACCATCTAGACCTCATTTGTACAGATCGTTACCAATGATGACATACTAGGACACATTGCGGATAAGGTATCATTTCTCATGATGATTGAAGGTATCGAGAATGATTTGGTCTTGGAGATAGGAGAAAAGGTTTTTGTATCAAGATGAATAATGACCAAAAATAGTACAGATCATGCGGGTTTTGGGGGAATCATATGCATGATAAGATAGTGCTTCCACTAGGAACTCGTAGCTTAGCTCATGTTTAGGCTGTTTTAATAGAGTAGATAGCATTGCCATTGCATCAGCAACCCTATTCTTTGTTCTAGGAATTTTCTCAAATGTGATAGATATGAAATATTTCTTTAGAGCATCTACCATTCTTTTGTATGGAATGAGCTTTTCATCTTTCTTTTGGTACACATCATTGGCTTGATGGATAACAAGTTGGGAGTCCCCATGAATGTGTAACTCAGTCACTCTCCACTCAATTGCTAGTTTCATACCATTAAGAAGGGCTTCATATTCAACAATATTATTTTTGCAAGGGAACTTTAATCTGAATGCTTTGGGTATTGAGTACCCTTGAGGAGTGATAAATAATATGCCTTCTCTGGATCCATTTTGTGTATAGGAGCCATCAAAGAATAATTGCCATTCTCTAGAAGAAAGATTCATGATAGAGGAATCTGGGAACTCTATTTGCATTAGTGTATCATCAAACATAGGTGCATCTGCCAATTGATCAATAATAACTTGGCCTTTAATAGCTTTTCTTTCAACATATTCAATGTCAAATTCACTTAGGAGCATGACCCATTTGGCTAATCTACCTATGAGGGCAACTTTTCTTAGTACATACTTTAGTGGATCAATCTTAGCTACCAAATGTGTGGTATGAGCTAACATGTAATGTCTCAGTTTCTATGATGCAAAGATCACAGCTAGACAAGATTTCTCAATCATTGAATAGTTCTTCTCATACGCTACCAATGTTCTACTGATATAGTATATAGCTCTTTCCTTTTTGTGTTCATCATGTTGTGTGAGCAATGCCCCTAGTGATGTATCTATAGCGGAGACATATAGAATCAATGGCTTCCCTTGAATAGGAGGCATCACTTTCTTTTCTTCTTCTGATAAGGATGGTGCTACATGAATCAACTTTGGTTCCTTTGTTGCTCCCAAGTTGATAGATTGAGTGGGTTCAATTAGAACTAGAGATCTGTCCTATAAATGACTTGGAAGGACATCAAATATCTCATCCTTAGGCACCTCAGAGAGGTTTTCACCTTCAGATATGTCTTTTATTTTTACTTTTTTAGGTTTTGAGACTGCCACAAAGTGGTTTTCACCCTTAGAACTCCTTTTATTTTTATTTTTATTCTTATTCTTTTGACTAAGATACTTGATGTCTGACTCCATCATGCTAACGCTCAGTTCACTGATGGAATTCTTCATAGGCTCAATTGCATTTAGGTAGCAAGCAAGGGCATAGTCATTCGGGAAAGTAAGGATACATTGGCTCGGATTCATGGAAGTTTGGTCAAGAAGGTCAAGATGTTGGATAGTCAAAGTGGGAAAAGATTAGGAGATAGTGTTTACGGATATGGATCTTTCATCATTGGTCCTAACCCGATGCTCAAGTTTGAAGGTGATATTACAACTCAAAATGTTCAATTCGTGAATAGGATCAATGTCATTGTGGGAGTCCAATTCAGCCATAGGTGGATCAGACTCATTAAGTTCATTATTTCACTCTAAAATTACGTTGGGTTTAGGTTCATATTGGTGAATAAAATCAATATGTTTTTTTGTGATAATCTCATCTTCCTCTGGAATGACTCCCCATTCATAGTCATTTGATTCCTCATCTATGCCTCTAGGAAAATTGAGAACATGAGTAAAGTCAAGGTGAAATCCCCAAGAAGGGTTACCCTTAGATTCTGATTTGAATTCATACTCATGGGAATCTGTCTTAGAATAACTACTACCTTCCTCTTTGTCTATTTGATTGCCTTTGAGATTAGCTGGTTCTTGTGGTGAAACTATCTCTTTCTCTATAGTAGGTTCTTGTGTCTCTACTACATTTATTCTTTTTACTGGATCATCTTCAGTTTTAAGAAGGTCTTTGATTTCCTTAGGCAAACACTCATAAGGAATGAGCTCTTCAGTGGTGTCTAAATCATCATTGCCAGATTATTTAATTATTTCTTCCTTTAGTTGATTTGTTGTAGAGGGCTCAATCTGTTCTAAGATATGTGGGGAGTTCTTGCTAAGATAGAAAGGCTTCTTCTTATATCCTAGACCTGTTGTATCCTTGTTGGTTCAACCATGGTGGTCAAGAGGTGATAGAAGACCCTTACCTTGTAGTCGTAGAGATCCTTTTCTAGTATATCCCATTTTTGTGATTAATTTTTCCCCCGGTCCATATGACTTCTAAGGAATTCTACTTCAAGTGGAGTCACATTTATGGACTGACTGAGAGTTAGATTCATCTTCCTCAAACTCTTGTTTAGGTACTTGTTCTGGAACAAAGCTTCCATTGAATAGGACTTAGGATTTTTTAGCATTAGGGTTCACTATGTCTGAAGGTTGCCCATAAGACTTAGGGGATAATGGGAGAGATGTGAGAGATAAAACAGGTTCCATTGTGTATTCTCCCATACCATTATCTTTGATTTTGACCTCTTTTGCAATGTTTTCCATTTTGGATGTGGATGCTACATCTATTTTCTTAGTGGAAGATTCTCTATTATTACGAACAATTTTATGTGCACTTTCTTTCAATGCATTGCAAGTTGTAGATATGTCTGTTGGAATAGTTACCTCTACTCCTTCATAAGGAAATTTCAAATATTGATGGTATGTAGAAGGAATAGCTTTCATTTCATGTATCCAGGGTCTCCCTAGAAGGATGTTGTAAGCCAAAGGTAGATCAAGATCTTGACATGTAGTATCTCTAATTACTGGACCTATTCTGATAGGTAAGACAATGGTACCTTTGGAAGATCTTTCTTTCTCATCATATGCTCTGATAGTTATCTTCTTTCTAGGATCGATAGCCATATCTAAAAATCCCAGTTGTGTGATCAAGCTGAAAGAACAAATGTTTAAGCCAGCGCCCCCATCTATCAACACATGTTTGACTCTACAGTTTTGGATCAAGACTTTAATATGCAAGGGTTGATTATGCTGATGACTCAAGGAGTTATCATCTTCCTCTGGAAAGGAGATATACTATGGAGACGTAAGATGACCAACCATATTCTGGAATCTGTCTAAATCAAGGTTGTCAGGAACATTGGATCCAAGTAGAGCTTTGTCTAGAATGGCTTTATGAGCTAGAGATATCTGAAGCAACTCAAACATGGAGATTTTTGCATTTGTATGCTGGAGTTGTTGGACAATACTGTATGATGTAGGCCTCATGTCTTTAGGATTTGAAGATTTAGATGTACTCTTCTATTTAGAAGAAGATGAAAGATTGAAAGACATCTTAGGGACATTGGATAAATCTAGGATTTGTCTTGGAAAATGTGTCTGAGCTTGTGATAGAGTAACTGCTTTAGCTAATTGATTTTCACTATCTCTTCGTATAATTGTGATGACATTGCAATGCTCAGATAGACATGGTTCAACCATATTGATGACAGCATTGTTTCTAGAGTGCATTATTGACTTTAGCACCCATATTAGGTTGAGAAGAAGAATCTTCTCTACCATGTTTCAAAAATGGCTCTGTGAACATTGTATGATCATTATTGCTTTTATGATTGTCAATCGTGATTTCTCCATTATCATTTTTTTCTTGTATGAGGTGTTTCAAGTGTACATAGTTATTGGTTTTATGACCCTTATTATGATGGAAGTCACAAAAATCAGTATCTTTCCACCATTTTGCTTTAGGTTCAGGATCAAATGGTCGGATCTTAGGCAAGTAAATGATATTGTTAGCAAACAGAGTTTTCATGGCAGATTCCAAGGACTCTCCAAGAGGAGTGAATGTGTGGTTAGGATCTGTAGCCCAAGGTTTGTAAGTAGATGGTTTCTTGTTAGATTATGTTGCTTTAGCTTCAGAAGCTTTAATGGCTTGGGTGCCAATAGTGAGATTGAAAGCATGTGCCTTAGAAGGGGGATGGATATTATCAACAACGCCATCTATGACAACACCTTTATTCTTGTTCTAGATTTTGCCTCTATCTTTAGAACTAGATCCAAATTCATACTTGTCATTTTGAAGTGATATGTCTCCTTTTTGCACAAGTACTTTCTCAATTTTGATTGCATTTTATACCATCTTATCAAAGGATGTATGATTTTGCATTTGCAAGTGGTAGTTGAGTTCTAGAACAAGATTGTTGATGAAGATTTCTAGCTTCTTAGTTTCTGGAATGGGTCTAGCATATAGAGAAAATGTCTTCCTCCATCTTTTGAGAAAAGTCAAGAATGGTTCTCCTAAGTATTGTTTCAGATTGCAGATGTCGATCATGGTGACCAAATGTTGGATGTTATAGGAGTATTGTTGATAGAACAGTTTGATTAACTCCTCAAAAGTTTTGATAGTTGGAGGCATTTTTGAGAACCAATGAATGGCTGACCCTCCCAGAGATCAAGGGAAAAGACACATTAAGTAAGTTGGTTCGTGCATGAACTCCATAGATTGAGTACATAATTCTCTGACATGATCTTGAGGATCAGAGTTTCCATCATACTTATCATACTTAGGTATCTCCACTCTTTTAGGGAATGGCGACATGTATAATTCTTTATCAAATGGAAAAGGGCATAGAGCCTCCATGGAGAACTCTTTAGGTTCCTTTTCTTTTTCAAGTTTGTTAAGTTTGACTTGCATGGCATGCATCTATTTCAATATAGTTGTGATTGGATTTTCTTCCTCATGTGTAATGATATCTTCAACATTAAAGTTGGGAGGAAGTTTAGCCCCTTGACGAGCTAGTTCTAGAAAGTATGTTTCTCTGTCTTCCTTCAAGAAATGCCTCATCATTTTCTTGAAGTCATCATCATTTTGATATCGAACAATTTTAGAAGGTGTGGGTTCTTGATCCACACCATGTTGAGAGTGATGTCCTTGAGACCCATGATGTGTCCCTTTGTGAGACATTTTAGGAGTTTTAGGACTCCTTGGAATAGATTAATGTAGAGATTTTTGATTGACCCCTTGGATTGATGGAGGAGGGGGTATGTAACCAGTTTTTAATCGAAGATTGCCAAGATCATCATCTTCATAAATTCCTGAATTGTAGAGTTCATCAAAGGTTGGACCCATGTGAGTAGACAGAGGTAAGGTATGAGATGATTCTCTAGATTTCTTGTGCGATGAAGCTCGAGTTTCCACCATTAACCTTGGGTGAAGCAAAAGAGTAAGATGAAGAGAACTGAAGAATGACTTGATTCAAGAAGATTGAATGACGCAACTTTGTGAAGATTGAATTGATTAAAGATTAGATCGGATGTAAATGAAGGATACTATGCCACAGTAGTATGGGTAGATGCCTAATAGATGGCAGGCACGAGCTCACAAGACTTAGCTGTTTTGTAAGAAGACTAAATTTTGAAGATAATTTTGACAAGGTTTTGACACAAGATGAAAAAGACTCAAATCGATAAATCAGAAGGCTAAATCAGACTCAAGAGACCACCTTAGGAAAATGGATGGATTTGTTATAGGTTTTGCTTTGTTTCTGACACAATGATTTGTTTGACAGAATCTGGAAGTAGGTTGTAAAAACTGGATTTCTGACAAATTTTGGAGTTTTCTGACAACTTTGACTTTAGCTTTGATACGAGTTTTGAAATTTCAGGATGACTTTTGACACCAAAAAGGATTTTTGCTTCAGATTTGCAATTTTTTAGTTTTTAGAACCAGTTTCTTTGCAAGTTTTACTCTGTTCAGGTTTGCAGATTCGTGTAATAGTTCGCGATCGTTCATTTTCAATAACCAAGTAGATAACAAACACATAGAACATCAAGCAAAGGGAAGCAATCAATAGTCTGAAAACAATGAATAAAGGCAAAAGCAACCTTGCACATGAACAAGAAATAGTGACTTAATGTGCTAATCCCTAGGAATGTTATTTGTGTATGTTCCAAAAAGTTTTTCAATCACGCACATAGTCCTAGAAAATGAAAAATTTGGCCTCACTAGGGTTTGTAGTAATGGTCTGACTCTACAACTTTTGTGATCTCAAGAGGGAGAACTCCAATCCAAGCGCACCGGGGTTTTGACAAAGTCCAAAAATTTAATCAATCAAGAGCTACTAGGGAGATCTAACAACCCAACAAGAGACCACACCTGTGAAGATTTCTTCCACAAGGACATTTATATAGCGGTTGCTGCTACCACAATGAAAATGGCTATTACCGCTTGAGGTTCCATCCACGTGGTTGACCCAATTAAGGAAATGTCCACTATGGTTAACCCTCTCTAAAGGTGACTCACAAAATATACCACAGGGGAACTAGATCGGATTCAAGGAACTGGGTTTCTAGTACTATCCAAAAAGGAAGTAGAGCATAATCCCCTAGCCTCTTCACTTCACCAAAACAAAGCAGACAGATTAATCCAACATGCTAAGACTAAAATTATCTCACCAAGATCTGTGATGTCAACAACTTATGGTCTATCAATCTCTACAGAGAGGGAATGTATCAATCAAAAACTAAGGACGCAAATCAAGGGAACGTGAGACAATCTTAGTATCCTCCCTACCTACAAGGGGATCCTTCATCAAGAAGATCTTCGCATGTAAAAAATTGAAAGAAGCCCATTGTCTCAAGATCATCCGCAAATAGTGTTCATAGGGCCTAATTACTGTGTAACAGATATGCAAAAAGCAAATCTATGTTCATTTTAGAGCCCAAAACTGAAGTGTGAATTATGAAAGCTGTAAAGGCACTCAAGCTTGACACAAGAGAGTTCATTTTATGTCCCAAAATGAAGTGTTATCAAATGTAATAGAATACCTGAGTTTCTCACAATGCGCTTAGTAGATTTTACCTGTTTTAGCAATTTTTGAGCATTTGTCTTCTATCTTTTTGTACCCACGGGATGTACCTACACCTACACCTACAAACCACTATTATGAAAAACTTACCTATTCTTGTACATGCAACCCAATGTTATAAAAATCCATATAAAAAAAAAAGAAACACAACTTTTCAACCCCACGTGGTAGAAAATCAAGTTAGTCAAAGATGATATGTCATTTGATAATCAAAAAACCTGTTGTCATAAAAAATTAGATTCTAACTAGTCTGCACTAAATCAATCATAAAATTTTCAAATCAAGACGAAATTAATTCAAACCAATGGCAAATAAAAGATAAGTCAAATACCTTTCCATAAATATAAATTTTGGAAGTTGTATCATGTCATATGTGCATGCACCAATAAAAACATCAGTCGGATTTCATAAAATCAAGTTCTGACCAGTCTTCACTAAAATGATCATAACTTTTACAAATCAAAATGAAATTAATCCAAACCAACGGAAAATAAAAGCTAACTCAAGTAAATTTCCAAAAATTTAAATTTTGGATCTGTATAATGTCATATGTGCATGTATCAATAAAAACATTAGTCGGATTTCATAAAATTAGGTTCAGACTAGTCTTCACTAAAATGATCATAACTTTTGCAAATCAAAACTAAATTAATCCAAACTAATGGCAAATGAAATTTAACTCAAATGCCTTTCCATAAATATAAATTTTGGATCTGTATCATGTCATATGTGCATGTACCAATAAAAATATCAGTCAAATTTCTGGAAAAACAACCCAGAAATTTATCACAAAACTCATAAAAATTAACCTTGTGGTCGTGGGTTCGAGAAAAATGATAGAAATTTGATATAATAGAATGGAAACCCATTTCAGGTCCCCACAGTGGGTGCTAGAAATATGTGTGTGAATTTTGTACCTAGCTATAGATACAACACTTCAGTAAAACATTAGAGATTAGCAAAAACTGAAATCTGCAAGTAATTGAAACTATGCTAACCAGGCAATTTACTGCCTTCTAGTAGGTGCGAGTATGATGTTCTCATATTGAAATCGACATCGGTGACAATGCAACACCTAAACGAAGGATTTGAATGCAAAAGAATGAAAACTGTATGAAATTAATCTAAGAATTATATGAATTGATATGCAAAGATATAAAAAACTATGAATTGATCTCACAAAATTTCCTGTCGCAAAATATTTGTTCTTCAACTGTAAATTCGCCAGAGTAATTGTGCAAATTCAAGAGATGTGAGATTGAAAGCTTGAGGAATTTTTAGAGAGGTTGAAAGCTTGAGAGATTTTAAGAGATTTGTCAAGAGTTGAGCCTTGTTTTTATAGAAATCCAGGGCTTGAGGATGCATTGAGAAAAGCCATAAATCACTTTTGATAAACTCAGGTTGATTTTTTAGTTAACAAGAAATTAAGAATAAATAAACTCATAAAATCATGCAAAAGCAGTTTTTATCTCAAAATAGAGCTTTAGTTCTATTTTTCAACTCATCATCAGATGTTGAGTTTAGAAAGTTAACAAATTGAAATTACCAGTTGTTTTAAAGTTGACTATTTTTCTAATTGTGCATGATTTAATTTTAAATTAATTAAAAATAAAGTGATTTATTCTCAACTTAATTGATTTTAAAATTCAAATAATTGATTTATGGGTTAATCAATTATTAAATCAAACTTTTATTCAAAAACTAAATTATTAAATATTGACAACTGACTTTAATTAATTAAATAGGAATTTAATCAGTTAGTCATAAAAAAATTTATTTATTGTCAAAATTAAATAATAGAATTTAAGAATAAATATAATTAAATGTAATTAAATAATTAAGTGGTTGTATTAAATCTGATTAATTAAATATTCAGAATATTCAATAATCAAACTTTAGGATAAATAAGATTTCACACCAAATAATTATTAAATTAAGATAATTATGATAAATAGGAATATTGCTAGGAATATTCCCCGATGCAAAATTTAGGATAATCAATTAGGATTTGATAATGTGCAGATGTGCCTTAGGTTAGGACTTGGATGTCGATTTCATTCGAATTTGAAGATGTAGGAGGTTAATGAACCTATAGCCCATTTTTGGGGTATTACAAGAGGGTATGTGCAGGATCATGGTATGCCAAAAAGTGGCAATGTGAAAAAAACTTATTTTCACTCGTCCAAAAGTGCACAAATAGATTTTTTGACTTTTTGGTAGGCCTGGGTGTCAGTACACTTGGCCAAACCAAAAGCCAAACCTGAAGGTATTATCAGATATCCAATATTTGCCAGTGAATATAAATCACTGTACCCAGCCGCGTTCAACATTTTTTCATTGCAAAAACATGAACGCAGCTAGGCTTTCAGATATCTGGTCCCATATCCCCTATCTGATTAGGACCCCTTAGGACACACTTAAGGGTTCTAATGTGTCGAATGGGGTCATGAGGACTTCCTAGGGGTCCTAACGCATGATAAGACGTACTAGGACCCCTAGGAAGTCCTCATGACCCCTTTCAAGACATTTGAATGCTCAAGTGTGTCCTAAGGGGTCGTAGGACCCCTTAGGACACACTTGAGAGTTCTAATGTATCGAATGGGGTCATAAGGACTTCCTAGGGGTCCTAACGCATGATAAGGCATACTAGGACCCCTAGGAAGTCCTCATGATGCCTTTCGACACATTTGAATGCTCAAGTGTGTCCTAAGGGGTCCCACAACCCCTTAGGACACACTTGAGGGTTCTAATGTGTCGAATGGGGTCATGAGGACTTCCTAGGGGTCCTAACGTGTGATAACACGTACTAGGACCCTAAGAAGTCCTCATGACACCTATCGACACATTTGAATGCTCAAGTGTGTCATAAGGGGTCGTAGGACCCCTTAGGACACACTTGAGGGTTCTAAAATGTTGAAAGGGGTCATGAGGACTTCCTAGGGGTCCTAACGTGTGATAAGGCATACTAGGAACCCTAGGAAGTCCTCATGACCCCTTTCGACACATTTGAATGCTCAAGTGTGTCCTAAGGGGTTGTAGGGCCCCTTAGGACACACTTGAGCATTCAAATGTATCGAAAGGGGTCATGAGGACTTCCTAGGGGTCCTAGTACACGTTCTAATGTGTCAAATGGGGTCATGAGGACTTCTTAGGGGTCCTAACGCGTGATAAGGTGTACTAGGACCCTTAGGAAGTCCTCATGACCCCTTTCAACACATTAAAACCCTCAAGTGTGTTCTAAGGGGTCGTAGGACTCCTTAGGACACACTTGAGGGTTATAATGTCTCGAAAGGGATCATGAGGACTTCCTAGGGGTCCTAACACGTGATAAGGTGTACTAGGACCCCTAGGAAGTCCTCATGACCCCTTTTGACATAGCTGAATGCTCAAGTGTGTCATAGGGGGTCGTAGGACCCCTTAGGACACACTTGAGGGTTCTAATGTGTCGAATGGGGTCATGAGGACTTCCTAGGGGTCCTAACACATGATAAGATGTACTAGGACCCCTAGAAAGTCCTCATGACCCCTTTCGACACATTTGAATGCTCAAGTGTGTCCTAAGGGTTTGTAGGACCCCTTAGGACACACTTGAGGGTTCTAATGTGTCGAAAGGGGTCATGAGGACTTCCTAGGGGTCCTAACATGTGGTAAGGCATACTAGGACCCCTAGCAAGTCCTCATGACCCCTTTCAACACATTTGAATGCTCAAGTGTGTCCTAAGGGGTCGTAGGACCCCTTAAGACACACTTGAGGGTTCTAATGTGTTGAATGGGGTCATAAGGAGTTCCTAGGGGTCCTAACGTGTGATAAGGCATACTAGGACCCCTAAGAAGTCCTCATGACCCCTTTCAACACATTTGAATTCTCAAGTGTGTCATAAGGGGTCATAGCACCCCTTAGGACACACTTGAGGGTTCTAATGTGTTGAATGGGGTCATGAGGACTTCCTAGGGGTCCTAACACGTGATAAGGTGTACTAGGACCCCTAGGAAGTCCTCATGACCCCTTTCGACACATTTGAATGCTCAAGTATGTCCTAAGAGGTCGTAGGACCCCTTAGGACATACTTGAGGGTTCTAATGTGTCGAATGGGGTCATCAGGACTTCCTAGGGGTCCTAACGCGTGATAAGGCATACTAGGACCCCTTAGGACACACTTGAGGGTTCTAATGTGTCAAATGGGGTCATGAGGACTTCTTAGGGGTCCTAACACATGATAAGGCATACTAGGACCCCTAGGAAGTCCTCATGACCCCTTTCAACACATTTGAATGCTCAAGTGTGTTGTAAGGGGTCGTAGGACCCCTTAGGACACATTTGAGGGTTCTAATATGTCGAAAGGGGTCATGAGGACTTCCTAGGGGTCCTAACGCATGATAAAGTGTACTAGGACCCCTAGGAAGTTTTCATGACCCTTTTTGACACATTTGAATGCTCAAGTGTGTCCTAAGGGGTTGTAGGACCCCTTGGGACACACTTGAGGGTTCTAATGTGTCGAA
The DNA here is from genome assembly GCA_027943335.1 of Chamaecyparis obtusa. Lineage (NCBI taxonomy): Eukaryota > Viridiplantae > Streptophyta > Pinopsida > Cupressales > Cupressaceae > Chamaecyparis > Chamaecyparis obtusa. The sequence goes on from BSBK01011438.1 coordinate 302,143, forward strand.
TGGGGTCATGGGGACTTCCTAGGGGTCCTAACATGTGATAAAGTGTACTAGGACCCCTAGGAAGTCCCCATGATCCCTTTTGACATATTTGAATGCTCAAGTGTGTCCTAAGGGGTCGTAGGACCCCTTAGGACACACTTGAGGGTTCTAATGTGTCTAATGGGGTCATGTGGACTTCTTAGGGGTCCTAGTACACCTTATCATGTCTTAGGACCCCTAGGAAGTCCTCATGACCCCTTTCGACACATTTGAATGCTCAAGTGTGTCCTAAGGGGTCGTAGGACCCCTTAGGACACACTTGAGGGCTCTAATGTGTCGAATGGGGTCATGGGGACTTCCTAGGGGTCCTAACATGTGATAAGGCATACTAAGACCCCTTAGGACACACTTGAGCGTTAAAATGTGTCGAAAGGGGTCATGAGGACTTCCTAGGGGTCCTAACACATGATAAGGTGTACTAGGACCCCTAGAAAGTCCTCATGACCCCTTTCGACACATTTGACACATTTCCTCTTGGAGGGAAAGGTTGAATTCAAATTTGATGGTTGAGATTCATCCTTCATGGATGGTTGATATTGATTCTTGGGTATGTGCAGGATCATGGTATACCAAACTATGGCCTTAAGTGGCAATGAAAAATCAAAAAATCAAGGTTAGTCAACTTGACGTAAAAGGTTGAACATCTTATGAACCTTATGTGAAAAAGTTGTAAGAATAGAATCTATAGGAAATTGAATTTAGTTTCTAAACTACTAGCCCTTATTTGAAATGTTTTATGTCTAATTGTTCAAAATTTTAGATTTCAATGCAGTAGTATGAAAATTTCAAGGAAAAGATAAAAAGTACGTGTATGTCTTACCACCTTAATCACAATCAAATGATGATATATTTTCCCAAGATTCTAGATATAAGTAGTAGACTCATGCCCGGATGTGACGCATATTTTTTTGTAATTTTTTGTCAAATAAATAATTAATTATGAATTTTCTGCGACAAGTTTTTTAGAATAAAAAACTCTCATGTCTGACCACCTTAACTAATTCTAAACTTTACAAAATTCAAAAGATTTTTTTTCTTATAGTAGCCAAAGCATAGAATGTGACACATCTCTCAGATTTCAAAAAGGTTAAGTGGTTTGAAAGTTATAGTTGTTTTTCAATTAGTATGTCAATTACAACTTTAAAGATAACTCAATTGAAAAATAAGTAATAATTACTTACTGAACTCAAAATTTGACAGCAATTATATTGATGAAAATCTGATAATGTCTTTAAGAAACCCTTTTTGTTTCATCAATTTCAGGTGAAAAAATAGTCGTCAGCTACATGGTCGAAATCTCGATATCAAAAACCATCTCCTAAACACACCTAAAGGGTTGACCACCCACGTTTGGTATTGCCCGGGAAAATACCAAGCCTAATTGGATATCCAAAAATTTTGGATATCTGAAACTTCCCACCTATTTTGAAATTTCAATTGCACTACTTTTCTCAAATTCAAGTTTCATATTAAATTGTATTTTTTTTATGTTAATATTAATTGTGTTGTGTATTTTTTTCAATTTTAAAATATATATTACAAATTATTTTTTTAAAATTAATATTAAATAATAATAGCATAGCATTAATATTATAATATAAATTTTTATATTAGTATGTATTATATTATTATTATTTATTTTTCTATTGTATAATAGTATAACATTAACTTATTAAATATTTATATTATATGTTCAATATTATACCTAAGGGAGAGATAGATAGAAAGATAGAGAGAGAGAGAGAGAGGACTTCTGTTAGTCCATTTTCCAGTCAACGTGAAATCCTATGAAAATGGCCTTTTCCCTGCAATCTTTGTTAAGTTGTCTTGCCCGGCCTGCAATCACATTTTTATCATGCGAAGTAGATCCCTGATGTTTTATGGTGTGCACCCTTAGCCGTAGGTTTTTCATGTTGTCACCATGCTCCAGTCCAGATCATGTCTCATAATTCACAAAATCTAGAGTGTTATTCAAGTTTTAAGGTCTGCAGGAAACAGTTTCAGAATATGCCTAAGTGTTGAAAACCCACAGTGTTGTCGAGAACCCATGATGTTTTCTATCGTCTATATGAAAACCCTGGTTGTTTTCGATCCTTCACTATTGTAAAAACTTTGGATGTTTTCAACCTTGCTTTTCTTCCCTTTTGCTGGCATTCCTTGTTCATCGGTCTTAATTGCGCAAGTGCGATCGGTTGGTGGGACCTTTTCCTTCCCAAGGGGTGAAACTTCAGTAAGATCTCGCGGTTGTCATTATACTACTAGGGAAAGCTGCTCATTTTTTAAGATCGTGGTATAGCGACAACCGTTGATCTTCTTCGGTGATGCAATGGACCTTGGGATCGCTATTAGAGGCTGCTGAGCTGGAGTTTTCTTATTGGATGCCTGATAATGACATGGAAATCTCGCGAGCCCGGGTCTTCAAGAGGCTTTTGATCTACGATGGGCATGTGATCGTAAAGAATATTCTCATGTCATGAGATCATGCGCCATCCATTGATCTTGTTTGCTACAAGTGTTCTTCAGTGGTGGTCCCAGTGTCAGAAAGGAAGCGAAGGTGCGTGTTTTTATTGGTTGTCGCATGATCACATGTTAGGTATTTCTGACATGCGACCATGCGACTGGTTGACATCTATCGCTTGGGGCCTATTGGCGGATAAGTGCGGTGGGACCTGTCTGCTCAATGGCACTGATGTGTCAATTTTCAGTTGGTTGAGCCAAATGGTGATGTGGAATTGCAGTGGGACCTGACATCCGTATAAAATCAACGGTTGGCATAAAATCTTATGAAGTGTGTTAGACCTATGCGAACATGAAACTGGCCGTCGATTTACCTTGGCAAGCCCAATAGGGTTTCTTGGTGCTTTTGGTGGTGTGGATAAAAGTAGTGGCCCAACAAAATCTTCTTCTTATCACTGGTTCACGTGATGTTTTAAGCGGTAGCGCTATTATTTCCACAAACTGGCGAAATGTCTTCAGTCGCCAGTTCGCCAAATAACTTAAGGGGTTATTTTGACATGTGTAGTCGTGTGTTCATTGAATTTAATTGGGGTTTAGACTTTCATTCCATGAATGGGATTTTCCTTTGTCATGTGTTCGCTGAAAGTAACCCGAGGTGCTTGGATGAGTTAAAGTCATGAACCTGGGAAGATAGGAGGATCTACGGTCAGGATTTAATGTCGATCTTAGTTTGAATCATGACCACCAATTCACTACTGGCACCAAGACTTGACTGTTGGAATTCAAATTTAAACTTGCAGATGGTTTTCGTGACAAGAGGTACCTAGAATTTATGGTTTTTCTGGCTGTTTCTTGATCTGGTTGGTGGCATCGATTGTTGCAGTCTAGTCCAGTGAGTTGGGTGATTGATTGCAGAAGTTGTTTTGTACCTGGAGGAGTGTGGTTTTGTGCTCAAGGTGTGTTTGCAGGTGGTTGATTAGACTGATTTTTATGGCAGTTCCCTGGTGTTCTATACTGAGCTCATAGATTTTCATAATTGCAAATCTATTTGAGATTTGTTTTCTCCAGGTTGCTTGGTTTCCAGCCCCTGCAATAAGTTTTTGATCATTTCCAATTGGTATGGCAGTTGTAGTCCTAACCCTAGTCACCCTAAGCTTCATGTAATCTCTTTGAGATTCCCAAGGTGGCTAGTGGTATAAGTTGTTAGTTTTTGATAGAGTCAGGGTTCAAATTTTGATAAGTTCCAAGGGTTCTGATTTTGATTAGTTCCAATGGGAAGTAGTAAAACTCTATCACATTGTAGGAGGCTGAATAGAACTTATTTGTATCTTTTGCAAGTTATTGAAGTGGTAGTCTCATTTCTGGTATAGACATGTACATGATTCATCATACTTAATATAATTGTTTCAAGCTTTCAAGTCTCTCCTTGGTGTTAGTTTTATGAGTTTTGGATTTTCTTGTCCATTGCATAGGGTTACCTTTGCATATGTTCTAGTCTTTAGTTCTTGATCTAGGATCAAGTGAAAAATACTTTGGATAGGGCATAGATTCATTAGATTCATCTACAGAAGGATCTTATAAGTAGTGGATGGGCTGGAATAGTTGTATTTATGGCTTTGAGTCTTTGACAGTAGTTGGTTCATGTTTCTATACTTGCATTTGATGATTTTCCCAATGGATAATGACACTGATCAAGGATTAGTACATTCAGTTGAGTTCAGTGTTTGATGGGTTTTGGCTATTTCTTGCATCTTTGAATATCAACACCATTTCAAGTCTTTTTCATTATTTGGTTGATAGTAGTAATACCCTTCACAAGACCATTTTACCCTGCATAGTAGAGTTGATTCAATGAATACCTGGTTAGTATTTAGTAATCCTTTACTATGATCTACTTTATGAATCTAGAAGTATAAGGTGTGTAGTGAGTGGAGTTTTCTCCGGATTAGGTGCACCCGCCTTGGTTTTGCAGAGCCAAAAGCAGAAGAAGGCATATTAAGACCCTATAGTTGGTCCAGTTGTCTTGCAGAGCTCTCATACTTGGAATTAACCACTCCTAACATTAGTCTCAAGGCATATTGGCAGCCCTAAGTGGCGTAAGCATTTTCAAACACCAACAGACTTCCCCTTGATTGAATAGAATCAATTGATTTTTTAACTCTGGAAAATAAATTTCATAAAGATGTAGAATCACCATACGCTCATCATCTGTCCTAGAAACTAATAGTGGCATAAAAATTGATATAAGAACATTTAATGTAAATTGTCCACAAAAAGCTTTATGAAACCGTTAAATATACATTAAAAAGTGGAGGTAAAAGCTCTAGATCTGTGTGTGTGTGTGTGTGTGTGAGAGAGAGAGAGAGAGAGATTAAATATTTGTATTATATGTTCAATATTATACCTAAGGGAGAGATAGATAGAGAGAGAGAGAGAGGGGATTTCCCCTTAATTGAATAGAATCAGTTGATTTTTTAACTTTGGAAAAGAAATTTCATAAAGATGTAGAACCACCGTACGCTCATCATATGTCCTAGAAACTGACAGTGGCATAAAAATTGATATAAGAACATTTAAGGTAAATTTTCCACAAAAAGGTTTATGAAACTGTTAAATATAAATTAAAAAGTGGAGGTAAAAGCTCTAGATCTGAGAGAGAGAGAGAGAGAGAGAGAGAGAGAGAGAGAGAGAGAGAGAGAGAGAGATCACTTTATGCTTAGATTTCACTAAGGAGGGTTAGGTGATGCAAGAGTAGAATCAGGTCAAGTAGTTTTGGGGATTGAAATAAAATTGAAAAGGGTGTCCAAAACTAGTTTTAGAATTACAAGGTTCATTTAGAATCAAAATCTATGCATCCATAAGTAGTCTAGAAGACCAACAAGGGTTTTGAGGGTGAAAGTGAAATCAAAAGCTTAAGCGATTGGAAGGGAAGTTTTGGTGATTAAATCTTCATATTTGAACTTCAAACAGAAGACTCCAATCATTAGTTTGGATAAAGAACTCAACTGGTGAAGAGTTCCAATAATTAGGCTCAAATTGGGAATAAAGTCCTAAAGCCTAGGAAGGTAGAAAGTTGGAAAACTTAGTGAAGGAGGTCAGTAGACTTGAAGGGGGTTTCAAAGTCATTAGTCACTGATTTCAAATCATTATCAAAGACTAGCAAGGGTTATAAGAACCTAGAGTCTTGAAAGTGAAAGTTAGTGGGTAAGTGGCCTAGTGGAACACTATTGTTGTGTTCTCTGCATCAAGTGGTATCAGAGCTTAGCAAGATCTTTTCGGGCTCGTGTATGTTGAAAGATTACAGTGCAATTTTCATCATCATGGAGAAAGAAGAAGAATGAAGAAGGCATAGACAACACCATTCCATTTTCCGAACAAAGTGTTGATGCAAAGGCAAGGTATGCAAAGTTATTGTGGACAGTGGATCAATTGATAGTATGGTTTCTATTGAGATGGTTGAAAAGTTAGGTCTAGAAAGGATACAACATGAAGCACCTTACCGAGATTTTGGTTTAAGTAAATGTTAGTGGTTTGATGTCTTAGAGAAGACTTATGTTCATTTTAAAATTGGGGATTACTATGATGTAGTTGAATGTGATATAATGCTGCTATGAGATTGTCATTTGATCTTAGGTAGGGCATTGCAATATGACAATAACACTATGTATGATTCTTGCAAGAACACTTAAACTATCATTAAGGATGGAGAGAGTTTTTTGTTAACTCCATTGATGGCAAAAGATGATCCATCTTGGAAGGAAACAAGAAGTCTGGGTTTAATTGATAGAATTGTGTTTCCATAGTATGAAGAACAAATGGCTGACGCTAAAGAGGAAGAGTAGAGAAAATTGATGGGAAATGGGAAATATCAATGTAGTACGAAGAGATGAATAAAATATATTCCATATCTACATATGATTTATCTCTGTGATTGTTCGATTTTTATGTTCATGTTTCATTTACTTGTTTTCAACTTCTATGTTCTTACAGTCGTGAATGGTTACACCAACTAGTAAATGGATTAACCATATTATGAAACTGTGTGTATTTGAAATCCCTTATTATGTGTAGTTTGGTTGCAAAGATTTCTTTTTGTTTGGATATTTGTCAATTCTTGGTATCAGTTTCTATGCAGGAAGTTTATTAGTTGATTGATGTAATCCATTTTTAATCCTTTGAGGAAGAATATAACAGTGGAATCAATCAAGTTTCATTGAAGCTGTTTAATAATTTATATGAATCGGTTTATCACAGTGAAAAATTAAGAACTATCGGTGACTTATGTATCAAGTTTTTATTGAAGGAGTTAATGGTTTATTCTATTGAGTTTTGGACTGGCAAATGGTATTAATGTGCCTGGTCAAGTTTATGTATCAAGTTTTACCTTGAATTATTAATGAACAATGTTAATAGTCTAGTCATGTTAATGCTCAGTTCCCTGACAATTACAAATGTTTGAATGCATTGAAATCAGAACAGTTTCAAAGAAATTGTTACATGAGTTTAGGTTGGTTACATCCCAAGTTATCGGGACTCGTTAGCAAGTTTGTGCAAGCCGCAAGGAAACCGAGAGCCATGTTTGATAGTCGGGTTGAAGAAGACCCAAGGGAGATGTGTGTGTAACGTTACATGTGTTTGGTGTAACCAAGAGATATTCACATCAATTGCAAGACAAAATTCAGAAACCAATATGCATGGATCTTAGTATTTGAAGATTGAAAGGGTGATAGACATGATTTGTGTATGTATATAGTGACAGTCTTGAGACTTGATAAGATCCGACTTGGTCTATGGAATACCCACAAGGCGCAAAAAACTAGTGAATACACATAGGCTGTCACATGGTTTGAATTGACATTATTAGTCTATTATTGGGTTGTTAGTCTGACTCTACAACATTTTGATTATCATACTACAACAAATGAACATATAGTTCAGGAAATGCTTGAGATCTGTTTAGGAGATATCAGTTATTAGAATCTGATTGGACTTATTCACCTTTGGTTGCCAAGTTATGCATGAGAGAGAGAGAGAGGGAGGGAGGGGGGAGAGAGAGAGAGAAGGGGAAGGGGAGAGGCTAGGAGAGAGAGAGAGAGAGAGAGAGAGAGAGAGATATTTTGGCCTCAGATTTGGCGAGAGATTTTGGATATCTGATAATATCAGATATCTGATTGTTTCAGATATCTGATTTTTTTTACTAGTGAAAAGTAAAAACAATATTCTCTGGGTCCCTCCAGAGAGGCACATTTTTCTATAGAATCACGAGAGTTGAGTTGTAGCGAATCACATTTTGTCTTTCTAGAGAAGACAAAAATCCACTTTTTGCACTTGTTGGTTGGATTTTCTCTATTACCAAAGGTTTTTGCATCACCTTTTTGGTCTAACTATGGGGAGTAGCAGTTGTCAAAAGCATAAATAGAAGAGGAGACTCACAAATGAACAGATTGAAGTGTATAGAGAAATGGATAGGGTTGCCCATCAGAACAAGAGACAAGGTATGTTAAATATTAATGAAGATGTCAGCATAGAACCACCTTTGAATGTGGTTCCAAGTGAAGAACATGAATTTGAAATGATTAATGAGAATAATATTGAAAATGAGAATGTAGGGATTGAAGATGAAAATGTAGGTTTTGAAAATGAACATGTAGATGTGGACAATGGAAGTGTGGACATTGTCAATGAAAATCCACCAATTGAATATGAAGGAATTGACAATGATAATGGTACAGAAGAACTAAATCAACGTTACACATCTCCAAATTATATGAGAAATGAAGTCCCTTCGGAGGAAGAAAGACAAACTTCAAAATTGAGACCTTCAAGAACAACTAAATGGTTACTTGAAATTGATGAGAACATAATGAGCAATTTCGATGGAAAGAGATCAGAAAGAACCGTTCGGTTGTGGGTTTCAAAACTTTTTGTTCAATTTTTTAGCCACAAGACATTGGTTGAGAAATGCCAAGTGTTTGTGCAATTGTTAAAGATGCAGAAGATGAAATGTATACTAGCCAAATTGAGGATTAGTGTGAACAAGAAAAAGGAGAGGAATGCTATTATTGTGAGAAATATTTTTAGTGCTCTCAATTGGGAAGACTACCAAGGAAAAAGATAAGAGAGCCGCTAGGAGGGTTATTAGAAACTCCTTAGTAAGTCATCATTTGAGAAAGGCTCATTTGATGAGACAAACTTGTGTTGACTTGAATCTAAATTGTAAAACTTTGGATAGAGCACTTGCAAGAAGAGAAAGACTTGATGATCCTCTTCAAAATGATACATGGGCTTATGGTGGGAGAATTTCACATTGAGATAAGAAGCTTACTGATGCTATGAAGGATCAAATTCAACTATTTTGGCAATCTAACTCAAGAGTGTCACCAAATGTGAAGGATGTCTTGAAGTTGAGAATTGGCATTCGAGACCACACCCCGCATCCCAAACATTATTTGGAGGTGATTCAAACAATTTTGTTCAAAAAAATTTGTGAGACACATCCAACATTGCAAATATCACAAAGAGCTTTTGAAGCCCTGAAGCCTTTTTTTTGTGTGCCTCTTAAGATTCGAAATACTTGTTGTTGCAAATATCATGTGCAGTTTTCAATGCACCATGAATTGTTACGATCCATTCATTCTACTTTGCATACTAGTGAAATGTTGGAGGAGTGTGGTGCAAGTGCTCTTCCAAAATCATCAAGAGACTTGCTAGATCATTTTTTATGTCCTAGAGATGATGGATGTTTCTTTTATAGAAAAGATTTCTTAAATGACAAGTGCTCAGAGTGTGGTGGGCTACTGAAGTGTTGAATTTTTTCATGAGGGCTACAAACATGATTTTGGAAAAACAATTGTCCACAAAAAGGTATATGAAACTGTTAAATATACATTAAAAAGTGGAGGTGAAAGCTCTAGATGTGAGCTAGTTACAAAAGAATGCAATGTAGCTGATTCTATTTCAGATTTCAAGAAGAATCTTTTTTACAAGTATGCAAGGCATAGTCACAGATCTCATTGGTTGGATCAACAATTTAGGATGTGTAAGGACACTTTCCTGATTGGCACTATTATATCGGTTGTTGAATTTGTAGAGAACTATACATTGCAGCCCCAAAACAAGTTGCAAGCTCAATATTACAATTGTGTTCAGGTTGCTATTTTTGTGCACATAACATATAGACATTCCCCTGATAGTATAGAAGATGACCGGAAGATAATCAGAGAGTACCATTTTTATATGAGCGATGATAGATCGCACTCATCTGAGTTTGTCCAACATTTCCATAGGGGGGGACTCTTGATTCAGTGGTGGGTAGATTCTTTTGGTTGGTTGAGTTGGGCACAATAGGAGATAGGTTGGATTGTCAAACTGTGAAAGATTCTTGAAAAATGCATTCATTTCGAAGCTCAGATGCTAGTACATGGACCATTTTCACATGAGAGTTGGCTTGTTATTATCTAATTTGTCTTCAGTGTGATTGGGATCAGTGTGAGTCAAGTGAGTGGGTTGATACATGGGTTCCACATTATCTTACTCCTTTATCTCTCACAATATCTGTAATAAATGATGACATGGATTGTTTGCTTGACTATGACCATATTTCAGATCTTCTACAGCCATGACATGTTTTTGCATTGGTTGCACCACAAGGGAATGATGAGAGATCAGGTTACTAGTTAGCACGTTGTGTATGAGAAAAGCAAAAACTTGCACAACCGACGACAGATGATGATATGTTCACATATCCAACAGGATCACATGTTGTTGTAGGAACATGGTTGCGCACATATATGATTAGAAATAATGGCATTCCTACATTTGAAGACTATGAGAAGTGCAAAACCATTCTCATGTATTCACACCTTGTTATAGTAGCCAATGTTAAGTTGTTGAAACATCAAGGAAAACCAAAGACAAAGGAACTTTGGATTATTAGTACTGTTGATCATGAAGCAATATTGAATACCCTCATGTAGAGAGATGACCCTTCAGGCACACTTCAGTAGGTAAGTTCAACTCAAGTTGCAAGGTTTTCCATGTTTATTATGATTACGTTCAATAAATTAATTGTATTTTTTTGTTTTATTTGTTTGAACCAATAAACTTGGTTTTGTATGTGGATTATAAATGCAGTTGGATACATATATGATAGATATAGAAGATCGAGGTGTGCATTTGATTAGCCCATCTTTTATGACGGTAAACTTCACTATGCATTGTGTAGTCATATTCTTTGGTTCATTTAGTTAAATTTTTCAATGTTCATAATCTTTTTCTCAACCTATATAAACTTCTTATATTCTTTATTAACTTTTCTTCTGCCTTCTGAATGTAGGGATTGGAATGTAGATGTCATTGAGTACCATGTGTTAAACTTATACACTTTAGGAGTGAAAAGGACACTTATTTTTTTTATATAGTTATGTAATTTGCATATTTAGATGCCAAATTTTGTATATAAAAACAACAATCGAATGTAATGTGCATAGTTAGGTGCCAAATTTTGTGTATAAAAATAGTTCAAAATAAAATGTAATGTGTATATTTAGATGCCAAATTTTGTATATAAAAAATTAGATACAAAATTTGAAATATAAAAGAGCCCATGGGGTTGATTTGCAAATATTAAGAGCCCACATTTGTATCATCTTAATGCCATGTAAAGTACAAAAAATGTGTTTCCTTACTATGAATTTTGTATCCTTATATAATTTGTATCATCTTAATTTTATATCCTTACATTTGTATTATCTTAATTCCATGTACATTTGTATCGTCAAATGATGTAATAGTTGGAGTCATTGAGATAAAATTGGTCAAATGTGTCCAAAGTAAAATGATGATTCCCTGGGGTGAAGGGATAGTGTTCAAGGATTGCATCATGGCACCAAATGGACTATGCCATTAGCTCTAGTTGGGTAGGTAAATGCTAGTGACAACCCTGTTTTGACCACTGAGTCAGTAGAACATTCCGAACCATGCAGGACCAAAGTGTCCCCAAGGTGTACTAAACACGATTGGGCAAAAATATTTTGAGGCTCGTATCTCAAACCCTGTGAGAGGTATTGGTGATCCATGAGATGATACAAGACCATGTTTCTGAGGCCTCAAATAACCTCTCTCCATTATGGGAGATTTGAATTTGTTTGAATTTGGCACGCCAATCTTGCTTGATGCCTAAACTTGCTGTGAGGGTCAGTTGAAAGTTGCACCACTGGGTTTCTTCCAAACCATTCGTATCGGCACTGAATGGACTATGCCATTAGATCTACTTGGGTGGTTAAATTCTAGTGAAAATCATATTTTGACCACTGAGCCACTAGAACGTTTCGGACCATGCCGGACCAAAGTGTCCCCGAGGTGTACTAAGCATGATTGGGCAGTGAACTTTTGAGTCTCGTATCTCAGATCCTGTGAGAGGTATCAGAGATCCGTGAGATGCTACAAGCCCACATTTTTGAGGCCTACAATAACCTCTCTCCTTTCTGGGAGATTCAAATTTTTTTGAATTTGGCACGCCAGTCTCGCTTGATGCCAAGACTTGTTGTGAGGGTCAGTTGAAAGTTGCACCACTGGGTTTCTTCCAAACCGTTCATCTCAGCATCAAATGGATTGTTCCATTAGCTCTAATTGGGTGGGTAAACACTAGTGACAACCCCTTTTTGACCACTGAGCCACTAGAACATTCCGGGCCATGCCGGAACAAAGTGTCCCCAAGGTGCACTAAGCACGATTGGACAACAAACTTTCAAGGCTCATATCTCAGACCCCGTGAGAGGTATTCATGATCTATGAGATGTTACAAGACCACATTTTTTAGGCCTACAATAACCTCTCTCCATTCTAGGATATTTGAATTTTTTTAAATTTGGCAAGCCAGTCTCGCTTGATGCCAATACTTGTTGTGAGGGTCAGTTGAAAGTTGCATCATTGGGTTTCTTCCAAACCATTCGTCCTGGCACCGAATGGACTGCACCATTAGCTCTGATTGGACAACCTCATTTCAAGTCTTTGAGTCCTGGAGATAAGCGGAGATATGAGTTGCTTCTTTGAGCATGGGATAATTAAGCTTAGATGGAGAGCTAGAGGGTGGAGAAAGTCTTCACCAGTCAAATGAACAAGGAGTGAGATTGAGATGAATTTAGTAACTTTGAAAAGGGTATTAGAAAATGTAAATACCTTGTCAGGTTGTTTGGATATTTTGAGAGTAATTTTCTGATTTCAGTGTTTGTAGGGCTACTAGACAGGCCTAGAAAGGCTATATAAGAGAAATGGTTGAAGTTGAGGTGATTGGAGTGAATGGAAAGTTGGAACATGGTAAATAGACCATGATAAGATGATCTATGGTGTTTGGATCAAGGTGAGAGGTCTTGTTGAAGTTTTCATATGGTGGAGACACTAGGTGCACTAGGTAGCCTAGGATGGTGTTGGTACTTGGAGAGATTGGTGTAAGCAAATGAGATAGTGAACTCATGAGCATGGTAGTGGGATTGATCAATAAGTCAGAGAATTCTACTAGATCCTTGAGTGAGGTTAACTCCTTGAGTGGATTCCAAGTTGTTTGTAGAATACTCGAGTTGAGTTAGTCTCCTTAGGGTGATAGTGGAGGGATTTGCATCAGTAAGCCTTTAAATGGATCCAAAAGTGGTGTAGGGGTACCTAGAAACTACAAGACAACCACAAAGACTATGCAAAAAACCATGAAGACATTGAAGTCACTTAATGCAAATAAGAGGTTCAAGAAGGTCAAAGGCATCATCAATGGTGTAAATCACATAAATTATGATGTATTGGCTTCTATAATGGTTTGATGCCATGAAATGGCATTTGAATGTAAGGAATGAGTTTTTATCCTTCACAACATTAAATGATGTATCTTGGACCAATAGTGTCCCAATGTGTCTAGGAGGTTCTAGGAGGTTAGTTGGGTTCTAAATAAATATTCTAAGTGTTGGAAACACTTTATAAGTATTAGTGATTTAGTTCATTGAGTTTTATAGCATTTTCAATGTTTAAAAGTTTAAATATTCAAAATCAAACGGCTAGTATCCATTTAGGAGGGAAATGGGGTTTTTAATGTTAAATCACTTAACTAAACCCTCTAACCGACCAAAGAGGTTGAGGAAGTTATGTTAAGGATTATTATATGTATTTGGGGAATCCATTTGTATGACAATGAAGCCTAGAGTGTACGACAAGAACAAGGATTTTGAATAAAATATAAGTTTGATTTGCCAAGTTTTTGTTCTTTACAAGTTTGAAAGGCTTTAATACTTACTGGTTTCATTTACAAATATAGAATGTAATATTAATAAATCTCCAATCATTCATTATACTATTGAATTTATTGAGAACTACCTTAAAATCTGATTCCATGTGTTAAGGACTGGTAAAAACTAGTGGATGTGAGTGCAAATCTCTTAATACTTTGAAGTATCATTCTATTATTTATGTAAATAGATTGGGTTGATCATTTGAATGATTCAATAGGTCATTAGAAGGATTCATTGCATGTTTTGGAGGATTTTAAATCCATTTGGTATGACTGTACCCTCTTGTACAGCGACTGATTTTTATTAGTTTTCCTTTGTTTTGGAAGTGTAACTTGTAACCTTGATCCTTTCCATGGACTCAAAGGCCTAGATTCCATGGAAGGATGATACTAACAATGTATCATAGGTACTAATGATCTTTACTTGTAGAGATTTTGAGTAATGAAGTGTTCACAACCTAATTAGTGAAGGTTTTCTAATGAAAGTGATGGCACAAGTATAGCAGCAGGAGTTTGAGTTGAAGGACATAGCCTTTTTATGATTTGAATAGTATTGTATGGGCATATGAATGGTGAATAAATCACCAATTGATTCTATAAGTGTGTGGAAGGTTGAGATTGGAGAAACCCTCAAATCAAGGGTTTGAAGCCATCAAATTGGGACTTTTGATGTTCCAGTTGTTTTGGGTCTTATTACTCTTAGGATTAGAGGTTTTGAGTCATTTAATGACACTGTCCAAGGTTTGAGAGCTTGGAGATATTTATATGATATAGTTTCTTTGATAAATCATCAAATTCCTAGTGTATTTACAGGGGTACAGACAGAGTACTGATATTTTGTCCAAAAGACCAATACCTGAATTTGAGATATGTTTTGATATGGCCAAAAGGGTGTTTTATTATGTAATTTTTTCTTCTTATGTTTTGGGAAAGTAAGGATTTTGAAGACCAAAAAGGTCACTACAAGGCTATAAGGAAAACCATTAGGCCTTTAGGCCAATTTGAAGTCTTTTAGCCATTGGGAGTAAAGGGTAAGTCTAGAAACCTTGAAACCACTTTAATATATCCCTATATACCTCAAATGATGAATTAAACATGTGAACACACATAGCACATAAAGCATATACATAAATTTTCTTAAGTCATGAAGCATACATGTAGCGCATAGATTATAAAGCATACCACATGAATTCACTTAAGTCATGCACGTAGGCCATACACATGAATTTAGGTTATGAATAATGTACTTGAATATACATGAATATACTTAAGGCATAAATCATACACATGAGTACATACACACAAGTATATTTACATACTAACAATGAATAAATGAACACATGTAATTAACAAATTGGATCGAATATCAAGTTTCATATATATCAAAATGAAAAATAATTATGTACATATTCACATTGTTGGAAAAATGGTCAGCGCTCCCCTCAGGATTTATGACATGGTTTAACAGCCTCGTGTGTCTTCTATAAGTCTAGTGGTTGTATCAAGCATTAACAGGTTGATCTTTTGGTGCAACAACAACCGCTACTTGTAACAAGTGGTATCATAGCTTGGTCATAGGTTTGAATCCCCTCAGGTAACGCTGATGGGGAGATTGTTGGCAAAATGGTCAGCGCTCCCCTCAAGATTCGTGACATGGTTTAATAGCCTCATGTGTCTTCTATAAGTCTAGTGGTTGTATCAGGCATTAACAGGTTGCTCTTTTGGTGCAACAGTAGCCGCTACTTGTAACAATGTCAACATATCTAGATACAATGTGGCATACGCCATCTCAAAATGTATCATATGTCATCTCAAAATAAGAAGTTCAACTACAAATGTTTCTAGGACATCCTGTTCTAGTGGTGGATCATCAAAATGCAGCCTCTTTGAAGTACTCTCTGGCTATGATGGATCTTGCATTCAAACACAAAAGTGAAACCCCAAGTTAGATTAAAATTTAGAATCATAGTCAACAATAATAAATAAAATTTAAACTAAAATTGAACTCTCATATAGCTCACCTCTTTGTCTCCTCCCATGGACAGGAGACCTAATATATGTCCTTGGTAGCGTAGGAACAATGCCACCAATGTCGACTCTCACCTGTGTATGTTTGCGAACATGAGATTGATCTACGAGTTATACTATTTAATGTTAAATACTTGGTAGAAAATATAGGTTTACAAAATAACTGAATTAACATTAAAACTTACCTATGTTGAACTTTCTTCAGGGAATGTTGGCTGAGTCATCAATGATACAAACCCTTAGCATTTTGCCTCCCTCAAACTAGGGTGACTTTTGTAGGAGTGACCTACAAAAGTTAAACAAATACTTCATACTATCATAACTTGATCATATTATATATACTTGATAGTAAAATACACACAAATAACTTTAGAAATATACATACCATGGGGCTATCACTGCAAATGGATATGCCTGTGACTCTATCATGATGATAGGGTCTCACGGCATCATCATATGCCACTCTCTGTCAAATAAACCATGTAAATTAAAAATAAGTACGCATAACTGACAAGTATATATGTATGCATAAACAAACTAAATTACTTAATTACCTTTCCCTTGTCAATGACTGACACCTACACCCCCTCACATTGCCCCCCAGTGGCAACTGGTGACACCTACATCAGTATGTAAAAGATGATCATAAAATTAGAAAACAATGTACATACTATTATCATAATTTAAAAGGAAACCAATGAGTACATTAAAACATATGTACCATGGAAGTTTTTGGTTAGTTTCCTAGGTTTTAGGTGTTGTCCTTCGAAATTTTGATTTTTGATACCTATCCTTGAGCTTCATGATTTAATTTTCTAGCATTTCTAGTTTTTAAACCATAAAAATTGTTCAAACACTTGAAAACCCTAGGTTTTAAGACCTGTTTTGATTTTGAAATCCAAATAACCCTAAAAATTGCTCACCCAGGTCTATTCAACTGCTACTTTTTCAAATCACTTAAACGGCTTTTTGCAGCATGTGTGCTTTATATTTCCAAGCTAGTCACTTAGTCTCTCAAACGACTTAGCATATTCCTTTTTTACTAGCGACTACTTGTTTCCCTTTATTGCGCAGTCTCCCAAGGATGGAGGAATATTCTTTGTTCTCAAATGACTCAACGGTTGCCTTTAGTTGCCAAGTCTCTGAATAACTGTTACGAGATCTAGCTACTGCTATGATAATTTTTGCTAAGTGACTGTGGTCGCTTTATCTCTAGATCAAAATACCTTTAGTCGGGTGATCTCTGAAAGAAATAAAAATTGGTATAAAACTCAGAGATAATGAGATTTGTTGTTGGTCGCTAAATCTCCAGATGCAAGGTGGCAGTCTATTTCACTAGTCGCTAGATCCCCAAGTTTTTCAGCGGTTAGTTCTTTTATCTTGCGACCTGGCAATTATGTGGTCACGTGTTCTCATGGTTCTAATGGTTATGTCTTTGGCGATCAACAATTCAGTGACATGGTTATCTCTAGATCTCTCAATCAAGCAGTTAAGTCATAAAGGGTATGGTGACTTAGCAAGAGCCGTTGGATGCAGATTAAATCAACTATTTTGTGTGTACACACAAAATAGTGCACTTCTATGAATCATTACAATCAAGAACACTCAAGAATGAGGTCTCAAAAATTGATCCATAGCTCCCTAAGCATGGAGTCACAAGGATAGTTTGAATATTTCTCTCAACTAGAGCTATTAGGCCTATAACCTTGCTAGTAAACCACACTATGGGAGATTCAAATGAAGACAAGGGCAAGAATGCCAATATCCCCAAGAATCCAAATGAAATGCAATGCAAGCTAGATTAAGATGAGTATGCAACTAGAAATGGAAATGGAAAGTACAAACTATGCTATGAAAGGAAATATGCAAGTGTTACAATCCTTCCTAATTAAGCTAGATGAAGTAATCTAAAGCATAAAGGAAATCTAAACTATGAAAGCATAAACATGAATCTATTATGCAAGAATGAAAGCTAAACTATGAAGCAATGATGTGATGCAACAATGATCTCCAAAAAGCTCCAAAGTCTTCAAGAATTCCTGCAGCATAAAATTAGCATGAAAAGATTGACCTAGAATGAAGAAGAGAGCTCTCCTTTTATAAGAAATGAGAAGGAATGGACCATGGAGATTAAGAGGCAAAAGACTTAATCAAGGGTGGAGCTTCAAAGAGGAGCAATCCATGTGCACAAGTATCCTCCAATGAGAGTGAAGTGTTGACTTTTGTGCCCCATGTGAGACAAAAAGTGTTTTTTCCCTTTTTATAAAATAAGAATAATGTTTTATTTGTGCAACTTAGGATAAGAGGAAAAATGGGGGCTTTTTAAATAAAAGGGGAGGGAATTCCTTTTAAATAAATAAAGACTTAGGATAAAATGGTTAGCCCAAGGAATAATCAAAAAAATGATAAAATAGGATTTGATCAAGGAAATTGATATAATTGAAAATTTTGATTTTTGAAAAATATTGATTCAGGGATTTGATAAATTGCAAGAATGGGGCCCAAATTCTAGGCGACCATTTTAGGGTGCATACAAGGATTGTCTGGGCTATTTGCAGAGTAGTGCTATTTTATTGAGATAATTTGAGAGATCAATAGCATAGTAGTGAAGACCTAATCCATAGTCTGAAAGTTTACTTAAAGCATAGTAAATCAACTGAATAGGCAATACCCACCTGAGTCTTGTGGAGCTCAAAGCAAAAGGAGGATCTTATCAAATCCTCATCAATTAGACTCTTTCTTGTAGACTTGAAAACCCTTAAACCTAAAACCTAACACATACAATTCATCAAATTTTGTCTTACCAAGAAAAAGCTCTAACAAATTGGCGACTCTGCTTGGGAATCAAAACTTTTTCACAAGTCATAGATAACGCAGGTTTCAAGTAGAGTTTAACTCCTGGCCTGCTTATTTCATACCAGTCAGTCACCATTGAAGATTAGAGTTATTCCTTTATTTCTCTGTATTTTTCCCTTCTAAGTCTTGCTCATATACTTTCCCAAGGAAAAATATCCCCAAATTCCCAATCAAATTGGGTGGCAACTCTTTATAAAGTCTCTGTGCTAGTGCTCCATAAGAAACCCCTTGTTTCAGGATGACCCATAGGAATACAAGGTCCTGGAGAAAAGAACATCCAGAAGAAAATCTAGAGGGAGAGCTTCCAACTACTTCAAGGAAAAATCAAATGAGGAGGGAAAAAAACAATAATGACATGTCTTTCACATGGAAACATAAAGGAAATGTAAGGACGGAGGATCTTGTTCAAACAAATTAGGAGGGAAATACATCAGAATATGAGGAGATAGTTGATTTGGGTTTAAACCAATATGAAGATTACTATTCACCTTCTGAAAAGGATGGAAGGAGAGCACAACCTCAAAAAAGAGGAATCCCTAGAAATAATAGAAGATCTAGAAGCCAAAGTAGGAATAGAC
This sequence comes from Chamaecyparis obtusa, assembly GCA_027943335.1. Classification (NCBI taxonomy): domain Eukaryota; kingdom Viridiplantae; phylum Streptophyta; class Pinopsida; order Cupressales; family Cupressaceae; genus Chamaecyparis; species Chamaecyparis obtusa. The sequence continues at coordinate 321,373 of BSBK01011438.1, forward strand.
AAGACCTTGTTCCTTCTTTTACCCATAGTTTCTCCTTACAGGGTCACCAAGTGCTTGATGACCACCAAGAGGAAGTCCTTGCCCAGAATTCTTCATCAAAAACAACCCTCCCAGACTCTGAAGAAATTTTTGAGGAAGTGTTTGAATTAGAAAGAAAGATCTGGGAGCAAGCTGAAATAAGACAAAAAAGAGAGAAAGAGAAAGAAGAAAATATTAGACATGCTATGATAAGAGCTAAACAATTGAAGAGACAATTGTTAGATTATGAAGCTATAAATTATGTTCCCACATCAGAACAAACAAAGGAACAACCCATTATCCAAGAAGTGCATGAAATAAGAAGCCACAAGGATAAGGGTAAACAAAAAGTTGTAGGAATTTTAATTAATGAACCAAATCCTATTAAAAACTCTTTAGATCAAGCATCAATATTAGATGCTGACCTTGAAAAAGCCAAGAGAGAACATGAATTATTGGCTAAAGAATTAGAAAAGGCAGAACTTGAGGCTACTGCAGCTGAGATGAAGAGAAAAATTGAGTTTCTTAGGCAATCTTCTGGACCTACTAATACAATTTCTACTTCTCTAGCACAAGGTACAAATGTTTTGAATACTGCTAGAACTTTCCCTTCATCTGCTATCCATAAAGTCTCCAATATTGCAAATATTCAAACATCTACATCTTTAGGTGTTGGCCCGTCTCAAATATGATTTATTCATGAGAGACACAAGCAGTTAGTTTTTGCTGGAATCCCCAGATACCCTAATCCTATCCCTGATGAAATTAGGAAAAAACTCCCAAGATTCACTGGAAGTAATGCAATCACCTATGAGGAACACTTGAAGAACTTCATTGATGTGATAGATGACTACAACATAGAACCTGATGTTGTAGTTATGAAACTTTTTGTTCAATCTCTAATTGAAGAAGTTAGGGATTGGTTTAGGAATTTCCCTCATGCTAGCATAAGTTCATGGGAACAGTTCAAGCATTATTTTAAAGAACAATATGGTGATAAGACCAATGAAGGTTTAATGTTGAATTAATTCAATAACATCAAGAAAAACCAAAATGAGGGTGTTGTTGAATTTAATGTCAAATTTCATAAAGCTATGCATAAATTGTTACAATTTATTAGGTTGGATAACAAAATATGTTTGGTCACTTATCTAAATGCTTTTGATTCAAAGATGGGATATCTTTTGAGAGACAAAAACCCTAGAAACCTTGTAGAGGCTTACAAGTTGTCCATTAACATTGAAAGCAATAGAAGAATATCAAGAAAATTGGGAAGAAGGGATGACTATAAACCTCAAGTTTCAAATAGGAAGGAAATAGGGAAATCTGATACAAAACCAAAAGAGGATGATAGTTTGAAGAAAATTTTGAAAGCTATAAAAGATTTGAAGCCTGGTGAGAATAGAAATAATAGATTGGCATCAAATGACAGGCCATCTTTTAATAACTTCAGCAAATTACCAAGAATGCAGAACTCTCCCTATAATACTTAGTGGAAGGATGGAAAATCGATGCTCCTTGAAAGAAGGGATAAAGCCAATGATAAAACTCCTGACCCATTACACAAGAACACAGTGAACATGAATGATGATGTTCCATGGTGTATTGTTTTCCAATCACCTCATGATCCTTATTACTATGCATTTTCTCAAAATGTCTCTATAGATGGAGAACAAGAAAGTAATGATGAAGACTCTTATGATGACCAAGGATGTGCCATGACTTCTTCATGTATGTATGATGAAATGGACTCCACTGAAGAGGATGAGGGTCAAGATGTATCTAGCTCCCAATCCAAGAATGAGGTTTACCATCAGCAAGTTTTTTCTGATGAGGAAGATGGTCAACTAGTTAAAGTCTAGTGTAATACCTTGAGAGATGATGGATCAGTTGTGTTGAAAAGGCCCTCTGATGAGGAAATTGCACAAAACATAGTAGATATGGTTAACCAAGCCAAGAGTAATTATAACTTCAGGAATAGGGTGGTGGGTGACCTGAATCATAAGCCAAATGACATATTCATCAAAAAGTCAGAAAAGGATGTGAAACAATCTCAGGATAAACATAAAGCTGCTGAGGTTGTCAACAAAACTAAGATAAAAAAGAATGTCACTTTTGCTAGCCCCAACATGACTTATAGAGTGAAAGCTAAACCCTTAGAATAAACTGTCATTTCTACCCAAAAGGAGGTTTAAACCCAAAGCAAATATCCCACCCTAACTGAACATGAAGAAAATAAGGAGGTCACTGTTATTAGGCAAGATATAGTTGACCCAAAGTACATTCCTATCGACATGAGTAAATTGCTATCACAAATTACTGTCAAAGTTCCTTTGTTAGAAATGATGAGAATAGAAGAACATAAAGAGAAAGCCTTAAATTGGGTGAATGGAGTTACTCCAACTAATACCCAAGGTACCACTAAGGTTGATAAATTGATTGCCTCAGTAAGTGACTTAAATGAAAACTAGTGTGGGGAAATCATCTCAGAGATTGCTCAAATTTATTTGGATACAAATGTTATTAATACTGTGTCAGGGATAGTTGATCCTTTCTTTCTATCTTTGATAGTAAATGGGAAGCTCTTAAAGAATTGCATGATTGACTCAGGAGCTTCTAATACTGTTATGCCTGTAGAAGTAATGAGGTCTATGGGATTGAAAGTAGATACACCTCATGGAAGATGTCAGGCCATGGACTCAACAGAACTGCCAGTTGTTGGTACTATTAAAGCATTACCTTACAGACTAGCGGCTTACCCAAATAGGTTGTTAACTATGAGTGTATTGGTGGTTGATATCCCACCTTAGTATAGAATGTTATTGTCTAGAAAGTGGAGTGCATCAATGGGAGGTAGTATCATGTTGGTGTCCAAAATGATGCTTATGCTCATGAGGCTGCCAATATACCCTCAGATGGATCTTATGAATGGTTAGCTCCAAAATTGCTATGAGGTCTTAGGGTAATTGGACCAACTATAGGGACAAGATTTCCCTCTTCTGCTTCTGGCTCTGCAAAACCAAGGCGTGTGCACCTAACCCAGCATAAAATATACTTCACACACCAAGGACTGGGTTCATATAACAGATGACTAGATAGTAAGAGGGTCCTAAATGATAACCACACATTCATTGACTCCTCTTTACTATGGGGTAGGACCTTATACAACCAAATACTGAAAATCTAAAGGATGGTTCTTAATCTTATATGTTTGAATCATAACAATCTAAGTCAGGATATGTCAACAAGGAAATACTCATCTAGGCCAGTGCCTCATCCATTGGGCAAGTTTTCTTAAATAGATCACATACACACACCAGAATTATATCTGAGATTCAAAGCCATAAACACATCTATAGTCTCCTTTACTACTTATATGAAATCCTCACATAGACAAGAGATAGACCTATGTCTCATCTAAAGCATAATTTAATCTAATCCTTGATTAGAACTGAAGAATGAAGACACATACACAAACAAGTATGCAGTGAGCTAGAAGTTCAAAATCTATCTGCAATGACACAAAGGAGAGATAAGGATCATATATTTGCATTAAGTATGAAGAATCCTTAAGTGCATACAATAAATTCAAGCATAACAAGCTTGCAAACTATAGCTTAGTCCTGCAACTTTCATTCAATTGCCAACAAAAACTAAGTCAGATCATTACAATTCAGACTAGGCAAAGGACTCACAACCGAAAAAGCTTGAATACCAAACTCCCAATGCCCTCAAAAATGATCACTCAAATCCCTTTATACCAGGGTTACAATGCAAGCATACGATCATTTCAAATTCAAATTTTCAAAATCACCTAACCCCACCGAGGAATAAACACAGACATGACAAGGGGTTAAGCCACAGCAATTGACAATCCATTCTACCCACCCCGTCTGCTCAAAAATGAATTTTGGTACCTCCTGCCATAGAAAACACTCAACAACTTCAAATGGTCACATGCATTTCATGGGTTTTAAGTTTCTCAACCATTTTCCCTCAGTCATGCAATTGCACAGTTACAACTCTCACCGCCACAGGAAACGGGCTCCAATTTTATGCTTGGTCACATGATCGCATAGCCCGAAAATGGGCTATGCGAACATGCGGTACACCATTTCCCCTTGCCTTCTACATAACCACTGATGCCAGACCATTGCCACAAAAGGGCATGTTGCATGTTTGCAAGCTGGAAAACTGGCTCATGCGAACATGCGACAAGCCGCTAACATGCACCCTCCTTATAACCGTCGAGATACCCTGACCTGGGCCCGCATTCAAATCCACCATCTTGCCAGCTCGAACCAACCGAAGATCACCACAACACACCTGCCAACGGGACCACCAAGAAAATACAAATGGGCCCTAGCACATGTGGTACCCTGTCGCATGATCGCATAGCCCAAAAATGGGCTATGCAAACATACGACAGCCCGCGAACCTTAACCGCCATCGTAACCACCACTGCAACTGCCATGGACATGTGTCAATCGATCGCATGATCGCATAGCCAAAAATTGGGCTATGCGATCATGTGACAACCAACCCAAAGCTGCCACAACACCTCCCACCGACCAATAGAACACTGCCACTTAGCATCCGAAAGATGCCCCATCACCACTACCGGGCCCCAGGGACACTGGCAAGCGGTCGCATGATCGCATAGCCAAAAATTGGGCTATGTGATCATGCGACAACCAATCATAGGCTGCCACATCACCACCTCAGACCACCAAACAATAACCACCAACTACGAAGAACCAGGACCCATGCGGACAGATGGCAAGCGGTCGCATGATCGCATGTCAAAAAAGTTTGACATGCGGCCATGCGACAGCCAATAAGAACATGCCATCTGTCACCCCTCTGACACCGGGCCCACTTCACCGAAGAGATGCTTGGAACAAACAAAATCAACGGTAGGCAAATGATCGCATGGAGAAAGAATATTCCATGCGATCACACGCCGACCGTTGATCTCCTCCCTCTGTCGCTTTGAAGAAACTAGCCCCACATCATCGCACTTGCGCAGTTAAGATAGATGAACAAGGAGAGCCGACAGAAAAGAAGACATGCAAGGTCAAAAACACACAGGGTTTTCGGTGAAAGATCAAAAACACACAAAATTTTCAACATGACACAAAGGTAAACAAGGAAGCCGAAAACAACACGGGTTTTCAAAAACACTGCGGGTTTTCGACACTATCGCAGAATTTAAAAATGTTTCCCACAGACCTCAAAACTTGAATAATTTCCTGGATTTAATGACTCAGCACATGCGACTTGGACCAGAGCAAGGTGACAACAAGAAGAACACAGGGTACATTTAACAAAAGCATTGCAGGGAACAGGCCAATTTCACAAGATTTTTCAATGATAGAAAAAGGGCCTAACATATCCAATGTGACTTGTCTTTTGTAACTTTTAACATTGATGGAAATAATGTCAAAGTATCCAGAGAAAATAGGACCCTACACATGATTGATCTAACTGATGCTAATGAATTGTTGTATGGATGTTGATATGGAAAAATTTAGAGTAGAAAAACTCATTCCACAAGAAGAAGATGCTGACCCATCGATTGGAGAACTGAAAGAACAAAAAAATGGGTTATGGAAAATGTATTTTGATGGAGCTTGTTCAAAAGAAGGCTTAGGAGCTGGAATCCTATTCATATCTCCATCAGGTACCACTTTCAAGTACTCTTTTCTATTGACTTTTCAGTGTACAAACAATACTGTTGAATATGAAGCACTGTCCTTAGGATTGAACATTGTCGTAAAACATGGGATAAAGTGTTTAAAATTTTATGGTGATTCTGAGCTTGTCGTAGCACAAGTTAGATCCAAGTATGCTGTTAAAAATGATAGATTGAAATTATATAAATATGCTATCTGGGATCAGATTGAATTATTTGATGCTTTCAACATCTGTTGGGTGGAAAGGTCTAAAAACATTATGGCTGATTTTTTAACTAAAGTTTCTTTAAAGGGAGATGATGTAACTTTGTCTAGAGTATCAATAGTGGAAATAAAAAATAGGCCAGTTGTCCCAAATAACATTTATAACTGGCAGGTTTTTGAAGATGACCAAGATATTCTAAATTTTATTCAATGCCTTGACACTTATGAAGATCAGCTCATAGACTGTAACACTTTGGTTGAAGAGGTTGATGGTAAAGATATGGTCATGGGAAATGAGGTAATCCAGTTTAGTACAAATCACATTCCTAAAGGTTTAACTGAACTAAAAGCATTATATAGTAGTCAGGATGATCACATGTTAAAGACTAGTAATGCTAAAATAGAAGATTTAGAAGAAGTAAACTTGGGATCACATAATACACCACAAATTATTTATATTGGAAAAGGGTTGGATCCTCAAATAAGATACAATCTGATAAAGTTATTAAGAAAGAACAAGCATGTGTTTGCATGGTCTTATGATGACCTGAAAGCCTATAGAGAGGACCTTTTCCAACATGAGATCCCATTAAAGAAAGATGTCAAGCCATTTAGATAGAAGCAGAGGCCTATAAACCCATTATTGGCTCCCAAAATGTAGTAGGAACTGGTCAAATTGAGTGATGTAGGAATAATCCAGCCTATAAGGCACTCAACTTGGGTATCTAACCTAGTCCCAGTCAGAAAGAAAAATGGTGATATTTGTATACACCTAAAAATGGTCATCTACACTATTAGCCCCTTTTGCTAAATCATAAATTGCTTATTCTTGATCAAATCCTAGCTCTATCATTTATTCGATTATTTTCTATGGGCTAACCATTTTATCCTAAGTCTTTATTTGATTAAAAGGAATATTCCCTCCCCTTTTAATAAATAAAAATCCCCCACTTTTCCTCTTATCCTAAGTTGCACAAATAAAGCATTATTCTTATTTTATAAAAAAGGGAAAAGCACTTTTTGTCTCATATGGACACAAAAGTCAACTCCTATTTTCTCATTGGAGGATATTTGTGCACGTGGATTGCTCCTCTTTTAAGCTCCACCATTGATTAAATCTTTTTCCTCTTAATCTCCATGGTCCATTCCTCCTCATTTCCTTTAAAATGAGAACTCTCTTCTTCATTCTAGATCTCCAACTTTTTATGCTAACTTTATGCTGCAGGTTTTCTAGGTCACTTTGGAGCTTTTGAAGATTTGGAGCATTCTTAGCCTCTACATCTCATTCTTGCATTCTTAGCTTAGCTTCATATTTATGCTTTCTTAGATTAGCTTCATTTCTATGCTCTAGATTAGCTCACATAGATTAATTAGTTTGGGTTGTAACACTTGCATATTTCCTTTCATAGCTTAGGTTGCATTTCCATTTCTTGTATAGCATTGCATTGCATTTTCATTCTTGATTCTTGAGGATATTGACATTCTTTCCCTTGTCTTCATTGAATCTCCCATTGCATGGTTTACTAGCAAGGTTATAGGCTAAATAGCTCTGGCTGAGAGCATTCTTAAAAACCTTTGCACTCCATGCCTAGGGAGCTATGGATCGATTTGTGAGGGCTCATTCTTGAGTTTCCTTGCATGTAATGATCCATAAAAGTGTGACACATTTATAGCACACATTTTTGGTGCCCACCGTGGGGAAGAGTAGATAGACTTTGTCTTTTAAATTCTGCATTTTCGTCAATTTCTGTCAATTTTTCGGCAAGTTTTTAGCTTAATTTTTAGTCTCTATTTTTTTGTCTCAGACTGTCACGCAATACTTTCTAGAAGTATCACGTGATATACCTCTATATGTGCATGCAATACTTCACCTGTCAAAAGTATCACCTGGCTATAGTAGAGAATATCGCCTGGTCTTGGGTGAAGTATCACCTGGTGTCAGGTGAAATATCGCGCGGACTGATAAGTATCGCTTGGTGTCGGGTGAAGTATCGCGCAATACTGTGTCTGTACCTGGAAGTGACCTATTTTTGAGTTATTTTATCCATCTTGCAAGTTTCAGGTTCTTAGCTATCTTTTTGAAATTTTTTGAAATTTCCAAATAGCTCATGGGATTGTGCACGTGGGTGCCCATTTTTTTTTGAAATTTTGCAAATGGTATCAAAAGATTAAGTGTGATATATTGTTGGAAAGGTCTTTCCGAGCCTAATCCAACCATGATGGTTTCATTTCTAGATTTTATCATTTGATCAGTTATTTTTGCAGATTATCTGATTTTTCATGTACTAATCATTGTTAGATTTTGGATTTTGATTCTCCTAACTCTTGTTGGTCTAACAAGTTGTGGTTGTAGGTGCTTCTTACTTGAAATTTTCTAAAATCGCATGTCAAAGAGGGCTACTAATGGTTTTTGTAGGGCTGCCCTAAGCATAAAAATCAAATCAAGTGCTTGTTTAATTGCTTTCTTTATTAAGTGCGGCATATACTAGTTGTTTCCTTTCATAGGCACTTAATACCTTGTTGTAGAAATTTTGAGGTGGTAGGAGAGTATGCTCTTCACCCTTGTGGTGAAACAGAAATCTTGACCCATCTTGGGATTTTGAAAGCAAGGGGGTAATTGAATCTTTGCTTGGTGTGTTTGGGAGAGATTCTTGAGATAGGGGAGTATGCTCTTCACCCTTGTGGTGAACCAAAAACCTTGAACCTTAAGAATTAATCCACTCTTTGTTTAGCTTAGGATCCTTTAGCGGGCCTGCTCTTGAGAAATCAAGAGGAACGACCCAAGTGGGGACAACCTTGTCATCATTTTCCTTGGTGGCGAGTGATTCCAACTCACTATAATCTCAAGGCTATCAAGGACACAAAACCTTGGTAGACATAACACTTCTCTTCGCTTGATGTTAGTAGCTCATGGGATTGTGACCATGGGGAAAGCATTGAGCAAGAATGCTTAAGGTACTCTTGAGGCCATGAGGTCCTAGTCCTTTATGAGGAGAAAGAGGGGTGTTATGAACAGAAATCCTTACTACGAACCATTGGTTAGAGGCCACCCTATTTTAGCCGCTTAGCTTCTTGGTGCAAGGATCGATCCAAGTGGACTTACCCGAATCACCCCAAGACACTCACCATATGTGTTCATTTGGTTGTGTTTTTGACACTTCCATGACAACGCCAATATCTCTTGTGGGCAACCACTCGGTGTGAGGCAAGGGAGCATCAAGTTGTGGGCCACGTTGCTAAGTAATGAGCCTTGTCCTTCTAGGTAGTAATTTCTTGAATTGTCTTCGATTGTGCTATACCAATGTAAACGTTCTTAACATTCAAACAAATGGTAGCATTCATAAGGTTTTCTATTTTGATATTACAAGTGCTTGTCTTGGCAAGGTTGCTTTTGCCCTTGTTTCAAGTGTTCTATGACATGTTTGATCACCTACTGTTTGCAAACCTATCTTTTATCTGCTGTTACTACTTGTCAAACTAAGAAATTGCACTATCCAACCTTTGCACTTGATCAAAATATTTTAAAACTGAGATTTTTATGTTCACTAGTCAAAAAGTCGTACAGTATCACACGCCTTATTGTGAAATATCATGCGATACTTCACGCCCTGCTATTTTATCGCACGCTTTGCTGAGATATATCGCGCGATAGTTCGTGCCTTCTGGACTATCGCCGCGCTAGCTTGGAGTTTATCGCCCAACCATACTGCAGTCTATCACCTGGCTTAAGGCGAAGTGTCACCTGACTGAGAAGTATCACTCTATCTGCTTGGAAAGTATCACCCAGAATCTTTTTGCTATCCTGTCATTGTTGCGAATCAGAGTGGCTAAACTTGCACTTTAACCTGTCGTAGATTGTCTTTTTTTGTTCTTACCTGAAACTAGTTTGTTACCTACATGCTTAGATTTGTTTTAGACTAAAACAAATGAGCTAAAACTATTGGGTTTGATTTTAACGAATGCTACTATTGGGTTTGAGTTTAACGAATGCTACTCTTGATCACTTGTCGCATCTCAGTTACCTCTCTAGCTACTTGCTTATTGAGCTTCTTGCTCATTGCTCGGCTTTAGTCAATTGATTGTTGTAAGTGCTTGAGCACTTTTGACAAGCCATCTCTCTATTGTTCTACTTTGACAAGTGATCTTTATTAGCTTTGCTTATCTCAAATCTAAGAAACTTTGTCTCATTCTATTAGTCAACCAACATCTCTTTTCATGCCGGTTACAACTCGGTCTCAATTTGAGCAGGAGAGTCATCCTTCGTTCAATTATACATAGTTACCTTCTCCAACTAGACATTCAAAAGCACCCATTAGCAACAAAAGTTCTAGTTCTGACCAATCTGAGAAATCTAAGGCTACACCGTGGTACAAAGGAGGTTTCCTCTTTTCCGTGTTCAAGACTCCCAAAAATACAGACAGTGTCTCACTCACTTTGACTGAACAAGAAAAGTTTCAACTCTTGCAAGAACACTTTGAGCATAAGGATAATCAAGCGCACTTAGACAAAGAACACAATCAACAAAGGATGGATGCTACTAGGTGCATGGCTTATAGAGGGACATTTCATGAGCAACCTGAGACTAGTAATCATGAGCATAGACCTCTTTTTAACAATGGCAACAATGACAACAACACGCCACCAAGATCTCCTCCAAGGCCAACTTTTGCTATGCCTTCTTCACCACCTAGACCTCCTCCCTCTCAACATGAGGCAGAGGCTAATGATGAGATTTCTAGTGAGGATCTTATGAGATGTGAACAAGATGTGGATTTCTAACAAATGATGCATAAGCTTTTAGAGCGTAATGGCGATCAATATTTTCAATATATGACTTCTAGAGGATACAAGCTTCCTCCCGGCTATGATGTCAGACAAATTGTCCAACAAAGAGTACCAACTAAATTGGAAGTCCTTCAAGAAGAATTACGTCGGAAAAATCAACGCCTTACCCAAATGGCATTAGAAAGAGAGCCTCCAAAGGTCTCTTTTGTAGAATCAATTTGTGCTCTTCCTTTTGATAAAGATCTATACATGGTCTCGTTTCCTAAGGATATTAAGGTTCCTAAATATGACAAGTATGATGGAAATGGTGACCCTCATGACCATGTGTGTCATTTTTATGCTCTTAGTATGGACTTTCTTCATGAAGACACATATCTCCTACGCTTATTCCCTCGAAGCTTAAGAGGCCAAGCTTTGGAATGGTTTGCAAAATTGACACCACCGCTTAAGACTTTTGATGAGTTAGCTCAGTGATTTACCCAACAGTACTCTTACAACATCCAACAACCTGTCACTGTGATAGATCTCGGTAATCTAAGACAACATCAAGGTGAGCCATTTGCAACTTACTTACAATGTTGGAGGTCATTGTATTCTTGATATCCTCGTCAGCTACCCGAAAGAGAAAAGATTGACATTTTTGTCAACACACTTGTGCCTGAGCTATTTTATGATCTAAGGAAGCAACTGTTCTCCTCCTTCCATGACATGGTTGAAAGTGCATATCGGATTGAAGATGTAGCTATAAGAAAAGGGGATATTGTTATTAATAAAGATGGTAAAGGCAATGGTAAAGACAAGAACAAACCTTGGAATAAGAATAAGTATGTTGTTAATGATGGGGTTGTTGATGCTCCTAAAGTTAAAGAGCTCTCTTTCAATCTCTCCAATGCTATCTAAGCAGCAAAACAACAAGAAGCTAGCAACACTCACAATGCTCCTAAACCTCAATATGCAGATAAGCCTAAGAAGTCATTTCGAAAGTGAGTTTATACCAAGTTGGCAGAACCTTACGATGTGATCCTTAAGACTTTGGTTAACAATGGATATCTTACGCTTCCTGATAAACCTGGTAATTGGGATCTGATAAATAAGCCTGATTGGTGGAGAGAGGATCATTACTGCCATTATCACAGAAACAAGGGACATCCAACAGACAATTTTTTTAGGCTTAAGGATGATATTCAGGATCTTATTGAGAACGGCACAATCTCCACTGATGGCTTAACTAAAAATTCTAATCACACAGCTTTCAAAGATCCTCTACCTAAGCATGATAAGGGGGAAACCTCTCAAACACATAAGAAGAATCATGATGCAAAGATCAATTACACGTATCCTTCTAATACGCTTGTGATTAACATGGTAGAGCCCGTTGAGAGTGTTCTAATGATGAGGTCTCAAGATGATAATAACACCAATCATGGTAAGCCAAAGTTAGTCTTGCAAACACGTGGTAGTTCATCTTCCCAAAGTGAGACATTGAATGCTGTTACTAGGGGGCAAGCCAAGATTGTCCTTAAAACTGCGCAAGATCCCAAGCAAGCTTTGCCTTCCAAGCAAGTGGCTCCTTCAGCCACCCCTAGCTATGATCTTGTCCAACATTTTCAAAAGACACCAGCATAGATATCTATCCTTGAGTTGCTTCGGTTATCCTCTTCGCATAGAGAGATTCTTGATGAGGCTCTACATACAACACGTGTTCCCAATGACATTGATCCAGATCAATTTCAGGCTATGGTCAACCACATTTCATCTCCGCTATCTCTCTCCTTTTCTGCAGAAGATGACATATCTATTGCCCACCCACATAATCTAGCTTTACACATTGAAGTTCTAGTCTACAATACCCGAGTCCACCGAGTCCTGATAGACAATGGTGCAGGGTTAAATATTGTTTCTTTCAATGTCATACAACAATTGGGTTTGTCAGAATTGGCTATGAATTCCAAGAAGAAGATTACTATAAAAGCTTATGATGAAGTGGAAAGATCTTCCAAAGGTCTTGTCACGCTACCTGTCTGAGTGGGTCCTATCATGAAAGATATTAGCTTCCAAGTATTGGACATCCCACTCGCATATAACATTCTTTTGGGTCCTCCTTGGATCCATGACATGCAGGCTGTTCCTTCCACTTATCATCAGTGCGTCAAATTTCCATACAATGGCACTGAGGTTGTGATTCCTAGAGACCATAATATTGCTATCAATGCTCTTGCTGCTACTAAAAAAATTGTTCCTCATAATGAACCTTTTGTTGATCCTAGTACGTCTCTAGCTGCTACTGAGAAATCACTTAAGATGATGAGCCTTGGTATGGGTGAATATAAATTGGATTCCTTTGCTTCTATACCTATTTCTCCTAGGTCATATGGGAAACCTTCCACTTCTGCTATGGTGATCCTTGAAGCCGAAAGAGAAGAACGAGCTGTTCACGAGTGGATCTATAGAGAAGATGCCCAAAATACTCCCATGCTCAGTAATTCAGACACAGATACAGATGAGTCACCAATACACACTATGGCTCAAATGGGAGATGATCTTCCTTCTACTTCACTCCTTTGGGGAGAAGAATGTATATCGACTGATGATATGGCTAAGGCCTCTATGTCTAGAACCTATGTGCCTAAAGAATCATTGCACTATGATAGACAACGTCGCAACATTGCATGACTGCTACAAAGAGGTGATCTCTCACATAATGACATGAGTATCTCTACTTCTCGGCATCTTAAGCCTCTTCCAAAAGATCCTCCCATGATAGATATGGATGTTGATATGGTTCATACCTCTCGTAACCCACCTGACGTGGTTGATGGGTCTTGTGTGGGGTCTGATGAGTTTATTCCTCGTATTGCCTTAGTGGACCACACGGGTTCTTCTATGACAAGTCTAGATCTAGCTACTTTTGGAGCTTACCCTATAGGCTCAACCTCTCTTGTTACCAGAGATGACACCCCTCACATAAATGCTATTGAACTGGTCACTTCATTTCAACTTGCATCAACACCTGTTACTTCTTCCACCAGCGAACTAGCCCCAAAAAAGATTGAATACACAATCAAGTATCACAGTCATCACGTCAAAAGAAACGAGCAATGGTCAGATGGTGAAAACCACATTGTGGTGGTATCTGAACCTAAGAAAAGTAAAAATAAAAATCTGCTCAAAAATATTGATTATCAAATAAAACATGACAAGCTGATTCTCTACAAAAAAATGATGCACTACTTCAAGCATGATCTCATATCTATTACACTTCAACCCATTCCTAGAGCTAAGAACAAAGTTGGTAATGCCTTGGTTACTTCAACATCCATCTTACAAATGAAAAAGCATAAATATCACTTCAAGTTCCTGGTGGATGAATTACGCTATCCTGATCACAAATCTTACAATCCTACCATCTTTTCATATCTTCCACCTCATATTCCTCTTGCAAATCCACCACGCCATTATTTCCACCATCCCTTGCACTTTTCCCTTGTCTCTAGTGACTTGTATAGGAAGGATCTAGACGGAACTCTCCTTAAGTGTCTAGAAATAGAGGAGTCAGAAAAAGTGCTAGCTAAAATTCACGATGGCATATGTGGATCACATTCTAACGATCCTTCACTAGCTCAGACATTGTTTAAGGCTAGTTATTATTGGTCGAACTAGTTGAGACCTCCTATTGTCATAGTTGTAGCATTTGGTCCTGGGGCCTATCAATTCTCTACATCAGAGGAAGCAAATTCTTGATGCCCGTTTCTGTCTGGGGCATTCTTTGTACATATTTATTGATCCTGAAAAAATACCAAAAAAATTCATATATGATGTTGAAAAAATCCTAAAAAGCATAAAAAGTACTGAAAAAATGAGCATCCTAGTGAAAACCTAGCAATAGGCGCTTTGATGTCTCACCCAAAAAAATCAAAAAAGAAAAAAAAAAATTTTGAAAAAGTGCCTTGGTGAAAACCTGGAAACAGGCTCCTTGGTAGCAAAAATACAAAAAAATTATAAAAAGTCCTGAAAAAATTGCAATAAATCTATCAAGTGGTGAAAACCTAGAAATAGGCGCTACTTGAGACCCTTTGCACCTATGTCTATCAGTCTTGTGTGGTGCTCTTTCGCTCCACTTCTCGCTTTGCCTCTCCTAGCCTGGAATTAACTCTTGTCTTAGTCTAGGGGGCATACATTGTTTTAAGCTTATCTTGGGTCTCTTTGTGCATCTGGGTTTCTTAGGCATCTCACAAATAGTATTTTTCAACACCACCCCAATTGTGTTTTTCAACACTACCCTAACGTCGAGTGTTTCTTAACACTTATCAGATGTCCTACTTGCAGTCTAGATGATGCAATATTTCTCACTAGCAGATGCGATACTCAAAGTTTGACTCTATGACCTACACACATGCACTTGACTCACTGAGACTTGCTTGGCTTTATTTTATTTGTGTGTTGTCTATGATGCTTTCTTTGCTGAGTGTTCTCCCCCTATGATCATTTTCGATGATGCATAGCTAGAAGACTGAGGGAATGAGAACATGTTTTATTGCTTTTTCTGCTTGTGGGTATATTTTGTTGGTCCTAACTGTCATGAGCATTTATGCTGGTCTTACTTGACACTTTGGATCTACAAGGTATTATCCTTGACTATTTCGCAAGTGCATGCTTATAGCTATCCTGACTTTTCATGTGTCTCGATGCGAGCATAATCTTGCTATATCAAACTTAGGTAATCTCACTGCACTAGTCATCTTGACCTACATGTCTTTGATGCGTAGGTGAGATTTCCACATTTCTATCTGATATAGATCATATTCAGACCCACATAGTTATGCTAGTGTGTATTGTATGATCTTGCAACGCTACCAATAATGCTTGATGATGATTATTAGATGTCTATTGGTTTTGTAACCTTGCAAGTAAACCACTTTTCATGTAGCTTGCATTCTTAAGTTCATGTTAGTTTAGTTTTGCATCTTGCATATGGAGAGAGCTTTCCTTTCATCTTTCATGGACTTGTTAATCAAATGCGCTCACCTCACTTCTTCCTGATCATGTCTTTCACTTCTTGTCTTTCATATCACATCATTTTCCTTTCACTTCAGGATCGAAACTGAAATCCAAGTTCACCTTGATCATCCAAGTCATATTTTTTCCTTCTTCTGTGCAGTTGGCTAACCTTTTGAGGCCTGATCCTTCCATCTTCGCAGGGGCATTCTTCACCTCTTCATCCCCATCTGTTTCAAACTTCCAATCTTTCATTCACTTTCAAATCTCAAGTTCAAACTCCTCTCTCCATGGTGTTTATGGGTTGAGGGACCGATAGGTTCGTGCCCCGTGTCCCATGTGTGGGGCATATCTTCACTGCTTGATGGTTATTCTGTTCTCTTTCTTCGATTTTGATTTCTAGTGATTTGATCATGCTGCTCTTGCTTTTGTTTTCCCTCTACTTGGATTTCGCTTTCGATCCCGAGGGGGCAGACACATCATATCTTATTGGCTATCTCTTTCCTAAGTGTTCAGTACTGTCGCTACCAGGCTGACCATGTAGGATTTGCTATCTTTTTGCACTTCATTCTTTGGAGTCAGAACGCTATTGCTTGCCTTCTTGGCTATCTCTTGCTTTCTTGGCTGATTTGAGTTGCTTTGTGATCCCAAATCAATCTCACATTTCAACTTCATTCTTTGACTACATGTGTTCCCAGATCGATCACACATTAGTCAAAGAGGGGCAAATGTATACACCTAAAAATGGTCATCTAGACTATTAGCCCCTTTTGCTAAATCATAAATTGTTTATTCTTGATCAAATCCTAGCTCTATCATTTATTCGATTATTTTCTATGGGCTAACCATTTTATTCTAAGTCTTTATTTGATTAAAAGGAATATTCCCTCCCCTTTTAATAAATAAAAAGCCCCCACTTTTCCTCTTATCCTAAGTTGCACAAATAAAGCATTATTCTTATTTTATAAAAAAAGGAAAAGCACTTTTTGTCTCATATGGACACAAAAGTCAACTCCTATTTTCTCATTGGAGGATATTTGTGCACGTGGATTGCTCCTCTTTTAAGCTCCACCATTGATTAAATATTTTGCCTCTTAATCTCCATGGTCCATTCCTCCTCATTTCCTTTAAAATGAGAACTCTCTTCTTCATTCTAGATCTCCAACTTTTTATGCTAACTTTATGATGCAGGTTTTCTAGGTCACTTTGGAGCTTTTGAAGATTTGGAGCATTCTTAGCCTCTACATCTCATTCTTGCATTCTACATCTCATTCTTGCATTCTTAGCTTAGCTTCATATTTATGCTTTCTTAGATTAGCTTCATTTCTATGCTCTAGATTAGCTCACATAGATTAATTAGTTTGGGTTGTAACACTTGCATATTTCCTTTTATAGCTTAGGTTGCATTTCCATTTCTAGTATAGCATTGCATTGCATTTTCATTCTTGATTCTTGAGGATATTGGTATTCTTGCCCTTGTCTTCATTGAATCTCCCATTGCATGGTTTACTAGCAAGGTTATAGGCTAAATAGCTCTAGCTAAGAGCATTCTTAAAAACCTTTGCACTCCATGCCTAGGGAGCTATGGATCGATTTGTGAGGGCTCATTCTTGAGTTTCCTTGCATGTAATGATCCATAGAAGTGTGACACATTTATAGCACACAATATTAGGTTGTGTGTGGATTTTAGAAACCTGAATGTTGCATCTCTAAAAAGATAACTATTATTTGCCCAACATGGAAGCAATGTTGCATAAAGTTACTGGATGTGAATTACTATCTATGATGGATGGTTTCTCTGGATATAACCAAGTATTGGTGAAATAATATGAACAATTTAAGACTAACTTCACAACACCTTGGGGAACTTATGTCTACGTTAGAATGCCATTTGGTCTTAGAAATGCTCGAGAAACTTTCCAAAGAGCCATGGATGTTGCATTCAAAAAATACATAGATTTGTTTATGGTTGTTTACCAAGATGACATGACTGCATATTCCAAGAAAGTAGAGGACCATTGTTCTCATCTTGAAAAAAAATTTAGCAAGGATCTAGAATATGGTGTGTCCCTAAACCCGAAAAAATGTAACTTTGCAGTTGAAGAAGGAAAGTTGTTAGGGAACATTGTATCAAAGGATGGAATAAGAATTGACCCAGAAAGGGTAGAGGCTATCCAGAGGGTCACTGCACCAAAAACTCTCAAAGGTGTGCAATCCTTTTTGGGAAAAATTAATTTTGTTAGAAGGTTTATTGCAAACTTTTCTGAAATTGTCAAACCAATAGTCAAGCTACTCAAAAAGGATGTTAAGTTCCAATGGACTGTTGAAGCTTAGCAGGCTTTTGACAGAATCAAAGAGGTTGGTCAAGAGGCACCCGTGTAGAAATCCCCTAACTACAGCAAACCCTTCTCATTATTCTCTTTTGCATCATTTCACACTATTGCAATTGTATTGCTACAAAAGGATGAAGAAAATTTTGAACATCCGATTGCATTTTTCAGTAAGTCCCTGCAGGCTACTAAACTAAATTATGAAATGATGGAAAAACAAGCACATGCATTAGTAAAAGCTGTAAAATCTTTCAGGCCTTATCTGGTGTGTGTTAAGGTTATAGCATATGTTCCACATGCAGCAGTGAAAGATGTTCTTACACAATTAGAGGTTACTGGTAAAAGATGTAAGTGGATTACTAGGATCCAAGAATTCAACTTGGAAATTCATATCACCAAGCTAGTAAGAGGACTAGGTCTGGAAAAATTGATGACTGAGGAAAACATGGATTTAGTCCAGGTTAACAGTGAAGGGATATCAGACTTGACAATAACAAGTATTGAAATACAACCATATTATGTTGATATTGTTTATTTCATTAAGAATGCCAGATGTCTAGAACATATGACTGACAATCAAAAGAGAGCCCTAAGGTTACAAGCTCAAAAATACACATTAATACAAGGAGATTTGTACCGGAAAAATAGAGATGGCATTTTGTTGTTTTTCCTTGACAAATATCAAGTAGAGAAGGTCCTGAATGAAATGCATGCTGGTGTTTGTGGAGGGCATTTTTCTGCAAAGACCACTGCCCATAAGATTTTAAGAGCTAGCTATTTTTGGCCTACATTGTTCAAAGATTCTTTTCAATTTGTTAAAATATGTGAGGCTTGTCAGAGGTTTGCTTCTAAGTTAAAGTATTTAGGAGCATTATTATTAAATCCAGTAGTTGCAGGAGCACCATTTGCAATGTGGGGAATGGATTTCATAGGTGAGTTTGCTGAGAAGTCTAGTGGTGGGCACAGTTAGATACTTGTTGTGACTGACTACTTCACAAAATGGATAGAAGCCATCCCTACCAAGAAGGCAACGAGTGGAGTAGTGATTGATTTTTTACTGGATAATATTCTGACCATATTTGGTATCCCCATGAAGTTGATCACTGATAATGCAATGTTCTTTAGATCAGATGAGCTTAAGGATTTCTATAAAGAAAATGGAATTATAACATCTTATACTCATCTCCCTATCACCCCCAAGCAAATGGACAAGCTGAATCTAGTAACAAAAGCATTTTAAAAATTCTGAAGAAAACATTGGAGAAAAATAAAAGAGCCTGGCATTCAAAGTTGAAGCTTGCTCTGTGGACAGACGGGATTACAATAAAAAAAAGGCTACAGGAAAATCTCCATTTGAGCTTGTGTATGGATTACAGTCAAGATTACCTATCAATAATTTGATGCATGTGTACAAATTCATCCAGGATGAGGAGTTCGATATTTTGGAGCCAATGCAAGACAGAACCATGCAATTAACTGAATTAGATGAGATGAGAAGAGATAGTCAAAAGAGCAATGTCAAGTTACAACAAAAAATGAAGTACTTGTTTGACAAGAGGGCTACTACCAGAAAATTCCAATCAGATGACCTAGTACTTCAATGGAATGTCAGAGCAGAAGATAAAGGAAAGAATAAAAAGTTTGAATCATTATGGCTCGGTCCCTACATAATTCATGAAAGTTTTGGGAAGGATTCCTATTTGTTAAAAAATATGGATGGAGAAATTTTTGAATTGCCAGTGCATGGGCAATTCTTAAAACCTTTTTTCAACTAGAAATCCTGATCCGTATGCACATGTAAATTTCATGTAAAAATCTATATAGGTTTGTTTCCTTTCCAGTTGCATGTTTCTCTCCTACTTTAGGTTAGTCAGTTTTGGTTTGCTTTCACAGAGATCTGTGGTTCTTACTTAAACTTGTGTTTAAATATCCTCAGATAGAGCCATTGTTGGTTAGTTTTCTAGGTTTTAGGTGTTTTCCTTCACAATTTTGATTTTTGATGCCTATCCCTGAGCTTCATGATTTACTTTCTGGCATTTTTGGTTTTTAAACCATAAAAATTATTTAAACACTTGAAAACCCTAGGTTTTAAGACCTGTTTTTCTTTTGAAATCCAAATAACCCTAAAAATTTCTCACCCAAGTCTATTCGGCTGTTACTTTTTCAAATCACTTAAACAGCTTTTTGCAGCATGTGCACTTTATATTTCCAAGCTAGTCGCTTAGTCTCTCAAATAATTTAGCATATTCTTTTTTTACTAGCGACTACTTGTTTCCCTTTGTCGCACAGTCTCCCAAGGATGGAGGAATATTCTTTGTTCTCAAACGACTCAGCGGTTGCCTTTAGTTGCCAAGTCTCTGAATAACTGTTATGAGATCTAGTGAATGCTATGATAATTTTTGCTAAGTGACTATGATCGCTTTATCTCCAGATCAAAATACCTTTAGTCGGGTGATCTCTGAAAGAAATAAAAATTGGTATAAAACTCAGCAATAATAAGATTTTTTGTTGGTCGATAAATCTCCAAATGCAAGGTGGCAGTCTATTTCACCGATCGCTAGATCACCAAGTTTTTCAATGGTTAGTTCTTTTACCTTGCGACCTGGCAATTTTGTGGTCGTGTGTTCCCATGGCTTTGACAGTTATGTCTTTGGTGGTAAGCGATTCAGCGACACAGTTATCTCTAGATCTCTCAATCAAGCAGTTAAGTCATAAAGGGTATGGTGACTTAGCGGGAGTCATTGGATGCAGATTAAATCGATGGTTGGTGTTTAATCTCATTACTTGACTTGGGTTAATTAATTATTCTAGTGACTTGGAGAATAAGGGTGTTTATGCAATCTCCAGTCTTGACCATAGTCAAAGGAAATAATAGGTGACTTGGAGGTGTCTTCAGTCGCGTAGTCACCAGATGGGCTCGAGTTAAGAAAAAGGTTTGTGGGACCATTGTTGTCTGCCATCGATTAGTTTTGATTGAGTGGTGGTCGCATGGTCTTAGGATGTAACTATGGGTTAGTAAATTATCCGATGACCTTGAGATTTCCCTTGTCGCTCAATCTTCGGGGCAAACTCAAGTTATGAAAATTGCTCAATGATTAGGAGATGTCTTCAGTCGCATAATCGCTAGATGATCCGTGGTTAAGTGTTGACTAAAATTAAAGGGTTGAAAAATATAGGTATCCCTTTGCCAGATTTTATGATGTGTCTTTTTCTGATTGGTTGATAAAAGATGAAGGCTGTCAGCAAGTGAGAGGACTTGACTATAGTCATTGAATCTCTAGAAGAAATAAATTGGAATTTTCTTGTCTTTAGTCGCTAAGTCTCCGAATAGTTGAGTCAAAAGATCTCAAGAAAAAATTTGAAAGGTCAAATGGCTTCAGCGACTGGGAGATTCACTATAGTCGATAGATCTCTTGATGGCTTTCTGTCACCAGGTCTCGAGATAAATTTTAAAGGAAATAATTTTATAGCGACTAAAGTAATGGCTATAGTCACCAAATCTCAGGATGAAAAATGTAAGTGAACACTTGGTCCCCTAGTCTCCAGATAAATTTGGAAGGGTTCAAATTATTAAGCGACTATGGTATTTCACTGAAGTCACTAGGTCTCAGAAAGAAGTAAAGACATTCAGCGACTATGGTTTCCTTTAGTCGCCAGATCTCTGAAAGTATAAAGGAGGCACCAAATCTTTTAGTGATTACGAGAATGTGTTGTAGTCGCTAGATCTCCAGAAGTTAAAATTTGATTACCTGTCATTTTCTCAGCTTATGGCTAGTGAATTGAGTTCTGAGCGTGCCAAGTAATGGTGGAAGTAACATAATTTTTAGGTTTTGATCTCTAACAGATTTTTGCATTCAATTATGTTAAATAAATACAATTATTTGTCGCTCATTTCAAATTACCACGCATTCAAAGAGCCGAAGTAATAGAATTCCCTGAGATTTTCTAGAGCAATTTCAAAGCTCAAGACGTCCAGAATTTGTAGAGGAGTTTGAATTTACGCACAAGATGAGTCAATTATCAATCAGTGGGGCTTCTACTAGCAAGGGAGCTAAGGAGAAAGTCAAAGAGAGTTATTCAGATGAATTCCTTGCCTTACTACCAGGATCATCACAAAATAAGAAGGTTAGTGATGAATGTTTTATTGATGAACTTGCATATTGTAGGGATGCTAAGACACCAGACATTACTAGAATGTGTATGTTTAAATATTTTTATAAGAATGTTGAGAGCCTGGTCCCTATTTCAAACCCTTGGACGTCGGGGTTAGCAAAATTGATAGTCCCAGAAGTGTTCCTAGACATGGATGTCCTAATTGTTCTAGCTCACTCCTATGACCCCCTGTCTAGAACTATTAGGAAGGGTGATGGTTCTCCTCTGGTTACTCTTGACCGGAATTCATTTATAAGATCTTTCGACATTCAGCTCCCTATGGCCACTGAGATCAGTTTACAAGCCCTGGCAAATATGTATGTTAGAGAGGTTGTTTTTGTGGCAAAGGAAATTCAGAGCCATGTTCCCCAAGAAAATAGGAATTACATAGCACCAATGTCGAGAGCAATTCCATATACATAAAAGTACCTTCATTTTAACATAAGGTACATTGCCTATGGATTGTGCAAAGTTCTGGGGATAGATGGTGGAGAAAGGATCCCCTCGAACCTCCTGATAATGGTTTTGGACTCCCAGTGTCTTCACGCTACAAAAGGATATGATTATATAGGGTATATAATAGAAAAAATGCATACATGTTTACAAGCGTTGAAGAACCATACATCTGGTTCTACACCTAGGTTTATGCACTATTCTTTGTTGATGCACCTCATTTTGTACTTCAATTATAATATCATAAACATGGAAGCCCTTGAGCTACAAATGACATACAAAGGACATCAAAATCCAGTACAATTTTGGATTAGGGGTTGGAGTCCTTCCATAAGTGATTTTTGTATTTTTGAAAATTGGATAGTTAAGCCTATCCTCCTTAGTTTAGGGCTCAACCTTTCAAGGGTGTCCACAAAGGTCCTACAGTCGGTAAGGCATCAACAATTTGTTAATAAATGGACCAAGGGTCACAATTGGGGAGACATCTATTATGAAAAGTGTTATACTATGATTAGAGTATATGGATGCCCTCATCCCCCTCACATACTACCATTCTTTGTTCCACCAAGGGTGGCCTATTTAGAATTTATATGGCAGATAATGTTGACTAATAGGGAGTACATGGCTTCACATAGAAAAGGAACTTTTACCCCAAGGCACTTTAGAGTGCATAGTCTCACAATAGGCAAGAATGCCTTTAGTAAAGTAAATGATTGGTTGGGGTAGTTCGAAATGCATGTTGTTTCCCACAGGTATGTTTATATAGAGGGATTCATGGTTTCTGCCAGGAAGTACTATATGCCCAACATCCCATTTAATAAAAGACATGAGGAGTATCCTGAGGAGGATGTTCTGAGAAATATAATAGAAGAAGAAGAAGTGATGAGAAGATATGATCAGATACATGAATTTTATGCCATGGAGAAACAGATAAAGCAAAAAGGATTGACATTCAGTGGCTTCTTCCCTAATTTTCCCTATCTCCAAAGGCTTGAGAAAATGATGGCTCAATTTAATACTTTAATGAGGTCTTTTGAAGATCAGATTGATGAGATAGAGGGGAAGGAGGATGTCCAATCTGAGTCAGAATGTGGTGAAGACAGTGATGGTGGCTACTCAGTGCATAGCATTCCCCCTTTAGAGAAAATAATGGTTGAAAGACACCAAGTTGGAGAATATATTGTTGCTTTAACAGAGCTCCATAGTTCTCAAGACACAAATGAACCTCCTGCAAAGAAGCAAAAATTGTTAGTTGGAGAATCTTCTCGAGCAAGGAGAAAAGATAAGGTGGGAGCCCTCATCACTGGAACTGGTGTTCATCACCACCAGCTAAGAAAAAAGATAAGGGAGGGGAAAAGAAAAAGAAAGTTGGTAAAGGAAGATGTTGAGTTTCCCTTGGCTCTATGCCAAGATGAAGGGATGATAGAACAAGATGCCTTCTTGAAAGATGCCAATTTTATAGAGTTAGATGAATTCTTGAGAGCTTCTTGATATGGCACAAACAATAGCAGGTTGCATCCAGTGTTAAGATCACTAAGGAGGGTCAAGTGCCTGATGAGGCAATGAAACATTGAAAGAGTATGACCCAAAGGTAGAAAAATTTACCCCAGAAGAGGCCAGACAACTCATCAAAAATAGCAATATGCTACTTGTGCCTGGGTGGAATTTGTATTCAGATTTTATTATTGATCAAATCAAGAGACAGGAGGATATAACTTTATCCTCAGAAACCCAAGTATGAGATATTATCAGAGGGTTTGGGTATAGCCCAAAGAACTAAGATTTGTTTCTATGGAGTCTTTATCCTAAAGATAAGAAGCCTTCAATCCTGAATGTCAAAGAGCAAATGGATGGTGACAAAATTGTTTGGTCAATCCATAATACAGGAGACCTTGAGATATCTCAAGTGTTAACACAGTTTGCTAGGCTTAATGAAGAGAAGCCCAAGCAATTATCTGAGAGATATGGTCCCTTGTTGGAGGACTACAGTGGACTTTTGAAAGATAGAGATATTAGAATAATAAAGGAAAAGGCATTGGAGAAGTCTTTAGCAGACTTGGAGCAACATATAATAAATACTCCTATGGCTACTCCTGCACCCACCCTACATTACCAAAAGGAAAAAGTATGAGTGAATAAGAGGTTGCTACAAAGATTGAAAAAATAAGGATAGGAAAGAATGAGGCTATCTTATAGGCCTTGTTGAAAATCTTGCAGCACAGAGTTAATGCATTAAAGAATAAATTTGATTCAAATTTTAGTGCTTATAACAAATTGCTTGAATTGTAGGTAGAAGTAAATAATTATGTCACAATTTTAAATGGTTATTATGCAACTTGGTCAATTAGGGCAACACTCTTTGAAAGATTGGCAGTTGTTCAGCCTTTGAGAGCTGATATTCCGGAGATTGCCCTACAAGTAGGTGAAGAAATAAATAGAGTTAAGGCCATATTTCCACTTTTTAAGGGCAAGGAAAATTAGATTGAGGCCAAGATAGCCATGCTTAGCTCAGGTTCCAACAAATTCATCCCTTCCATTAAAGATGCATATGAGGCCATGAAGAGCCTTGATTAGTGGAGATCAGATTTTGATCTTGTATTGCCTAGGAAAGAGGCATTTTTAGATGAGAATAATGAAGTATATATGGAAAGATTCAACAACACTCTGGATGAAGCCATAAAGGCAGAAATGGAGCTTACCAAATTTGTGGCAAATGTCAAGCTGATACTAGATGCCAGATGGGAAAGACAAAAGGCACAGCTGCAACACATCCAAGATTATAAATGGCCGACAGAGGAGGAAGTAACTACGTGGGATGAACTCACAAAGCCCAAGAAGATCAAATCCACTGCAGTTGACTTTGATATTTTGGATGATGAGTAAAGAGGATACCTGGAGTACCTAACACCTAACCTCAGAGCAGAGGGATGATAAGCTATCAGAAAGAGTCGTGTAAATTAGCCGGATGGTGGTCACCATATCTCACAACAACTCAAGAAGCTATCATGAATATTTTTAGACGAAGGTGTCAGTGATCAACGAGCCAGAAGTAGAACAGTCCAAAATATTTTTGTCTTTCCACTGCTTGAGGGCTTATTGTAATTTGTCTTATATGCTTTTTTAGGGTTAGGGCTCCAACCATCTGAAGCTTGTTGCATTCTCATTTGATAAGAGAATTCCAAGATGGTTGAGCTTTATATAAGTTGTATCCCCATTTTTGAAGGGGTCGGAGAAGGATAATAGAAAAATAGAGTATAATTGCTACAAAACAAACTTGTAAATTTTGTGTCTGAGCTTCTGAGCATGAGTTTTTATGTATAATTTACAGGTTCATTTTAATACAAATACACTACAATTTATGTCTCTTATTATTGTTGTCCCTTTACTTATATGTTTGCTCTTGTATGTTTTATCTATGAGATTTAAAATATACTAATTGTTGATCAATTTCTTCAATTGATTATGAGTTTCTCTCAAGGAGAGAATTAAAATTCTTATTATCAATTGTAGAGAGTAAACTTATATGTAGAGATTTTGATAATGGTAATATTAGATTCATAGAATAGAGTGTTAGGCATTCTATTTAGATTGCAGATTGTGTGTAAGGCAACTATCGTATTTCTTTTAAAATAACTTGTGAATTTTCATTTAAACTTTTTTGCCCATTAGATTAAGCACTAGTCTGGAGTGTGTGTCTTATAAAATTACCTTTTCATGATCTTTTGAGATCCTAAAACTCATTTCACTACCAGTATTTTACTTTCAAGAATTATTTGTATACATTGAAAGAATTGTATCCAAGTGGTATAAGTTCATATTTAATGATTCCTTAGAGAAAGAATCAAGAGGTTACCCTTCCTTGAGTCTACCTCAGAAAAAGGAGAAGGATGAATGTCCTTAGGTCACTATTATATGCTATCACGTTTATAATTTCCATTCTTATATTTTGTATTAGGATTGTCTGGGCTATTTGCAGAGTAGTGTTGTTTTATTGAGATAATTTGAGAGATCAATAGCATAGCAGTGAAGACATAATCCACAGTCTGAAAGTTTACTTAAAACATAGTAAATCAACTGAATAGGCAATACCTGCCTGAGTCCTATGAAGCTCAAAGTAGAAGGAGGATCTTATCCAATCCTCATCAATTAGAGTCTTTCTTGTAGACTTGAGAACCCTTAAACCTAAAACCCAGCACATACAATTCATCAAGTTTGGTCTTAACAAGAAAAAGCTCTAACAGAAGTGTCAAGACCAAATGATATGGCCGAAAGCGTGGACCCCTACACCTATGCCATCTCCTCCTCTATCATCAACTAAATATAAATGTAACACATAAAAAAATATAAGTGGAAAATTATTATAAGAAAATTCTACTAAAAATGCGAACAATAAAATTTAAATACAATGTAAAAAGTGAACTGTTTACCCTTACCATAACAGTGGGAGTCCATGGCTCTATAGGCCCCTGATGCACATCTCCATGAGTTGCTTTAGTGCCTGTAGTGTGCTATGTAGAATCATCCACCTCGAAGGCAAAATTTAACGCATCACTATCATTCAGGGGACCTAAGCACATATTCTTGCACATAATGCAAGTGTGAGGCACACAAACATGTGAGCTCATGGAGGATTTGGAAGGGCCATAAGCATCAGGACAAGGAGGAAACAATGTTGTGCTCCACATAACCAACAGATCACTCAAGGTGTGAATGGCTCAAATAGTCTATGAGCTGGCCTTAGCAATAATGTCAGGATGCTGCACTGTGGGAGGTGGTGAGATCTCGGGGAGGGGGACATATTTGCAGGATTTCACCCGTTGTGCCCATGGCCTATCTTGAGGAGCACCTAAACCTACACCCTGGTTCGGTCTCATACTCCAATAATTGACCTTGTGACCGAGCACAAATTCAGCATATAATTTTTTAATAAAATAAAATGGGACATCCAAATTGTTGTGAGGTGGTCTATCAAAAACCATCCACCAGCGGTCCCAAAAGTTGTCATGTATTGCACTATTTGTGCACCATTTAATTAACAACTTGGTTTTTTTATGGTCTTCTTTTAGACTGGTTTTAGGATCTACAAAAAGACTACATATGTTTTGTTTTTTTATGTTTAGGTTCATGACTTGATCATAGTCAAGCCCATCGTCAAATTGGGTGTGCATGGAATCGTGCCAAAGAAGTGTAGCACTATGTTGCTCGGTAAGTTTCTCTATGTTTTCAATAATGGAGTTCAATGTCGTAAACATGGGGCCCAATGTGGGGATATTGGCATAGGTGGTTTGAAATCCTCTAACTTCATTTAAATTGTCTCCTATTAAGTCCTCTAAATGACAAGGGTTTGTGACAGGTACATCTTCTGGAAGTGGGGGATTGTTGAGAGGTGGTTCTAGATTGTTTGCGGGATCATTAGGAGGTTTTTCTGATTCCATGTCTGATTACAATTAAAAAATAAATAGATAATTACAATGAATTTTAAAAAATAATACAAAAACTCATTTAAACGACTAATTTTTATATAAAAACTATAAATTTATATTAAAAAAGAATAAAAACAATAAAATTTTGAAGATTGGACTTACCTTAGATTCAACAAAAATCAAATAGGCAATTCCAAAGCAGATATTTGAAACCCCTAGTCGCATTCACGTTTTCACAATGAAAATGTTGAAGGCGGCTGGGGTATACAAATTTATATTTACTGGCAAATATCGGATATCCAATTTAGCCTTTGCTTTGGCTTTTGGCTTGGCAGGGT
Organism: Chamaecyparis obtusa; assembly: GCA_027943335.1. Classification (NCBI taxonomy): domain Eukaryota; kingdom Viridiplantae; phylum Streptophyta; class Pinopsida; order Cupressales; family Cupressaceae; genus Chamaecyparis; species Chamaecyparis obtusa. Next base: position 349,767 of record BSBK01011438.1, read on the forward strand.
GTACTGACACCTAGGCCTACTAAAAAGTCAACAAATCCATTTGTGCGCTTTTGGATGAGTGAAAATAGGTTTTTTTCACATCGCCACTTTTTGGCATACCATGATCCTGCACATACCCGTATGTATGTACCCAAAAAAATAGGACATAAAGTCATTTTGAATTCTATTGTGATGCTTACCCTATTGAATAAGTGGAAGAGTTCTATATTTTCCCTCTAAATAAGTGGATGTTTTGGTTGTTACTCACCCCTTTGAATAACTGGAACTACCCATTATTCTTTCTCTTTGAATATATTTGCCCCCTCTATCACTATATCTATTAACTCATAGATCTCCTTGAAAATTAAATATTAGGATGCCAATGTTATTTCCATTGATGCAAATAAATTGAAGACTTGAAAGCTCTGTAACTTTTCATGTTTAAACATATTTGTCTTTTTGTTGTTTGGTTTTGTTCATGATTTCCTCAACAATTAATTATGGAGAAGAATGATTTGTCCAAGATGGGCATGGCTTCACATGAAATGTTTAACACATTTTTGGCAAAATTTGCTCAACCTCTCATGCCAAGTGTTATTATTATTCGGTTGCAACTTATTATTTTTTCATTTGGTTTTGATATCAACTACTTCAACTTGGCTTTCTGAATTTACTTGTTACTGAGAGGCTCTCCTTGTTCTTATTTACCAAAGATAGCGAGTTTAGTATTTACAAGAATTTAAGATGGATTCTTTGTGAATTTTGTTGTCTTTTACTTTTTATTATTGCCTATCTATAACCCTGCAAGTGTTGCATTTGTATATTGCACATCTTTCATTATGTATCGTTATGCACCTATTTTGCTTTGTTTTATAAATTATAGGGAGAGCATTAATTTGTGATTATTATTTTTTGATTGCTTAACCGGTATGGTATATTTGATTTTCTTGATGTGACATAATAAATTGACTTATAAAATGTATCATTTGCTACGAGTTCTCAAACTTGGTCTCATCTCAAGTCAACCACATAAAGTTTGGATGTAAATGGAAAGCTTATTAGCACTAGATTAGGAAATTTTGTTACCAACCAGTGAAGTGGTTCGGAAATTTTTATACAATTATTTAACATAAAGAGATTGAAGAGGAAACAAATAGATTAAATTGTTTCAAATGTGAATATGAAAACATCATTTTGCTATTGTTCTTGAGAGGTCTTTAAGGCAACAAACACCAACAAATGTATTATACATCACCAATGTATTAGGCTAATGATTAACTTGTTTTGTAAGATTTTTAAGTTAATTGTCATCTTACGTTAACTTAAAATTACTCAAAACTTTCTCCCCGACCTTCAATATATTATCAGAGTATATCTTCCTATTGATGTAATCATTGCACCTTGTTGGGGTGTAATTGCTAGTAATAGCCTTTCAATAACACGACAAATAGTACTAGCTTTCTTGAACACATATGTATTATCAAATAACCATACTCTAAAGGTCTACAGAAATCAATTTGCTAGTTTCTATAAGTAAAAATCATTTAATGCATGTCAAAAAACTAAGAAACAACTTAAACTCAACCTTCAAAGATGAACCCAACAAAATGTGGAAAGCATTGGCCAATGGTTAAGTACCAATCAAACATGAAACTTTATTTTGAATCTTACATATACACACAATGATTACAAAATATACGAAAGTGGTATACTTAATTGTGTTTCTCAATCTTGCTAGGTTTTGTTGAATTCTAAAAATCAAGACAAACAATATCTAACACATTAAATTTTGGTTTTCATTAAAATTCAAACCTTAAGTATAGGTTTGTTATTCGTGGCTTAAACTCTACCTACTTGGAACATAGACTAAGGCTAGGGTCCTATTGGTTGGACCGTTGGAGTAGAAAAGATAGTTCAAAGATTAATGAACCTTTCCTGAAAAAATGAAAAAAAAAACAGTCTAGACCTTTTAAGGGGGTGGAAAAGACGGGGGACTAAAGGCTTATGTTTTTCTTTTGTCATTTGTCAAAATTGTGTCAAGTTGTTCAACCTATACTACTTAATTTTGTATTATTATATATCTATGACATATTTTGTGTCTCAATCTTGGTAGCTTTTGTTGAATTCTAAAAATGAAGACAAACAATTTCTAACTCATGAAATTTTGGCTTTCATTAACATTCAAACCTTAAGTATAGGTTTGTTTTTCCTGTCATGAACTCTACCTACTTGGAACACAAACTAGGGGTGGGGTCATACTAATTGGACGGCTTGAGGATCTATTTTTAAGGGGTAAGACGTCCTCTAGAACATAAAAGATTGTTCAAAGATCAATGAATCTTTCCTTAAAAAAAGCAGTCTGGACCATTTAGGACTAAGGATTTGAGGGGGTGGAACGGGGCTAAAGACTCATGTTTCTCTTTTGCCATTTGTCAAAATTATATCAAATTGTTCAACTTATACTACTTAATTTTTTATTATTATATATCTATTACTTTGTTGAGTTAAATATTCTAAATAACAAAATTAATAAGATTACCAACATCTATACTGCAAAATTCATAAGTTTTAAAAGAATCATACAAAATCTTGACAGCATGATTATTTTACCATCTCTATGAAAGAAGTGACAAATTGCTGCCAACATGACATTCAAATTACTAAAACAAAAAGGACTCTTTTCTGCACTAGTTTGATTTAATATTTGAGCATTTAGAAAACAAAAGTGTTCCAGAATGATCTGACATTGGAACAACTGCTCTTGGTTTCTGTTCAACTGGGTTCAGTCAAGGTGTGAAAACAACATTACTCTTGGTTTTTGTTCAACTGGGTTGTATTTTGAATTCAATAAAGACAGTTTTCTGCAGACAGTTGAAGCTTTGTGTATGCTTATGCTCATGCTCATGCTCATCATAGTATACTGATACAATGAATGTATATATATTATTCCAAAACTGCCAACAACTTCAGTGCAATGCAGTCCTTGTTAAATATGGTTTTACCCATTTTAGGCATTTTAAATGTGCAACACTTGGAAGTGCAACAAGTGGTAAGAGCAAATTCCAAGATTAACACAGTGAGTTGGGGTGAGAGAGGTTCGAACTCTCGACCTCAGGATTACTCAAACTTCAGCTATGAGACCTACGCGCTAACCAACTGCGCCACCACCCCCAGATGATTTGAAGAAGGCGCTCAGCCTATGTATTTCATGATAGATAGCTTAAGTTCCCTGTCACAGAATTTGAACTGGAATTACTTCCCCATAAACCGTTTACGTTAGTTAGCTTAAGTTCCTGTCACAGGCATTAAGGTTGTGATCTTCAAAATAATGGAATCTCCTGGAAGAAAAATGAGATTAACGGAAGCCTCAGCTGATAACAACATTTTATCAGAGCCAGGTTTCGATCCTGGGACCTGTGGGTTATGGGCCCACCATGCTTGAAGGGAGCACCGTCGCAGTGATTTCTAGTTTAGGACGATTTGTTTTGGTAAAAAAAAAAAACCAAATTAGCTTGTCTGAGCCCAGGTTCGAACTTGTTTTCGTGAACTTATTATATCTAAGAGCACGAAGAGACCAGCGTTGCAGTGACTTCTAATTTGCGACGATTTGTTTTGGTAAAAGATTAAAACAAATCACCTTGTCTGAGACCAGCGTTGCAGTGACTTCTAATTTAGGACGGTTCGAACTGGGGACCACCTACACCACCCAGACAACTTGTGTAGACGAGTTTCACTACATTTTGTCATAGGTTTATTTTGAAAGAATCTCTATAACATGAAAAATAACTCAAAAGAATCTCCACAGCAGTAGAAAAAAGTGAAAGCAAATGCAAAGGAAAACAATGTACCGTCCTCGGGATTCCGACTCTAACGCCCAGGATTCTTGTCTAGTGACTCCATACTTGTCTAATGACTCCATCCAGTCCACTTATAAATATGTTACCAGCCAAATTCGTACGCGTTTGTAGTCCAACGGTTAGGATAATTGCCTTCCAAGCAATAGACCCGGGTTCGACTCCCGGCAGACGCAAAAAAATGTCATTAATCAATGTTTGCCACAACATTTTCTTTTGAATGAATGTCATTAATCAATATTTGGTATTTATAATAATATGTTGAATGCTACAGCGAGTTACAATTTAGCATAGATGAAAGTAAGATTTCACATATTTATTGTCAATGTGGTAAATTTAAACCATAAAATGGTCTTAATATAGATTCAGATGAACCTATTCCTATAAAAAAAGCGTAGAAATTTCATTTCTCCATATTCAGATTGAATGAATGTGAAAAAGGTTTCCGTTGCCGGGACTTGAACCCGGGTCTCTCGGGTGAGAGCCGAGTATCCTAACCAACTAGACTACAACGGATTGACTTTTTTCTCCTGTTATGTTTATTTTTATGATTTAAGTATTCTACATTGATCCTACAACATCTTGCTTCAAGATGGCTGCATGTGCAAGAGGCCTACCATTAAAAATTTCATTAGATATAATGGACAAGATGTTTAGTTTTTTATAAGTAGCAATGGTCAATTGTTTAATTTTTATTAGAGTTTTTTTTCTTCAACTTTGGGCTTTTTAAAAATAAATTTCTTGTGTTTTTAATATTTGACTTATTTTTCTTTCAAATTTAATTTATAGATTTTCTATAAAAATGAATAGAAAAATGACTTCAACATCATAAATATATATAGATTTTATTTATTAAAAAAATATTTAATTATTTATCTACCTATCTATAGGTAATTAAGATGATTTAAATAAATTGAAAGTCTTCAATATAGTTTAATATATTACTTGGATTTGTGTACTACTCACATTACTATATTTAAGATGTGAGAGAACCCACCCATACAATTCTATGGGAGTTGTGGGGGTATAGAGCAAAAACTCTTCTACAAGTCCAACTATTGCTGGGAACTATAGTTTCCCAGTCCACCGTAATTATAGGGAGGTAGATTAGTTGGGGCTCCTAGAACCATTATAGCAAGGGAGGTTTTTCCAATTAGTTGTATTTTTTATAGAGACATAACTCTACAATAGCACCACACTTTGTCATCAAGATTCAAATTCTATTGAAGATGAGGGTTCATACCCTAGATCACTCTTTAAAAAAAAATTCAAAATAAGCTACTAAAAAAAGGTCTTCTCCACAATCATATTTCTTCATATATTTTACCTAAATTTATAAAATATAAATATGCTACCAATGTCAAAATTCTACAAATCCCCCAAAATCGCATCTAACCAACGAAAGGTTGATCATAATAATAAATCTTTTGCTTAAAGATTCAAAAATGGAGGTTGAGGGTGGTAGATTTTGAGGGATCTGTACCATTATTTAAACTTTTATAAGGCACTATTTCTTGGACAAAACATTTTCTAGGCTTTCAGGAAACGTGGGTCTAAATTTGATGAAATGGTTTACAGAACATTAAAATTTGAGGTCGCACCAGACGTGGAGTAACAAGTTAAGTAGTCCACCAACAGTTAATATTTGCTTCTGACGTTTCCCTTTTGTTTCTTATTGTTACCCAACAAACTCTTGTCTGATATTTTATTAAGATTTAAGTCTGTGTGTATAAAGGACCAATGAGTCAAAGTTAGTGAGTATAGAAAGTAACAGAGAAAGAAAAAGAAAGAATTTTGAGAAACAATGGGAAGAGCAGTGACCTCAGTGCTGCGAACAGTGATAGTGATTCTTGTGGTTCTTTCTATTTCAGTCTTGATGGTAGAGGGAAAAATCAGGCATTATAAATTTGATGTAAGTTTTGTTGCGTCATATCTGTTTTGAAGAACTTTTGGATTTGAGGTTGTCACAATGTGAATCTCTTTGGTGTGGACTCAAATTTGTGATTATTGTATGTTGTGTTTTAACCTTGTGAATTGGGTAAGTTTAAACATACATTTTTTACTTGTTTAAGTGATTTATCTGAATCACACAAAAAGTTTCTCTTATAAAATCCATCATCTATTAATATGATTTTAGATGATTGATTTTAGATGATTAACAAGTTTGAACTTATTTATTGTTTAAGTACTCACAGTGTTTGCGATTACTAATCTAAGTAATGAGCTTTTATCTAAAATCCTGATTTGGTTTTTCTTGGGTAGATTCTAATTCAGAAGTATTTGATTCTGAATTATATTTTGTGAAAATCTTATGGAATCGAACCAAACAAAGATTATATCTTGATACTCACCCTTGATCTTACTATGAATGGCTTTGCAATTGATGGTGCAGATACAACTGAAGAATGTTAGCAGACTGTGTCATACAAAGTCCACTGTCACAGTGAATGGGCAGTTCCCTGGGCCAACTATATATGCTAGGGAGGATGACACGGTGCTTATCAAGCTCACCAATCATGTCAAATACAATCTCTCAATCCACTGGTATACTCTAGTATTACTGTTATTGATGCAGAATTATAGAAACATTGTAATGAATTTGAATTATGGGTGAAATTGTCATTGCAGGCATGGTATAAGACAGCTGCGTACAGGATGGGCTGATGGACCTGCTTATATCACTCAATGCCCCATTCAAACTGGGCAGTCTTATACTTACAACTTCACCATCACCGGGCAAAGGGGGACACTCTTCTGGCATGCTCATATTCTATGGTTGAGAGAAACAGTCTATGGAGCCCTTGTTATTTTACCCAAGCTGAATGTGCCTTATCCATTCCCCAAACCCCATAAGGAAATCACATTGATTCTAGGTCAGTGAAAGGGTTATCAACCATTGAATTATATTTGATATGATTTCATGATTGATCATGGCATATAACACTAGTACTGAGTTATGGTTTCTTGTGGATGCAGGGGAGTGGTGGAATGCTGATGTGGAAGCTGTTATAAATGCAGCACTGAAGTCAGGAGGAGCACCCAACGTGTATGATACTCACACCATTAATGGAAAACTAGGTCCATTAGGAATCTTCACATGTCCTATCAAAGGTAAAGCAAACAGTCAGTGTTAACTAAAGATTTTTCATTAGGTTATATTATGTTTTGAGGTTTGATTTAAACAGCACATTTTAGGCTTTGATTTGTTTAGATGACTTAATAGAATAAAAGAATTACACAAATCCTGAGGAATCTTGCAATTCTTGCTAATAGTGAGTGTTATGAATGATGAAATCTTATAACAAAAGGTTGCAATCTCCCCTGTATTGCAGATACCTTTGTGTTTCCAGTTGAGCAGGGCAGAACATACCTCCTGAGAATAATCAATGCTGCACTGAATGATGAACTCTTCTTCGACATGGCAAGTCACCATCTCAAAGTGGTAGAGGTGGATGCAGTGTACACAAAGCCATTTGAGACCAAATCTGTGGTGATTGCTCCAGGACAAACCACAAACGTTTTGCTCCATGCAAACAAAAACCCTAGTAGGTATTTCATGGCCACTCGCCCCTTCATGGATGCCCCTGTTCCTGTAGACAACAAAACTGCCACTGCAATCTTGCAGTATATCAATGCACCCAATTCATCTTTTTCCTCCAACATGATTGTCATGCCTCAAATCCCATCTCCAAATGATACCACATTTGCCACCAACTTTAGCAACGCTATCAAAAGCTTAAATTCTGCCCAATACCCTGTAAAAGTCCCACAGATAGTAGACCGCAACCTGTTGTTCATAGTGGAGCTTACATTGGAATCATGCCCAACCTTATAAAGACTGAAATTTTGACACTAAAAGCCACATCAGTAAAACCCGCAATTATAGGGAGTCGGTCAACAAGTCAATGGTCAATTTCATAAGTCGACAAGATATCAATAGATTCTCTATTTAAAAGAAAGAACAGAAATACAATTACGACTATATCTGTGGAAAAGATAAATCATACCTTTGTTCAAAGTCGAGTGAAACATCGACCATATGTCGAGTGTCCATGTCGAATACTAGAAACGTATAGCCCTGTAAGGTATATTCCTTCTTGAAAAATGCTTCAGAAACCTGTTCACAAAAGTCAGCTAGGGCGAGAATATTGTGGGAGTGCGTTTCCACCCTACCACGAAGCAGTAACACTTCCCCAGAATCTTTCCTGACATGAAAGATACCCAGCCCAGCTAGAGATAGTCTAACAAAGTAAAATTGTCTGAAGTAATGGAATCAGTGTGCCAAAATATTTCTATGCTCAAGAATAACAAATCATGGTCACACCAATACATAAAACTTAATTAAGAAAATTAGAAATGTCAACTTTTCTTTTCCTTTCCATTTCATATTATTGAGGTTCCATCTCACACATGGAACATAATGGTAATTCATAATTTTTTCAAGAAGTCATTACATACAATGATCATCATGGAAAAGTTTATATCTATCCACACATCTAAATATAAAACAAGTAAGGTAAAACAACTCTCCTTAATATGATCATGAGTAATATATTGTTATCTTGGACATTCAAAAAGTACATCAAAGATATGACAAATGAAGCAACAATATTTTCTTTGTCAACACCTCAAAGTTCCTAGCTTCATTTCATGCATATGGTTTAAATAAGTGATGATAATTGAATCAAGAGAATACCTCAATATTTCAATACTTTTCAATAGTTCTCAATACATGCATACCTCATCCTAGATATCATTATCTATGTATTTACTTTCAAATGAGTTCACCCTTATGCAATATATAGAAATCACAAGTACAATTAACATACATCAATCCCTCTTATAATATAAAATATATCTCTGGTATGCAAACTAGCCCAAAAGAAATACAAGAAGCTTAGAAAAAATATAAGCAACTTTACACAGTACACATGTGATACATGCATATACATAGCCAAGCACATAGGTTCATGCATTCAATTTAGAACGAACGGCCATCACTCCCTTATATAATGAGCAAATGACATTAGAACATACTTCTAATAAGTCAAGCCATCTGTTGATACTCAATAATAAAACTTGAATGTGATTGGAAAATAATAGTTTTCTCTATCTAATGGTTCATGACTCCCCAAATAGTAGATATCAGGTCTGAAATGAAATATACAAAGGGAGCTAAAATTGTGCCATTCTCTCCTTTTGTCATGCAGCAAATATTATATAGAAAAAGACCATTATAACAATTTGGGTTGTCCTTAAGCAGGTTCACATGACATCTTGTACTTCAATAAGACTAAGGAGCGGTTAACCTGCAATCCATACTCTTTTCAATACTGATGGATTAAACATTATGATCTGCCATATCTTTGTGAGGTTAGCTGTAAAAGAATAATATCACGGGTTTTCTAGAAATAACTTCCTTTTATTCTTATGGACCACGGAAGCTTGAAAGCACTTATATGTTATCAGTATTGATATGTTAAGACTTAGCATTTGGGCTAAACTGATGCAGCCATAATCGGCTCACTGCAATTTGCCAGTAAATAAATAAAGGTGTGGGTAAACGTAGATACAGACACCAGAGATGTGGATCCGGGTATGCATTCATGCTCCTATACTGGAGTTTCCCGGTGTCTTGACTTATAAGTTGGAATGAGCTACCGTCTATATGTATCCCCGTGGAAATTCTACAATTCATGCTAATGCTGAAGAAAAACTAATAACCAAAGGCAACGTTGAAATAGAGAAGCACATGCAAGATATACTAAAAACTCTAATTGCTTGATTGGTTCAGTAATGCCGAAACTCAATTCCAGGGTCTATAAAACAAGGGTGAAAAACCTCAATTACGAATGATAAAAATGCTTAAATACTGAATGAATGGTAAATCTGATCTAAACGGAAGGCTATTGACCTCCACCCCAAAACATGCATATTTCACCACAATAAAACCAAATGAAAGAGGAAAAACTGCATACAGATACCATGAAGATCTCATATGAAATAAAGTCTCCAAAGATACAAAAGGAAAAGGAAGATGCTCCAAGGAGAGATTCGAGTGTTCCAAATAAACCATACTGATCTGGTCTAAGAAGTACCCTATGCCATACTAACAATGCTACCTGCATGAACATTTAATCATACAAGGATGTACACGCATGTGTAAACAACCAGGCAATCTCCAAATTAAAAGACTATATTGGTTTTGGTTTTCATACCTGGAATTAACGACCCTCCGATTGTGATGGTTATTGCAAGCTACCTTTGGCTTTCCTTCCACCTACTAACCTCATCTCTGCATGTTGCCACAACATTCTACACCACTTTCTTCTCATCTCCATATGAACTGGAGCTGAATCCCTCTACCATTGCCCCATTACACTCACCATCAAATGGTATTAAAGTGACTTCAATGAATCTCGGCAAGAAGAAGAGCGGCAAGCTGTCAAAAGCGAGACTGATCACTTTCATCTCTTTGCTGCTGAAATTTTGTCTTTATAGTATTCGTCTGCTGAGACACATATACAGCAAAGAAAGTCATCCACCACCAATTGTTGGGATACTTCTTTCACATGTCAGCAAATCTCCAATCCTCTCTAGCACTCCATTGCCAATCTTCTCTTCTGAAATAATTATGTGTGAGACGAATGCTCCACACCCATGTCAGAATAATCACAATCCTTGATCTCCATAGATTTGTTTGAGAGTAAGGATGGGTAGAATAATAGTGAGCCATCATCATAGGCAACACGGTCCAGTACAAGTCTATCAACCAAGAGCTGTTTTGTAGTAAGCTGATAACCCAAAAAAAAAGTATATCCACGTTGACGAAAAAGAACGCATTTGCAAGAGCAATGGGGTGAGCCCAACACCATCTCCAGATCTCTGAAGTAGAAGGCTTGTAAAGTTTTAGGAATACAATGTAAAACAGAACAGAAGGCAACGGAACAATGAAAGCCAATGCAGCGTTTCTCGCACTTCCCATCTCCCTTCTCGTTCAATTGATGTGTTACATTCCCATCTGCAGATCCCCATTCACATCGTTTCTACCCCCCTTTTTTCTCAAAAGCACGATCACCCCCTATTTAATAAACCCCCTAAAATTCCTTAACTAACACTCAGAACGTGCCCATAAGAAAATAAATTTCCTTAACCGTAAACAACTCATCTAAAAAAAACAAATAGACACCGCTCTTTTTAAAATAATAAAAACTAGTAGATGTGTCCTACACATGGGCAGAATAATTGTCGGATATTTAGGAAAAGGAAAAAACGAGGTTGTGACAAACCTGCACCAATGGCACCTCTGCATCTGCTTCAATCAACAATGTAAGCTTTGTAATGCCCACAATTGCCCTTCTGCAAGCACATTATAACAACATCAATGGCGTTTTCAGTAAAGATTTCCCAGACAACCCTCCCACTCCTTTCAATTACACAGGCACGCCACCAAAAAACCTTTTCACTTCCAAAGGAACAAGACTCACTCGTCTCTCATACAATTCAACAGTGCAATTGATTCTTCAGGACACCAGCGTCCTGACTGTTGATAACCATCCAATTCATCTCCATGGCTTCAATTTCTTCATAGTGGGTTCAGGGTTTGGTAACTATAACCCTAATGAAGACCTAGCAAACTTCAATTTAGTAGATCCTCCAGAGCGTAATACAGTAGGAGTGCCAACAGGAGGGTGGACTACCATTCGATTTACAGCTGACAACCCAGGTATACACCACATTCTTTCATTTTCCCCTTCTTTTCCTTCACATTGTGTATATAAGTCTGTCATCTGATTGTGGAATTGATATTCACACAGGGGTGTGGTTCATGCATTGTCATTTGGAAGTGCACACGACGTGGGGATTGAAGATGGCATTTCTGGTCGACAATGGAAAAGGACCCAATCAATCCATATTGCCTCCTCCGAAAGATCTTCCAAAGTGTTAGTGTTAGAGGGTTTGGTTACATCTTACGTCAGCATTTCTAATAGAATCCATTTTCTGATCAATTCAATTTCAGAGAGTGATATAAGCAAGTCAAGATTTAGAGAGCATTGTTGAAGTCTAGTTTATCGTCATTAATTTTCTACATAATGTTGAGTGTGAGAAGGTTGGTACATCATAATAGTCTTACAATATGCTATTTGATCGAAGTCAAATCAGAAAATGTGTAAAATCGCTTTTTGAAATTCAGTTTAATTGAAAATTTTGAAGATGAACAACGATAGAGAAATGTTTATTTCATATTTAGTTCTTGGAGCAATGAAGAATATATATAATGTAATGTACAATTGACTTGTTAATATTAACAAATTGATATTTTTGATGAACATCGAAGTCAAATCAGAAAATGTGTAAAATCGCTTTTTGAAATTCAGTTTAATTGAAACTTTTGAAGATGAACAACGATAGAGAAATGTTTATTTCATATTTAGTTCTTGGAGCAATGAAGAATATATATAATGCAATGTACAATTGACTTGTTCATATTAACAAATTGATATTTTTGATGTGTTCATTGTTTGAAAATTTTAACAAACTTGAAAAACGTTAAGGATCAAATTTAAGTCAATTGAGGTCAATCTAATGCAACAAAAACGATGCAGGAGGACTAGCAATATTTTAAAATGTCTTAAATATCTATTGGATTGTAAAGGTCAAACTATTCTCAGTTAACCCCTTTAATAGACTAGATTTATCACTCTAGGCGAATATTGAAGGCATCATTGTCGAACATTCATGTGTCCTAGATGCAAAGGTGTTATAATTCTAATGTAGATATGTTTATTTTAAGATATGAATCAAAATGTTTCTACAATGAATGATCCTTGTTAGATATTTGAATTAATCACATAGATAAGTGTTTTAAAATACCAAGACATAATGAATAGCCACACAAACATATATAATAAGTTGGCTTACAATGACTAGTGAAAAGGAGGGGGAGAATTTTTTAATGTATCACAAGGTTGAACCCATGCATTGCACCAGGAAATTGAGCCAAGAGAAGAAAGCGTAGAACTCAAGGAAAAATAAATAAATGCATGGATAATGGTGTGATGATAGATCCAATTCATGACTAATTATGGTGAATGTTTGTGGATAGATGCAAAAAGGGATAAAGTAAGGTCAATTGTTTGGAATTTTTATGTCTGAATTAGGATATATATAGGATTAAGGAAAGTGGAAAACTTGGCACACAAATTTGTCATTGATTGCTATGTAATCAAGTTAAGGTGTTCTATCAAAATGGGAGTTTAAATATGGGTATAAAAAATTTACTATTGAAGTTTGTGCTCACTTTGAAGGGCATTTGAACTCGAAAATAAGCATATATTTGAAGTATATAAGAAAATTATCTATCATAAACAAAAGAAAATACCCATACACTAAATGATATGTTTGTTCTTTCTAAAATAATGGACCCATCTTAATGTGTTTTTTATGGTTCTCTTCTTCATGTAAGCACATCATAGGGATTGGCAAAATATAGAAAAGATATGCAATGATTATCTCCTATCACACACGTGAATTAAGGAAAAATAATAAGTTTGTTTTAACCATCTAGGAATATGCAAAAGTAGGAAAAGAACAGGGTTAGAAAACTCTTCTTGTAAGGAAACCAATATTGAAATCATCTTCCCAATGTGACAAAAATAATATGGTATGGTGCTCTAGATATGCTCATGTAATGTGATTACAATTTGTCTAAGAGTTGTGATAAGTCATTACCCAGCTTAAGTAGCTACCTAAAATATCAACACAGGAGTGCTAGTGACAATGTATTCCCCCTCTAATTGTTGCATTAAATGTTTGCAATGAACTAAACTATTCAAAGGGGTGAAAGTACATGAAAATAAAATTTCAAATGACAATCATGTAAAGCACATAAATGGGAGATATATCTTCAAGATAAGTGACATACATTTTATCTTGGTATAGGCAAATAATAAATGTACGCTAGACCAAGAAGGGAAACATGAGTAGGAATAATGAAAGGCATAGTGTCCCAATTATTAGTGGAACTTTCATGTGCTATTCACTTACAAATAGTTATAGTAAGAATTTTGGTGGCAAAAATTCATGAATTTTGTTCTAAGCTCATGTAATTGCTTGGTCATTACATAATCACTTAAAAAAGACACATCATGAAATACCTAATAACCCAACAATTTCCTCTATAATCGATTGAATAAATCTCTATTTATCTAGTTAATTATCTAATTTTCATCTTCTTATTAGCTAAATAATATTTTAATTTTTAATTATTAAAATCATTAATCATCCACTATACACCTAATCCCATTTCTAGCCTATGAATACTTAATATATCTTTTTTTTTTATTCTACCTTATATAAATGAATTTAAATATTTATTTACCTAAGCTCACCATCCTTAAATCTCACAAACTAAATATCCTAATTACTTAATTGTCTATTTTATTCAATTTTCATTAAGTGGGTTAAACTCCATTAACCCCTTAATCTTCCTATTGTACATTCAAAATCCTAATTACATCCCCTCAAATCATTCACATCCTCCAGGGTGTTCAAAGGTATAGCCTTTATACATAAGGCATGGGCCTCTATACATGGGGCATGGCCTTGTACCATGTCACATGGGTCAAAGGACTTTCCCATCCCTCTAAGGTACTCCCAAGTGCCTCTTCTCCTTCTTGTCCCTCCATTGCTTCTAAGGGGGATCTCTACCATTGATTTTCCCTCAATCCATCTATCCTTCATCTCCACTAGCCATGTGAGGACACATGTCTTCCTCTCATTTCTCAAAGGGTTTCAATCAATTTGAACCTTTGCTCTCTGGTTTTGTTCTTAGCCATCCAATCTCATAGCTAAAAGTCTATAACTACCGATGTCATTCTAATTGATTTGAACAATATCATATTGTGTGATATTATACTCTTAGTGAAGGCACTGACATACCAACAAATCCATCATCCTTGAGCATAACCATCATAGGCTTGACCTGCAATAAAGGTCAGTCTTGGTATGATTGATTTACCTTTTTTATCATTTTTTTCTAACTCTAATGCATAATTCATTAACATGCTCTGATTTCATGCACACAACACAAACAAGTAAATACTTATGAAAAGACAAAGAGTACTATATTGTGTTTTCGATGTCATGATTTAGCATAGATGAGAATAAGATTTTACACATTTATTGCTAATATGGTAAGATTTAAACCATAAAATAATCTTAATATAGATGCACGTGAACCTATTCCTAAAAAGAAAAAATAATTCACAAATATATTTTCTTACATTAACCCAACAAAAAAAACATGAATTTTCGATCTAAAACATTTTCAATAGCATTTAAATCAATACTTAGAAATAAATCAAAAATGAAAGAAGGGGGGCATTATAAATAAATCAAGAATGAAAAGAGAGTATTGTGCTTATTCGATGATTGTTCACTATTCTGGCGACCGATTTCCGAGAAAACTTTGACTGTTCTTACTTGGTCTTACTAGGCTACGGCCATGTCTAAGCTTTCGACACTTCAACTGAACTCAGTAGTATGGGTTCGTGACGTACTTAGTATTACAACCACCTTCAGATTAAACTAAACACTGACCATACGATGACAAATAGGATATCAACCCTTTTAAAAAAAACTTAGCCTCCAAAACACTAAGTCAATATATTTCCAATAATAAAAATATAATACAATATCAAACTCAATGCCTAACATAGAGAAAACACCCTACTCCTTTGGAAAAAATTTAGTAACATTTAAACCTACATTAAAGTCTCTTCCATGTCTCTATTTCAAGTCCTCAATATAGAAACTCAATGATGCCTAGAAAACCATCAAAATATATCACCGTGTGCCCAAAAAAGGCTCCAAAATACTGTAAGACAAACCACAAACATTTTTCTCCATGCAAACAAAAACCCTAACAGGTATTTCATGGCCGCTCACCCCTTCATGGATGCCCTTGTTGCTGTAGACAACAGAACTGCCACTGCAATCTTGCAGTATATCAATGCACCCAATTCATCTTTTTCCTCCAACATGATTGTCATGCCTCAAATCCCATCTCCAAATGATACCACATTTGCCACCAACTTTAGCAACGCTATCAGGAGCTTAAATTCTGCCCAATACCCTGCAAAAGTCCCACAGACAATAGACCGCAACCTATTGTTCACAGTGGGGCTTGCACTGGAATCATGCCCAACCTACATAAATGGCACCCGTGCATCTGCTTCAATCAATAATGTAAGCTTTTTCATGCCTACAATTTCCCTTTTGCAAGTACATTATAATAACATCAATGGGGTTTTCAGTAAAGATTTCCCAGACAACCCTCCCACTCCTTTCAATTACACAGGCACGCCGCCAAAAAACCTTTTCACTTCCAAAGGAACAAGACTCACTCGTCTCTCATACAATTCAACAGTGCAGTTAATTCTTCAGGACACCAGCGTCCTGACTGTGGATAACCATCCAATTCATCTCCATGGCTTCAATTTCTTCATAGTGGGTTCAGGGTTTGGTAACAATAATCCTAATAAAGACCAAGCAAACTTCAATTTAGTAGATCCTCCAAAGCGTAATACGGTTGGAGTGCCAACAGGAGGGTGGACTGCCATTCGATTTAGAGCTGACAACCCAGGTATACACCAAATTCTTTCATTTTCCCCTCACCCTCTTTACATTTTCTATATATTTCTGTCATCTGATTGTGGAATTGATATGCACCCAGGAGTGTAGTTCATGCATTGCCATCTGGAAGTGCACACAACGTGGGGATTGAAGATGGCTTTCCTGGTGGAAAATGGAAAAGGACCCAATCAATCCATATTGCCTCCTCCCAAAGATCTCCCAAAATGCTAGCGTCATACTGTAAGCTTCAAACATATTTGTGTGGTTTCCCAGAGTCATTTCAATATGCCAAAAGTTTCAGTGTTAGTTAAGCCTAGCCTACGGCTATAGTTTTACTTTACATTCAATGTTTCTCAAAAGAACGGTGGGACATTGTTTCTACATAATATTGAGAGAGAAAAGGTTGGTGGAATTATAAGAGTCTTGTAATAGGATGTGACTAAATTCTATACAAAATGGGTTCTAAAGAGTTTCCAAAATTCAATAGTCAAATCTTCATGTATTATTATTGTTATTAAATTACAAAAAATCGAATGAAAAAATATTGTGTTTTGTAAATTTGGGATTCTTTTCACAATGTCATTTTTTATGGAGATTAGCTACGAGGTTTACAACATGCCACTTGGTCAAAATCAAATATAAAAATGTGTGAAATGACTTTACATTCAATATTTCTCAAAAGAATGGTGGGACATTGTTTCTACATAATATTGAGAGAAAAAATTGGCGGATTATAATAGAGTTCTAATAGGATGAGGCTAAACTTTATTCAAAATGGCATTATATGGAGTTTCTACAATTCAATAGTTGAATCTTCATTGATGTACATTCTTATTGTTATTAAATTGTAAACATCCAATGAAAAAATATTGTATTTACAAATTTGAGATTATTTTCACAATGTCATTTTGTGTGGAGATTAGCCACAAGATTTAAAATATGTCAATTGGTCAAAATCAAATATAAAAATATGTGAAATGTGTTTTTTGTAGTTTACGTTAATTGAATAAAATAAAAATGTTAGAACATGTGCAAGGGTATAGAAATGTTTTGTTCAAATTATTTAGTACTTAGTTCTTGGAACAACAAAGAAAATATATGTTAATGTAATGTATAATTGATCTGTAAATGTTAATAGAATAATATTTTTTATGTGTGCATTGTTTTGAAATTTTTGCATACTCAAAAAAATTGACGATCGAGTTCAAGTGAGTTGAGATCAATCTCATGCAACACAAAAATATCCTAAGGTGTATTAATGATCTAAGAAAATACATAATTACTTGATTT
Organism: Chamaecyparis obtusa; assembly: GCA_027943335.1. Taxonomy (NCBI): domain Eukaryota; kingdom Viridiplantae; phylum Streptophyta; class Pinopsida; order Cupressales; family Cupressaceae; genus Chamaecyparis; species Chamaecyparis obtusa. Next base: position 367,526 of record BSBK01011438.1, read on the forward strand.
GCCCCTCTATGATCTTTGTTGTATGATGATGCATTAGAACTAGCAATATTTAAAACCACCTTAAGGATCTATTGGATTATGAGGGTCATGTTATTCTTAGTCTATCCCTATAATAGACTAGCTTTATGGCCTTGAGTGAAGACATCACTCTCAAACACTTAGGTTTCTTAAATGAGCATGTGTTGTAATTCCAATGTAGATATGTTCATTGTAAGATTTGAATTAAAGTGTTCCTAGGATGAATGCTTCTTACTAAGTGTATGAATCAATTACACAAATGAGTGTTTTTAAATACTAGAGCATAATGAATAGTCACACAAACATATATGACTAATGAAAAATAGGAAAAAATAGAAACTTAATTTTTTAAATGTATCATAGGTTTGAACCCATCCATTGTGAAATTGAACCAAGACAAGAAAGCATAGGTCTCAAGGCAAGGAATAAATGCATGAATAATGGTTTTCTGATAGGTTCAACGTATAACTAATAATTGTGAATGTTTGTAGATGGATGCAAAAGGGTATAAAGTAAGGCCCAATGTTTGGAAATTTAATGTCTAAATGGGGATACATAAAGAATCAAGGAAAAAGTCAAACTAAGCACAATAATTCATCATCGATTTCTATGTAATCAAGTTAAGATATTCAATTAAAATGGGTCCAAAACTAAAGGGAATTTCAACATGGGTATAAAATAATTACTATTTAATTTTTCCCTCACTTTGAAGGACATTTGAATTCTGAAACAAGTATATTTTTTAATTTATATGAGAATTCTCCATCATGAACAAAAGAAAATACTCATGCACTAAAGGATATGCTTGTTCTATCTAAAGTAATGGACCCATGTTGAATTATTTGTATGGTTTTCTTCTTCATTTTAAGCACTCCATAGGAGCTTGCAATACAAAGAAAATATATGTGAATAAGCTTAAAATGGATTCAACCTTATTCAGTTTGTTGTTTAGATGGAAAGAGGGAAATATGAGATCTATTCTCAAACCCAAATTCTGAAAGAAGAGATCCAATTTGATCAACCAAAAGGTTAATGCAGAATCGAATCAATTTTGTGGAGAATATGGAAGAAAGAACAAATCTAATGTTTCCTTATGGAGGAAAGTGTTATGCTTGAAATCTAAAATAATTGAAGTACAAATACTAACCTTGAATTAGGGCAGATTTGGAAAATGTTGAATTCTGATGTCTGTATGAACTTTCAGAAGATTCTGCAACCTGCTCTGGACTGGAAATGTCGAGGTGGAGAAAACCTAGAAATCTTTCCTCGAGATGTGCTCAGGTTGACTTTGACCCTCATAAAAGGTCAAAGACTACATTCTTTATTTAAAGTCCGACTCTGATTCTGTTCGCAGATCCTGAAAGTTTTTCGAAAAGGGTATCCAAATTCGCTCTCAGATCTGAGATTCCACACTTGTACCTACAAGAAAAATGGTTTTGTTTATTTGTTTGGGGAGTTTGCCTTGGTCAAACCCTGGTTTGGAATCAATCTTAATATTGAAATTAAAATAGGAGAATGCTAGCAAGTAGTAGAAATGAATCTAACAATGAAGTTATGCAATTCAATAGATATGCTAATGTATTTGAAATGTAATCAAGTATGTAGATATGAAAGCTCGAACATAAATGTAACTCAAACCTCCATGATTTTATGCTTGAAATCCACCTTAAAGGAACAATGATATGGATCTTGAAGATGAACAAAGGATCTTGAAGGAAGATCACACCACCATAATGGCTAGATCTAGGGTTTTCAATGATAGATCTTGAATGCTTGAACCAAATCCCTTCAATAGCTTGAATGCTTGAATCCTTGATCTTCAATGGAGAACTTAGATGGAGAAAAAGACTTGAATGCTTGAATGAATTCTTTGCTTGAACACCTTGAGAGCTTGAGAGAAAATTGCTTGAGATGAGATGTGAAAATGAGAGAGGAAGGTCTCCTTTTATAGTGATCTAGGATACACTCCTCTAGAAGGGCCACCTTGGAGAATTAAATCCCAATTAGGTCCTACCATTTAGAAAATATACCTTGATTAAATGCAATTTAAGGATTTACCATTTCGGAGCCCAAAATGGCCGACCCGGAGGCGGGAAAATAATTATCCCGAAAGCTAAATTACCGACAATTAAGAATTTTGAGTTTCAGACGGAAAGGGGACAAAGTCGAGGTCGACCCTAACCTAGTCAGGGTCGAGGTCGACCTTGACCTAGTCAGGTGTGAGGTTGACTTTGACCTAAAACCCTAATTTTGATAGAATGAGGTGCAGAGGTCCCGGGGATGTCCAGAAACCTAGAAATGATGCCAGATCAGGATGAAATGTCTGGGATAGACATAAAATCCTATGATTACTATGATGAAGGACTAGGAGGACCCATTTTTTAACCCTGCCTAGAAAATAGAGACATGGAAGAGGGAAAATCAGGAGAGTCCTTAAGACCTTAACCCTAATTTCACCTAGAATAAAGAAATCAAGTGCAGAGAAGAAGTGGAAAGCGGGGAGAAAATCAAATACATGCAAAGATCTGATCAAGGTTCTTAACATGACCCCAAACCACTTACTCAAAGGGCTAAACACTCTTATCATGGAAGTGCTTCCATTTTAAGATGATACATTAAGCCCCCACTTTAGCAAGAGTATGGACTCGATGCAAACTCTTGGTAAAGGAGAAGAGAGAAGAGATCCCAGTGGATTCAAAATGAGATAAAATAACACTTAGTCAGGAACACTAGCCCCTAGACCAAGGATTCTAACTCAACATACACGTACAAGGGTGCCAAAAGAACAAGGGTTAGTACTAAACAACCCAAATCAATTAGCATAAGAAACCTTGCTAAGAAATATTTCTCATACTAATATCATATTTGGAAAGCTATCATAAAAGCATAAATGATTACATAAGAAAGACAAGAGCAACACTATAGACAACATAACTTCATGATCCAGTCCTACTAGCATGAAAGTGAAAAGAGAGAAAGGAGAAAGTGATTACCTCACCCAGTAAGATGCCTACCTTACCGTGAATCACCCTGGAGGGAGAGCCCAATAGGTTCACCCATAAAGTGTGCTTGTAATTGTAATGCGTCTTCTGACGGCTTTTTAAATACCCATAGATCCACCTTCTTGTATCACTATGAATATGAAATGTGTGTCTCCTCAGGATTTAGCAATTTATGTGTGTTACCATCGGAAGATTTAGCATATAAGTGCGTGTCCTTTAAGGATTTAGCAACTTATGTGTGTTACCTTCCAAGATTTAGCATATTTGAAATTGGAAATGCGTGTCCCTTCAGGATTTAGCAACTTATGTGTGTTACCCTCAAGGGATTTAGCATATTGAAAAACTTTAAAAATGTGTGTCTCCTCAGGATTTAGTAACTTATGTGTGTTACCTTCGGAAGATTTAGCATATAAATGTGTCTTTTCAGGATTTAGCAACTTATGCGCGTTACCTTCCAGATTTAGCATATTGGAAAATTTGAAAAATGTGTGTCTCCTCAGGATTTAGCAACTTATGTGCGTTACCTTCAGAAGATTTAGCATATAAAAATAAAAAACTATAATACAAGGGAGGCCCTATATATGCCCCCCTCCTTAATATGGAAAAAACATACTTTTTTGTCATGCTAAGGAAAAGAAAGAACAAGGATAAAGCCTTCCTCAGCATCAAGACAATATCCACAAACAACACCCAGTCCAAGCCAAGAAGGTCACAGCTCGTATGAGGCCATGGAAGAGACGAATGTAAAGAGATATCGTGCAAGAAGTGAAAAGAAAGTAATCCTTGATGAGGGATTCAGTTTCCAAGGTGAGAGATATACCCACCATGGAAACCCAATGTCAAACAATAAAAGAGGTTATTATCCAAGATCTATATCCTTAATACAAACCATAATTTTCATGTATGATTAGATATCACATAGTAGATAAATATTGCTTAACCAAGGAAAGAAGTGAATCCCAGAAAGACAGAAAAGAAGGAAAATGGCATCCTTGCCCCCCAAGTGTAGGGACAAAGATGGAAGAGGATACCGTCTTCACAAAACAAGGAGATATCTGGTTTACAACAATGTATACTATATTCTTAGCGAGAGATTTTGACCCCTTCATCCAAGAGTATAGATAATCATGAAAAGGATATGTCTCTCATGGAAAAGGATCCTCAATGAAAGAGATCTTATCACCAACACCCCCACCAAAGAGGAGTGCTTTAGATAAAATATCATCTTTCATATGTGGGAATGAAGATTCAATCATCAAACCCCCCCGTGAAGGAGAGAAAGAGGAATCTTTGGAATGAGGGAAAATAACTTCAACACCAAGCAAGGGTGAGTTTATATCAAACATAATTTGCAAAATAGAGAAGAAATGATGACCTAGGACAAGAACTTCTCATATAAGAAGGTTATCCATAATCAACACCTATGTCACTATGATGAAATAATATTGTAATATAAACAAATACCACTAAGCTAAGGAAAGCAGTTCCCCTAGACAGAGAGAAAGAAGGAAGAACCTTTCCCCCCAGGGTTGAAAGGCAAGGGATATCTTTACAAAACACATGCCCTAGAAAATATTTCTTGAAAAGAAAATATAACTCCTAGGAATGGTTAAAAACATCATGCAAGATCATAGAAAAAGAAAACAGAAAGAATACCAATTAAGCCCTAATAAAAAGACCTAATGGATCCTAAGAGACTGGATAAATTATGCCTCTTGCCCCCCAGTCATGAGACAAGAGGATAAGAACATTTACATTATCTCTAATGGAGGAGAATCCCCTATATCAAAATTATGAAGGAGTTATAAGACTGTACGAGAATGAGATATAATTCCTAATGCATCCCTTTCCCTAACATATAACTTGAAGTGGTTACAATCGGCAAGTAAATGACCATTACGATAGTGGAAAGGACATTTGTATTTGTACAAAGCATCAATAGGCATAGGTCTAAAGATTTCCTTTTTGGAATTCATTAGCTCCACATATACCATCTTAGCAATTTCTTGATGAGTATTAGGATTATCCATTAGAGGTGTAGCGAGATGAGTGTTCAAAGGAGGATGAAGATCGACACCACTTAACTTAACTTGAGATTTGGAAGCTCCAACACCACTCATCTCTAGTTTAGGAGGTATCTTAATGTGAAACTTAATACCATGCTCATTAACTCCTAACCCTAAACCTTTATAGCCTTGTCTAGTCACCATATTATATCCAGTAGTGTAAATATTATGCAAAGCTTCTACAGGAGGTGATTGTTTATCATGTTCATGAGTAAAGGTCGTATAAGGTGGGATAATAGGTTGTGAAGAAGTTTCTTTACCCTTTCCTTTAATATCATCATGAATCAGAGGAGAAGGTAAATCAAAGAAATCATTTGCATCTACATCCTGAGCTATAGCTTGAATTCCATCATAAGTATCAGAACGTCAAGGACAAGTAGATGGAGAATTAGAATTGATAGGAATAGGATGGATAGGATTAAGATTATTAGGAGTAGGATTGAGAGGATTAGGAAGATTAGGAGATGGTGTATCATCTACCAATGTCTTCACATAATCCAAAAGGTGAATAAGACTACCACATAAATCCCTAAGAAAAATTTTTAATGTAGGTAAACTAGTATCCGTCAACTTCACAAAAGCATAAGCAAGAGCAAAGTGAAGGGTCATCAATGTAATGAAATGAATAATACCCTCATAAACATCATATGCATTATAAAGAGATGCTAAACGAAGAGTAATAACGAACATGATCATGCACCAAAACATCTTAACAATCTCCATAATAAATGAAAATGCAAGCAATATGTTTTTGTATTTTATCAAATATATAGATTTTTTTGTATTTTTGAATTATAAATGCAAGAAAGGATCTAAATACAATAGGGCATCTAATTCCAAAAAAGGAGAGTAAGTATGTCAGGTTCACCAAAATGAAGGTTGCGTGTTTGATTCACGTCAGGTTCACCAAAATGAATAAGGTTAAAATGGATTCAACCTTATTCAGTTTGTTGTTTAGATGGAAAGAGGGAAATATGAGATCTATTCTCAAACCCAAATTCCCAAAGAAGAGATCCAATTTGATCAACCAAAAGGTTAATGCAGAATTGAATCAATTTTGTGGAGAATATGGAAGAAAGAGAAAATCTAATGTTTCCCTATGGAGGAAAGTGTTATGCTTGAAATCTGAAATAATTGAAGTACAAATAATAACCTTGAATTAGGGCAGATTTGGAAAATGTTGAATTCTGATGTCTGAATGAACTTTCGGAAGATTTTGCAACCTACTTTGGACTGGAAATGTCAAGGCAAAGAAAACCTATAAATCTTTCCTCGATATGTGCTCAGGTCGACTTTGACCCTCATAAAAGGTCAAAGACTACATTCTTTATTTGAAGTCTGATTCTAATTCCGTTCATAGATCCTGAAAGTTTGCCGAAAAGGGTATCTAAATTCACTCTCAAATCTGAGATTCCACACCTGTACCTACAAGAAAAATGGTTTTGTTTATTTTTTGGGGGGGGGTTTGCCTTGGTCAAACCCCAGTTTGGAATCAACTTTAATATTGAAATTAAAATAGGAGAATGCTAGCAAGTAGTAGAAATGAATCTAACAATGAAGCTATGTAATTCAATAGATATGCTAATGTATTTGAAATGTAATCAAGTATGTAGATATGAAAGCTCGAACATAAATGTAACTCAAACCTCCATGATTTTATGCTTGAAATCCACCTTAAAGGAACAATGATATGGATCTTGAAGATGAACAAAGGATCTTGAAGGAAGATCACACCACCATAATTGCTAGATCTAGGGTTTTGAATGATGGATCTTGAATGCTTGAACCAAATCCCTTCAATAGCTTGAATTCTTGAATCCTTGATCTTCAATGGAGAACTTGGATGGAGAAGAAGACTTGAATGCTTGAATGAATGCTTTGCTTGAACACCTTGAGAGCTTGAGAGCAAATTGCTTGAGATGAGATGTGAAAATGAGAGAGGAAGGCCTCCTTTTATAGTGATCTAGGATACACTCCTCTAGAAGGGCCACCTTGGACAATTAAATTCCAATTAGGTCCTAACCTTTAGAAAATATACCTTGATTAAATGCAATTAAAGGATTTACTGTTTCGGAGCCGAAAATGGCCGACCCGAAGGCGGGAAAACAATTATCCCGAAAGCTAAATTATCGGCAATTAAGAATTTTGAGTTTCAAAGGGAAGGGGACAAAGTCGAGGTCAACCCTGACCTAGTTAGGGTCGAGGTCGACCTTGACCTGGTTAGGTGTGAGGTTGACTTTGACCTAAAACCCTAATTTTGACAGAATGAGGTGCAGAGGTCCTGGGGATGTCCAGAAACCTAGAAATGATGCCAGATCAGGATGAAATGTCTGGGATAGACATAAAATCATATGATTACTATGATGATGAAGGACTAGGAGGACCCATTTCTGAACCCTATCTAGAAAATAGAGCCATGGAAGAGGGAAAATCGGGAGAGTCCTTAAGACCTTAACCCTAATTTCACCTAGAATGAAGAAATCAAGTGCGGAGAAGAAGTGGAAAGCGGGGAGAAAACCAAATACATGCAAAGATCCGATCAAGGTGCTTAACATGACCCCAAACCACTTACTCGGAGGGCTAAATGCTCTTATCATGGAAGTGCTTCCATTTTAAGATGATACAATATGTAATCAATTGCTTATATCACACAAGTGAAGTAAACAAAAATAACAAGTTTTCTTTAACTTTCTAGGAATATGTGAAAGTATTAAAAGAGAAGAGAGTTTTCTTTAACTATCTAGGAATATGCAAAAGTATTAAAAGAGAAGAGTTTAGAAAGTTTTCCTATAAGGAAAGTGATATGAAAATCTCTTCCAAGTGTGGCAACAATGATATGGTATGGTGATTTGAACATGGATGTGCAATGTGATTACAATTTGTCTAAGATCTGGGATAAGTCTCTACCTAGCTTAGGTAGCTGCCTAAAATCTCAACATGGGAATGTTAGTGACAATGTTTCATCCTATAATTATTTACATAAAATGTATGCAATGAACTAAAGGATCCAAAAGGGAAAAGTACATGAAAATAAAATATCAAATGGCAATCATGTAAAGAACATAAATTAGAAAAAAACATTGCAATAGGTGATATATGTTTTCTCCTAGTATATACAAATCTAAAATGTAAGATGGACCCAGAAGGAAAATATGAGTAGGAATAATGAAGGCGTAGTATCCCAATTATTGGTGAAACTTTCATGTGTTATTTGTACACACTAAAATATGCACTTCTATGAACCATTACATGCAAGGTTACTCAAGAGTGAGGCCTCACAAAGCGGCTCATAGCTCTCTATGCATGGAGTTGCAAGGGATTATGATGTGTTTGCTCTCAGCTAGAGCTACAAGCTTGTGACCTTGCTAGTCAACCACACAATGAGAGATTCAAGTGAAGACAAGGGCAACAATGCCAATATCTCCAAGAATCCAATATGCAATGCAATGCAAGCTATATGAGAATGTAATTTAAGCTATGAAAGGAAAGTACAAACTATACTATGAAAGGAAATAGCAATGGATTACAATGCCTCCTATTTAGACTATGTGAGATCTATTCTATTGCATAAAAAGGAAATCTAATCTATGATGCCATGAATGTAACCATGAAAGCAAAACTATTATGAAATGCAACTAAAATGATGAAAGCAACAAGTCTTCAATGTCTTCAAAAGCTCCAAATGTACCTAGAAAACCTGCAGCATAACAATAGCATAAAAATATGGATATGCAAATGAAGGAGAGAGCTCTCCTTTTATAAGAAATGCAAAGGAATGGACCATGGAGATTAAGAGGCAAAAGATCTTAATCAGCGGTGGAGGTTGAAAGAGGAGCAATCCATGTGCACAAGTATCCTCCAATGAGAGTGAAGTGTTGACTTTTGAGCCTCATGTGAGACAAAAAGTGCTTTTTCCCTTTTTATAAAATAGGAATAATGTTTTATTTGTGCAACTTAGGATAAGAGGAAAGTGGGGCTTTTTATTTAATTGAAAGGGGAGGAAATATTCCTTTTAAATAAATAAAGACTTAGGATAAATGGTTAGCCCATAGGATAAAAATCCAATATATGATCGAAATTAGGATTTGATCAAGAGATTAATAATGTTGAAAATATTGATTATTGATAAAATTGATTCAAGATTGATAAATCAAATAAATGGGGCCCAAAGTCTAGGCGACCATTTTAGAGTGCATACATTATTCACCTACAAATAGCTCATAGTAAGAATTTTGGTGGAAGAAATTTGTGAGTTTTCTTTGAAATTCATGTTGATAATTGTTGGCCATTATAGACACCTAAATTGACATATCATTAGTTACCTAATAAAACCAACCATTTCCTCCACAATTGATTGAATAAATCTATTTTTATCTTTTTATTAATTAAATACCTTTTAATGTTTAATTAATAAAGTTAGTTTTCATCCACTATTCACCTGATCCTATTTCTAGATTAGAATACTTAAGCAATCTTCTTTTGTATTTCTTTTTTTTTTTGGTAAAAGGCCTAAGCCAATAATTTTATTAATTATAAAAACTAGTCATACAAAAGACCCCGCTCTGTGCAGGAGCTAGTAGGAAAGAGCGGGGGGGGAGAAAACCTCCGGCCTTGCCTGGGACCTTAGTCCAGAATTAAACATTGAATTCGTAGGGCATTCCCCCCAAGAGAAACATATAGAAATATATATTACATTTTTTGGATTAAAATGTTCTATGTCTTTTTGTGTCGGTCCATCCCTTAGGTGTTCAAAAGACCTTCCTCCCCTCCTCATTTTTTCAACCATTAACCTTCCCGAATGACAGCTCCTCTATAACTTGAAAACTTTGAGCTTTTGAATAAGATCCTTGTTAGTATATCCATAATGACATGCTATTAAACCGAAATTATATCAACTACTAATAAAAGAGTGCTTATTTCATCAAAACTATGGTACCATTCTAGGTTTGGAAAGACAATAATCATAATCTTATGAAAGTTTACTTCAGTTCAATCATAAATTTAACCAATGGATACCCCATGTCCTACTCTTTATGGTTTTTCTCCTGCTTAGAAAAGGATTATCCATCTACATGAAAGTAGAAAAAATTTGGAATAGACTTAAAAGTTAGATCTCAAATTAAGTAGTAACCATTTCCTTACCATCCTAGTTTTGTTTTGTTAAACAACATATCAAAGAATAATACCGAAACATGAGAGCACTAAGTCATAGAATCCCAAAATCAAGGAGCACCAGGGTAATCTCTTTCCTGAAGCCAATATATAGTATTTATATATTGACTTCAAAATAACAAATTACCTTGGTATTCAAATCTATTCCTAAGAAAATTATGCATCTGAAGCATATTTTTGGATAGAATGAATTAAATATCATAGAGGTGCCTCTACTATTAGTCCTTTGGAATTATCTAATTCTGAGCCATTCAAATTTGTTTTAAACCCTGTCTAACACGTATTTATGGAGTCTTTTACACTTTCATACAAAAAATAGACACATTCAAACATGAATACAGATTCAAGATTTTGCATATCCTAATTTACCTTCTAAGAGGGGCTTCAGGATAGAATTGTAAAGACTTGCAGTCCTACCCTAGAAAAAATTCTTATGAAATTTCTCATAAACCTGACCATTCCAACTGCCAATTGCTTTCACCTATTCCTATCATAAGAAAGTTCTTAAAAGTTACAAAGGTAATGTCCTTAATGTCCTTAATGTCCTTAAACTTTACTTTCCAGGCTTCATTACCGACTGATTCAGAGAATCAAGCCTATTTAGTGACTAAGGGAAAACATACCAAAATGGATAGCTAGAAGATTGATGTTATCGAAAACAAGAATCCCAAAACTATAAACTTCCCCAAAAGAGGCTTCAACCTCTCTCTAAGAATTGAATGGAGGAAAAGCCAGACAAGGATGCAAATAGGATTTACCTGAGAATCACTCTCCTGAAGTCAAAGCATATACCCTTTGTTTTGACTTCAAAATTAGCAATTGTCAAGGAAATTTTATCTGGAGCCAACATTATAGAGACCAAACCTCATTAAAGACATAGATTAACTTCGGACATGATGCATAAAATAAAACCACACCATTGAATGCCTAGACTATTGGAATACCTATAAGCTTTAAGGCTGGGTTGGTAAAGACCTGGAATAACCCAGAGGATACATTCTAATAAAAACATAGATTGTTCAATTATAGTAATCCTAAAATGCTAGGCGTTGGATACCTGAGTCAATGCCTAACACCTAATAGTGCAGAGATTCTTTAGGAAAAGCCATGTTAACTTAATAAGTTACAGGTGTGTTCAGATTCCTTAATAACTGTTCTTTTCAGAATCTAAACCCTCGAGTGATTCTATATTAATTTATTGAAACCATTCTCACATTATACTTCCATCCCCCATATATAAAGTTCTATTAAAGTAAACACTAATGAATCCATAAAAGGGATAACAAAGAGATATTAACTAAACAAAAATGAAGATTTCATAAATACTTGTGTAAGCCAACCATTGAGCAATGTTCCTATGAAAGATAACAAAATAACCATGCTGAAGAATCAAATCAAACGATGTCAGAAAGGGAACCTAAAATATATGAAGTGGGAATTAAAAAATATATATTTGAGTGTATATATATATATATACACAGATAATTGTAAGTAAATAGATATGTATACTTGCATATATATAGATATGTGTCTATATACATGCAAGTATCTATATCTATACTCACAATTGGAAAGATTAATGAAAGTCTATTTTAGCTGAAAATTCTTGCTTCTGGCCAATACCACAGGACAATACCAGATCCATATAAATAATTTACCTTCACATTAGTGATAAGAAATTTGCTTTACCGGATAAGTCTCGGTAAATCTATATATAAAAAACTAGAAATAGCTTTATTGTTCAGAGATGATAAATTCATGAACATCATATGATAACTTATCATTAATCATCTCCAACTTCAATACTATTTGTCAAATACAAGGAAATCCATGAGAATAATAAGAAAAATACTAAGAAAGATTCCTTGATGTGCTTTATGGTAGGATGGCTTGATTAGGATTCGTTTGAGGATTCTATCGATGCCTCTGATGCTTTATCTTCCTTCACCAGTTTCAACCTAATGTCATCCTCTATGATAAATTAAGTCACCCAGTATCCGTCTAGAGGTGGTCTAACATAGGTAGAGTATAGAAGGAAATCCAAGTTCCTTCTTATTGAAAGAGTTTCTTTTAAGTACCGATCCTAGTCTTTCATCTCCAGAATAGGAAATGTAGAGACATAGCCTTGGTTGACAATTCTTCTTTTATAGTCTTTGGGTCTTTGAATGGTTAAATCCATCTGTATACTATAAAGCACTTTGTTTAAATCTAAAAGATACTTTTTCTTAAAGACTCTTCTACAAAGATTACTGATGGTTTTCACATCAGGGTCCACCTGTAGAGCTTAGGCTATGAACATAGTCGGGATGTCTGAGTTGACCCTATGTCTGTTTGTATTACCCAAGAATTCCTTACTTAGAATAACTGAAACTGCACTTACTATAATATTATATTTGATCAATAGCATTTTCTTGACTCTTTTCAGTGAAAATGTCCCTTCAAAGGCAGTTTGTCTGTTTGAGCATCTCAACTTTATTGGCATCACCATTTTTCTAATGAGAAGTTGTGGAGAATGGGAGACCCTATCCCCTATATATCATATTTTTTGGCTTCCTTTCCCGAAGGTGAAGATGAAATGCTGGTGGAAAAGCTCCTATGGCCTCTTGTTACCTTTTTAACGTCAAAGGATACTTCATCCTAAATACTCAGCTCTAGCCACCTCTAATATTAATTTTAATATTAGCTTTAAAATGATAGTCCAATCTAAAGTGTGACCGATTTTAGCTATCATAGACCTAAATGAATATCTATATAAAATTCAGGAAAACTATTAATTTTATGGTATATTTATGATACACAATAGTTTTAGAACCACATTGTAATTTTGCTTACTTATTCGTGTGCCTATTATTCATCCTGTTCTCTAAACCTGGACTAGTTTAAAGTTGGTATCTTGTTAAAAATCTTTTTATGCTTATTAATGGACTTTGTTAAATTAAACCATATTATGTATGAAGTAAAGCATATTTGAATAGGAGAGAAAGCAAGTTATAATCTTAACAATTTAGTCCATAAGTGACATTGCCATTTGAGAGATGAACCAAAGCAGGAATCTTGGGTTTTAATCTTTAATTTTTAAGCATGCTGGTGAGTTGAAATAAAACTATGAGTCTAGTTTTAGCTTTTTCTCTTTAAGGAAGAGATATCAGATCAGGAATTTTCTTAGCTTGAGTTTATTATCCATACCAGGGATGTTCTAAGGATGAAGCCCACCTAAGAGTAATCCAAGCTAATAATTAGGATATATTATGAAATGAAAGGAAGAATCCTTGATGCTAAAGGGTCCCTGAATGCTAGCCATTGGATATTAGTGAATCCCCTGCTTTACTATCTTAGAGTAGTTTACCAGGTACCCTTGGGATGGTTCTTCTAAGATAAAGAGACTATAATCCTAATATCTTGGCTAATCTAGGTTAAAAGCAAACTGGGAATAGAGTGAGGCCAAATTATTTCCATTGGCTACTTATACTAATGTGTTGCTCCTTTAAGATCTTTTAAGAGATTATGAAGTTTAAGTTCAAAGGTTTTATGAGAAACAAAGAATGGTAAGCACCAATTATCTGTAGGCGGGCCTAAAGTATTCGTAATCCTACTAGTTCTAGGTATAGAGAATTGACCATTTTTTAGGGTTTAGGCAAGTTGATGTGGAAGTTTGCTTAAATTTATTGCCTGGAAAGCTTAAGAAATAGACCTTCTCAATATCAAATTTATTCATTCATAAGGTTAAGTAAAGTAGACCTACAAAATTTCTTAAATTTTCTGAACATGTTTCTATTTTTGATGGCCTTAGTGTTCTTGATAGTAAAAAAAAAAAAAAAACCTTTGATTAAAAAGGGGTTATCCTTTTCTTAATGATGTAGTAATTAATTTTGCCTAGCTAGATCTTACTTGGATATTTAAAACTTCAATGGCAAAGGATTGGATGAACATATATACCTACTCAAATGCAAATTAAAGATTAGACTTATGGGATAAAATAAAGATCCAAGGACTAATCTTCGGATATATTCTAAGATCTATGCTTAAATTAGAATATAACTTTGAGAATATAAAACATAGAGTAACCATCCCTGATATAGTATTCCTAACTTTAAACCATTACTGTACCTAAAAGATCATACATGTTAAAAAGACCTATTTACGAGATTACAAAAAAGAAACACTATTATCTATAATATTAAATCTTACTATCCTACTTAGTATTTTCAAATGATATTGCAGCACCAAGAGGCATCCTTCTTATGCATGATAATGATTTCCTCCTGTTTTGCTTGTAATCCCTTGAGGATTTTTTAACCAGAGGAGCAACAATCTTGATGTTGCTTATTGAGCCTTCGTCCATTTCCTCTAGAACCTCAAACCTTTCCGCGTGCCAATAATCAAGAACTTCATTCAAGTCTACCTCCTCCTTAAGAACAGTGGCAATGAGGAAGTCCAAGTTTTTCCTCATTGAGGGCCATACCCTATTGAGCTTTGTCTCATCCTTAAAGAAAAAGAATTGGAATCCTTTGAAAGCTGGGGATGGAGGGAAGGGCGTCAATGTTTGTCTTCATATATAGTTCCGAGAAAGGTATGGTGAGATCCTTGTCTATGCCCTTAACCACTTTCTCCAGACCTAGCAAAAATTCATCTTTAAAGATTTCTCTGGCAGCTCTAATGAGTCTCTCCTTCTTAGTTTCATTGAAGTTCGCTAGGGCTAAGAAGAGTCCAATCACATTCCCATTCACACGTACTGTAAAATCATTGTCAAAATTCTCCTCTCCAAGTCCTTTGATCAAAGCCCTGTGAATCGTGTCCAAAGAAGGTTTCAGGATGATATTCCATCTTTCTGGCCTCACGGCCCCTCTAAATGCCCTCTAATGGTTCTCCTTTGTATGGAAGGTAATTATCCTGGATTCCATTATTTCTTGACAGATTCAGAGCGAAGCTACTTCTATTAAAACTTGATGATGAAGAAACAACAATTCTATTTCCTTATTTAAGCTACATCGATCCTATAAACACTCTTAATGAGTTCAATTTAATATGAGGTGATGTCCAGGGACATGTGAGGTTACAGTTCATAATAAATCATCATCAATGCATACTATACTACAATGAAGACTGTTGGTGAGTAGAATGTATTATAATTATTACAAGGGCACTTTGCTCGAGATGGTAGCATCTAGTCAAGTGTGTTGTTCATGGGAGAGATCTTTTAATTACTTCTAACTAAATGAATAAGATTATTATTTAAAGAATTTAATCTGTACTAATGCCCTCGTGACTTTAACTTCACACCTATATTTGAGAAATTATTTACCTATTAATGTAAGTTAGATTTAAGGATGTATCTATATAAGTAACATCTGTACCGGAGATAAATGAGCATATAAGCACCTATCCTGCATAATGCTAATACTAAGATTAACCTGATCTAAACTTGAATGTTCTAATTGAAAGGTTGACTACTATAAAATTTCTTGTGATCAAAGGGTAATATATGTCTAAACAAAAACCTCTATAATTAGCCTAGACATGTTAATTATTCTAATGTTCAGTCTTCGATAGCGACCAAAAAAAATAGAATATCTTTGTTCCTATTAGAATGTTAGAAACACTGATGCCTAGGAGATTTATTGAGAAGCTTATTTTATTGAACTAACAACTAAGAAAGGTCTCCTAACTCAATTTCCTATAGAAGACCTCTCAAACTATAATCAAGATCCTTTTAATCTATAGTCTTGTCCTATGTTTTTGTCTCAGTCCCAACTTATCATGGGAGTAGGAGTACAATAAGTTGTCCACTACTTCATCCTTCATCAAGGTCTGTGGAATTCTCTTGGTATATCTACATGCTATATCTGATGGATAATTTAAAGAAAGAGTCCAATATAGATAATAATTTAAGTTTTAATTCTTATACTAGCTCTAAACCTCTAAGTAACCTTATGGTGTAAGTTTTAGTTTCTATACTGGCCCTATACCTTATACAAGAATCATACTGTCATAGTCTTGACCACTTTCTAATAAGGATACATAATTATTATAAGCTATCAGACTAAACTAGACTTACCTAGTTAATTTAATTCATTATAAACCTATTTTATGTCAAAGATGTTTAAGTTGAGAGGAATGTTGAGATGTTTGTTTAATAGATTATTAGAATAGTAATTCTTAACCCTAGATTGATATTGTCATAGAAACAAGAGACCCAGATCATAACTAAATGTCTCTAATGTTAAGATGGCCAAATAAAACTGATAGTATGACAATAGAGAGCTTACTTTTCCTTGTCCTAGTTTCTAGCTTCAAGAGGTCAGAAGCATATACCTTTAATCAAGAGGCCAAAAAAACTATAGTATGTTTAAACCAAAGGAAATTCCCATATTGTAGAAGGTTTGCTGTTACCTTGAGGCATAAGCATATTTAGATTTGATTACCCGACTATAAACTGTGATAGTTAAAACCAACTGAATTCTTTGCTTATGGGGCTTAGAGCCCAAGTGGTAACTTGTTGCAAGCTAAACCTCGACCTTGAGTCCTGTCATAATACTAAAAGATATTTATCTAGGGTTCCTCAGCCTAAGGAGGGGTAACAAGGACCTAAAATGACACCTAATATATGAAGCTAAGCTTACGACATATTGATTCCATCTGCTCCTAAGTTAGATAATTCATTCGCTCTCTTATTTTCCTCTTTGTAAATATGATGAATTATGACTTCATGAAATGACTCACACAATTTCAGGGCTTGGGAGAGGAGGGAGTTTAGTCTCCAATTTGGAGTTAATTTTTTTCTAAGAGCATTGATGATAATTACCGAGTCTCCTTCTATTTCTAATTGTTTTAATCCCAAGAGGGCACACTTTTTCAAACCAATGACTAAAGAGAAAAGTTAAGCCCAATTGTTGTTTCAATACCAATAGGGGCAGCAATTGCCGCTATTTCCTTACCTTCTTGATTGTGAATGCAACATCCAATACCGGCAATTCCAGGGTTACCTATGGATGCACCATCAAAATTTAGTTTATACCAACCGTCCTTTGGGGGGACCCATCTGCAATCTACTCTTTTTGATGATAAATTATGTAAAATTGACCCAATAAAAGGTGGAAGGGCCAAACCCACCCAATTCCCACGCATTCTGGTATCCCAATGGCTCATATTAAGGTTTGTTTTTGTGATTTTAGCTATTTTGGAGTTCATATTTTCTATGATTGCAGCCTCAATTTTGTTGCATAACTGTTTCTAATCTAGTTTTTCTTCTTTAAAAATTCTTCTATTGCGTTCTTTCCAAATTTCCCATAATAGGATAGAGGGAGAAATAATCCATAGATTTGCATATATACTACTTCGTTTGATGATTGGCCAAGCCTACAACATTGAACCAAGGGAGTTGGGAAGAGCTAAGGACCACCCCAGGTTCCCTTGCAACCATTTCCAATAATAATTTGAAAAAGGATAGTTAAGGAATAGATGATCAACATCTTCTTCTCTTTTTTCACATAGTGGGCATCTACTAGGACCACAAAAACCAAGTTTCTTAAATCTGTCTACAGTAAGAAGTCTGTAGTTCATTGCTAACCATGTAAAAAAACTAGCTTTCAGGGAACACTCCTTGCTCCAGCAAAGATGTATTGGTAAATTAGTTTTAGGTCCTTTTTAGTTTTGGACAATGAACTTATACCCATCCTTCATGTTGTATTCTCCTGACTTAGATCCATCCCATACTAAAGAGTCCTCTGAGATATCAAGCGAAGTCTTTCTATTTTTGAGGATACTCATGATAGCTATCTCCTCAGAAGATGAGATCCAAGAGCTTTTAAAGGATTTCCAGACCCATTCATTTCCATTGAAAGTAGTATAGTCTTTGATAAAAAGACCATACTTTTCTTTTAATAAATTAATTAGGGTGGGGTTATTCAGCTTCTTTGAAATTATTTCATAACCTCCCCATGAGTCATCCCAAAACAAAATTTCTTCTCCTGAGCCAGGACACCAAGTAATTTTTTCCAGAATAATATATCTACATTTCATCATAAAATCCCAAATTCTCGATCCCTTTGGGGGATTGGATTCTCTGAAGATATTGATGGGGGAACCATCTTTTAAATACTTATCGATAAGAATCTTTGCCCATTTAGCCTTTGGATTTCTAAAGAGTCTCCATAATAGTTTGGCCCCTAAAGCACTACCTTGGTCACCTAAGTTTTTTAGACCCACCCCTCCTTCATCTTTTGGTTTGCAGATGTTATCCCATGATAGTACGGGAATTTTCTTATTTTCATTACTTCCTTTCCAAAATAAAGTTCTTAAATGTTTAGTGATTTCTAATCTTTTATTTGCAGGAAGATGCATATAGGATAAATGATAGGTTGGCATTGCTGCCAAAACTGACCTTACCATGGTGGTTCTTCCTACAAATGAGAGCCATCTTCCCTACCAAGAGTTCACCTTGTTTTTAATTTTGTCAAAATGGGGTCCCATATATTCGAAGCTCTATTATCATTAACCAAAGGGAGACCCAGTTATTTGCAAGGAAGCTTACCCTGCTTGAAGTTGGGGATCTAGCAAATATCTTTTTCAGTTTCACTGTCAGTATTGAAAAATAAGATGTCCAACTTATCTGGATTAATTTCTTTCCCAGAAGCCCTTGAAAATGTTTCCAAGATGTTTTTAAAGATTTTCTTCCTTTCTCTTACTATCTCCATATAAAAGAGTGTCATCAACAAAGTGTTGATGTGTAGTAGGGTCCAAGTTACTAGTGATGGATATACCTTTTCTTTTGAGATTGCTCTTCCTAAAGCTTCTACCATAATTATGAATAGAAATGGGGATATAGGGTCACCTTGTCTAAGTCCTCTGGAAATGCCAAAAAAACCTTCCAGTGAACCATTTACTAACACTAAGATCATAGGGATTGAGATACATTCAAAAATTAGGTTAATCCAGCTTTTAGAAAAGCCAAAGGCTTCCATGCTCTTGCATAGAAATCTTCAGTCTACTTTATCATAGGCCTTTTTAATGTCCAATTTAATTAATATACTAGGGTTCTTGTTTTTAAGGATAGAGTGGATAGCTTCCTGGGCTATGATGACCCCATTAAAGATGGATCTACCTGGAACAAAACCCGTTTGTTCTTCACTGATGATAAGGGGGAGAAGTTTTTAGAGTCTTAGTCCAAGGGTTTTGGTGAGAAATTTATATAGTGTATTACATAGTGCAATAGGCCTAAAATCATTTAGGCTAGTAGGCTTTTCTTTTTTAGGAATAAGAGCAAAAAAGGTATTGTTTACTTCTTTGAGTAATTTTCCAGAGTTTCTAACCCCTTCTAAGGCATCTGTAACCTCTTTTCCAATGAAGTGCCAACAATTCTAAAAGAAAATAGCTGGGAAGCCATCTAGTCCAGGAGATTTGTCAGGGTTCATTTGCATTAAAGCATAATGAATCTCCTCCATAGTAAATTTTCTAGTTAAAGTTTTGTTGTGTTCTTTAGAGATGACTTTAGGGATATTTCTAAGAAGTTTAGTTTGACATCCCAGGTCCGAAAATTCTCTATTGTTTAGAATGTTATCAAAGTAGTTTATAGCCTCTTCAGCTAAGCCTTTAGGATTTTCTATAGTTTCACCCTTGTCATTAATGATGCAGGAGATCCTATTAGTGTTCCTTCTTTGTTTGGTACTGTTATGAAAAAATTTAGTATTTCTATCACCTACTTCTAACCACATTTCTCTTGATTTTTGCTTCCAAAAAAATTCTTCTCTACCTAATATCTCTTCATAATCCTTAAGTAGATCCTTTTCCTTATTATACAAAGCATCATTCATTCCTTCCTTAATAACTATAGAATTTACTTCCTCCAATTCTTATTCTAATTCAAGTTTTTTTTCAAAAATATTGCCAAATTTTGATGAATTCCAATCCAACAACTTCCTTTTAATCCATTTTAATTTATTCACTAATCTGAAAACTTTCAAGCCTAAAATCTGAGGCTCCTGCCACCAGAATTCAATAAGCTTTAAGATATCTGGATCTCTTGACCATGGCTGCTCGAATTTAAATGCACATTTTTTTGGTTTAGTTTGTGTTAGGATGCTAAGAAGTATTGGGTAGTGATCTAAACTAGATATCCTAAGGATGTTAGCCAAAAGTGACACCTCATACTTGGTCAAACTTCCCTTGAGGAAGAACATGTCTAGTTTTTCTGCTATGTTTCAAAAACTGAGTCTTCTATTGTTCCAAGTTAAGGAATTGTTTTCTATTGGGATTTAAAGAAGAGAAATACTATCTTTCCATTGTATAAAGTCTCTAGAGCTTGATGGAAGGGAGTTCGATCCTCCTTTTTTTTAGATATTTTTGTAATCATGTTAAAATCCCCACCTAGAAAACATAACATATCCTTTGATTGATTAAGATATGATTCTATCTCTTGCCATACTAAGACTTTGTCTTTATTTTGAATGGGTCCATAAACATTTATTAAGTTGAAGGTCATATTTAGTCTAAAATTTCTTACAGTTCCACTCATCTAGAACTATCTTCTTTCTGTAATATTTATTGATATACTTTGAGGATCCCAAATAATAGCCAAGCCACCTAAAGCTCCCAATGCGAGCAAGGCTTCCATTTCCCTCAGTCCTAGTTTCTTTTTGAAATTTCCAACTTCTATATTATCTAACTTTATTTCTTGAATTAGAATAATCTCTGGGTTGTGAATTTTGATGCAGCGTTTGATCAATTGCTACTTTTTAGGGGCATTCATGCCCCTAACATTCCATGATAGGACATTCATGGTTCCTTGGGAAGGCTCTTCCCATTCCCAACATTAAGAATAGATGTTATTTTGACCTGTCCTACAGCTACACCTGCCAAGCCTAATAATTCTACATTGAGCTTTTTGCCTCTCTTCTTTGCTTTTTTAGCACAATTAGGAGATTTCCTACTATCCTCAATCTAAGCTATCCCAAGATATATATGTTCTTGTTTTTCCCTTTCTTGTAATTGTATTAATAGTTCTTCAATAGAATCTTTAGGGAAAGCAATTTCCTTCCCTCGAAGCTCTTTTTGACATTCTATTTCTTCAGGATCACAGATTTCCTCCAAAAATTGATCCATTAATTCCTCTATTACTGATTCCCCCAAAAAAATTTCTATAGCATTCACTTCTTCCTTAATTTTATCCTCTTCAGATGTAGAATCTACTGAATTATTTGATGGAACCTTAATGGGGGAATCCAAATTGCTCAGGGGTAAGTCATCAATATGCAGTGCTTTTTCTATAGAGTTCCTGGGAAACGGCCCCTTTAGTAGAATGTTCCCTGCTAACATTCCCTTTTCCCCAGAGTTTTCAACTAATGTCTCCAGATTCATACCATAAACCTTGTTCTTACCACCCTTTGCATTCCTAGGATTCAAATAATCTAGTTCCTCTAGATGCTCTGGATTGGGTATAAAAGACTTTAAGGGTATAGAATTTTGTAAATTGTTCTTAACTTCACCCCTAAAGTTGTCTGAATTCAGATTGATGTTAATATCACAAGGGGTAAGATCTAAAATTGGTTCCTTAGCTGTCTGATTAAATATATCTGTGAATGTTATTGAGGAATCTTTATTCATTATTTCCTTGATAAGAATGCTCTTTCTTCTATTAGATTCTTCTGTCACTAGATTTGTCATCAAAAGATGGCGAGAAGTCTATAATATCTTTACCCAAAACTAAATTTTTGTTGATCTTTGACCTATGATCCATAAAGTCTAAGTTATCTGGTTTACTTAGTAGAGTTGTATCCTATAAAGGACCTATTATAATTGGAGCCACTTTTTGTTTATTTGGGCTTGTCCAAATTATGTTGTCAGTGGTCTTTGGATGGATTAGTTTAGTAGTTAAGTGAGTAATTTCCTTAACACTGTTATCTAGACTAGAGCCTCCTAGTGGAAGACTCCCATCTCTGATTATCAAGGATTCTTCCCTATTGGAGGAATGAAAGAAAAACCACCTAAGGACTTATTGAAGAATAATTTTGGGTCGGAACCTACAAAAATTGGGAGTGAGGGGAGTGAACAAATCTCCCCTTCCTCTAAAATATAGGAAGAAGAATTGAGATTATGCTCCTTATTATCTAGATTAGGAATTATGACCTTGCATGTATGATCTAAGATCTTCAAACCTTCAATGCTTGGCACCATAGAAACACAATTACTGTCATCTATATTAGTATTACTAGTACCCACTAAAGGAGATGAAGATGGAGAAATAATCATATTCTTATTTTTATGCTTTAGATCTTCTTTCCTCCCAAAGTTTTTGTCAGAGGATTCTTCTTCCTCAATATCTCCTTCAAAATATTTAGGATGGATGATAATCAAGCCTGAACTACAACTCACTTTTAGAGGATGGATAATAGATGCATTAAGATTTTTTTTTACAATAATAATTCTTTCAGCATGAGCCTGATCTTCATTTACAATGCCCACAAATTGCCCTAAATAATTCCCTATCTCTGTAAGAGAGTCTTTATCTGAGAGTTCAATTGGTAAATTTTTGAGAAAAATCGCTCTATCAATCATAAAATTATCCAATTTTAGAGGATCAAAAAAAGGCTTCCATTTGAAAGATGCAAACCCCTTATATTTCTAAATTTTGGTAAACCCTCATCAAGAAGCTTTAATTTTAAACTTTCACTAGAACAATCAATGTAGATAATTTTTTCCTAAAGGATAGTTAAGTGTACCTTATTACCTAATCTTGATTTAATCCATGCTACAATGGTTTTTTTTGCCACTCCACCTATAGAACAAGCCATATTTTGCACATGTTTTATGAATACTGCTAACCATTTTATTCTTAATAACTAGAATTCTCTTATTAGGGTTAGTTGTTTCCAAGGGTTCCCTATAATCTTTCTAACCTGATCTGACATTTATAATACTTTCTATGTGTTCTAAACCTAAATCTCTTCTATGCGGTGGAGAATAGACTTTACCTAAGGAAGGATTAGGGCATTGCTTACCAGATGCCCTCTGTTTGAGGTTTAGGCTTGAATTGTGTTGTATCATCTTAAAATGGAAGCACTTTCATGTTAAGAGAATTTAGCCCTCCGAGTAAGTGGTTTGGGGTCATATTGGATGCCTTGAATTGATCTTTTCTTTGATCTAGCTTTCTCCCCACTTTCCACTTCTTCCTTGCACTTGATTTCTTCATTCTAGGTGAAATTAGGGTTAGGATCCCAAGGATTCTCCTTAATTTCCCTCTTCCATGGCTCTATTTTCTAGGTAGGATTCATAAATAGGTCCTCCTAGTCTTCATCACAGTCATCATAGGATTTTGTGTCTATCCCTGACATTCTGTTCTGTTCTAGTATCAATTCTAGGTTTCTGGGCATCCCCGGGACCTCTTGACTTGGTTCTGAGTGAAACTGGGACCAAGGTCAGATTTGAGGTCAAACCTAACTAGGTTAGGAACAAGGTCAAACCTAACCAAGTCAGGTCCAACCTTGATTTTTCCCCCCTCATTCAAATTTCCAATTTCCTTGATTTTCGGGCATCGGGCTTTCGGGATATTTGTTTTCCTGCCTCCGAGTCGGCCATTTCAGATTTCAGAATGGTAAATCCTTCAATTGCATTTAATCTAGGTATATTTGTAAAGGTTAGGACCTAATTGGGATTTAATTCTCCAAGGTGGCCCCTCTAGAGGAGTGTTCCCTAGTTCACTATAAAAAGAAGCCTTCCTCTCTTATTTTCACATCTCATCCTCAAGCAATCAAGCAATCTCTCAAGCTCTCAAGGTGATCATTCAAGAAAGCATCCATTCAAGAATTCAAGTCCTCTTCTCCATCCAAGTTCTCCATAGAATATCAAGGATTCAAGCATTCAAGCCATTGAAGGGATTTGGTTCAAGCATTCAAGATTCATCATTCAAACCCTAGATCTAGCCATCATGGTGTGATCTTCCTTCAAGATCCTTTGTTCATCTTCAAGATCTATTTCATTCTTCCCTCAAGGTGGATTCCAAACATACAATCATGGAGGTTTTATTTACATTTGTTGATGTTATGTTCAAGCTTTCATATTAACATAGTTGATTACATTTCAAATACAATTGCATATCTATTGAATGTCATAGCTTCATTGTTATATCTACTTCTACTACTTCCTAGTATTCTCCATTTCAATTTCAATATTAAAGTTGATTCCAAACCAGGGTTTAACCAAGGCAAACCCCCCAAAAAAACAACAAAACTATTTTTTCTTACAGGTGCAGGTGCAGAACTTCAAATCTAAGATTGGATTCAGATACCCTTTTCGGCGAACTTTTGAGATCTGCGAACAAAGTCAAAGTTGACCTTCATTTTCCTGAGGTCAATTTTGACCTATTATGAGGGTCAAACTTGACCTAATCACATCTTGGAAAAATATTTATGGGTTTTTTAGATCTCGCAGTTTCGGTTCAAATTTGTGAGAATCAACAATTTTTGAGATTGTTTGACAGGGTTTTTAGCCGATTCTTTTTCAGAGGTAAGTACCTTTATCTCTTAATTTCAATATTAGTCATCTATATTTACTTTCTATATCAATACAATTCAAATGTAAGTGTAAAATATTAGTTTTGGGGTCTCTTTTATGTGCAAACCATTATTCTAGGACCCCATCCATATTCTCCAATATACACTTGTTTATGAAGATTATTGGTAACCAAAACTTCCCTTTTTTTTAAATCCTGAAACCTACGGTGAGGGGGCGAATATAAACTTTGTTAACCTAATGTTTTAATCTCTGTGCCTAAAGACCCAAAATTCCCTCCCTATGGTAATACCTCAATACGAATCTTGAGGGAAGAGGGCACCAACATAGAAAATATGTTTGATAGTTGAAGACTGAAAGGGGTAGTAGGAACTCTAACAAACCGTTTGCGTGAGGAAGAGATCTACTTCCAGTCATTGACCCTTGTATCCTGGAGCCATGAAAGATCTTTGAAAACCTTCCTTGCATTCCTACCAAGACCTGAAGCATATTTTGTTTTCATAAATACAAAAAACTGATGATCGAGTAAATCAACCGAGAAGATTTTAGGCCGAGTGTGAATGACAGAGTTGAGCAGAGCCATTTTTATTATTCTTTATAATCTTCTTTTGTATTTCACCTTAGGTAAATGGATTTAAATATTTGTATACCTAAGTCTAGCATCCTCATTTCAAAAATTAAATAAATTTCCCATTCTCTTAATTATCTATTTTCTTTTCTTTTCATTAAATGGGATAAAATCCATTAACCCCTTAATCATCCTATTGTATATTCAAAATCTTGATTTTAGCATCCCCTCAAATCCTTCACATCCTCTAAGGTGTACAAAGGTAAGCCTTTGTACACAAGGAATGGACATTTGTATGTGTGACATGTCTTAGTACTATGCCACATGGGTGAAAGGATTGTTCATCCCTTAATAGTACTCCCAAGAGCACCTTTTCCTTCTTGTCCCTCCACTTTCTCCAAGGGGAATCTCTACCATTTATCTTCCCTCAATCCATATATCCTCCATCTTCACTAGCCATGTGAGGAAACATGTCTTCTTGTCATCTCTCCAAGCATCTCAATCAATTTAAGCCCTTGTTCTCTACTTTTGTTCTTAACCATCCAATCCCATAGCTAAAAAACTATAAAGATCATTGTCATCCTAATCAATTTTAAAAACATCCTCTTGTCGGATAGTATGCTCCTTACGAAAGCCCTCACATACCACAAAATTCATCATCCTTAAGTATACCCATCATAGACTTGACTTGCCATAAGCGTTGGTTTTGGTAATATATTATTTTATTTTTTAATCAATATTTTCTAACTCTTATGCTTAATTCATTTGCATGCTCTAAATTTCATGCACACAACACAAACAAATAATATTTATAATAAGATGTTGAATGTTATAGCGAGTTACAATTTAGCATAGATGAAAGTAAGATTTTACATAGTTATTGTCAATATGGTAAATTTAAACCATAAATTGGTCTTAATATGGATTCATATGAGCCTATTCTTATAAAAAAAATAAGACACATATTGGTGCAGAGCAAGTCAAGGACATGAAGGTACACTAGGGTCACTATTAGATCCTACGGAGTTGAATACATGACCATGAAGGGTCATTGGAAATGTAAGAAGACCAAGATTGGTTATTTAATGATGTTTGTAATGTGATTGATCATTTTGTGTGATATGATCATGAATAAAGTTTTGTAAGCCATGTTGGCACTTGAGGCTAAGAGAGCACTCCTTGGGGTCACTTGATGATCCAAGAGTGAATAAGGTTGGAAAATACCTATAAGGTCAATATTTAATGTAATTTGGTCATTAGAACCATTAAAAGATGTAAAATGCACTCAAAGTGATAAAAAGATCTAATGTTGCATTTATATGCAAAATATGGCCTAAGAGGCTCATGTAAGTGCTATGGGATTAGATGATGTGGGGGCATTCTTGGGTACTCAACAATCTTCATGGTGGTGTGTTGTTTTGGTTCTGTGTTGCTCAGTTATAGCTTTAACCGACGGTCTTGATTATTGAAGGAAGCTTGGTCACTGAAGGAACTCAGTGAATCCTCTGGCGCTCGGTGAAACTGGTACTCAGTGATGCCTGTGGTGCTCGCTCGAAATAGTTACTTAGCGATGCTTGGCATGCTCAGTTGTCTCACTGGTGCTTGGTTGTTTCTCTAGTGCTTGGTAGTCTAGTTTACTGACTGGAGTGCTTGAAGGTTTGCTTGGCCTACTCGGTGCATTTATTGTTGGTAGCTTTTGTTGTATTCTCCTATATAGATCTTGAGGCCGACATGGAGAATTAAATAATTGTAAGGCTATTTGAGAGCTGACTGTTGTTGCATTTAATATTTGTTTGTAGTAGAAGCCGATTTGGCTTAGGCGTTAATTATTTCTTCCAGCTGACTTGTGGATGAAGATTAGTATTTAAAGGAGTGTTTGGGTAGTTGTTTAGGTAGTAGAGGTGGTAGTAGAGAGAGGTTAGACTTGGATCCTGCGAGATCTTGAAGATCATATTGCTTTTTGATATTTGTAATAGTAGAGCTAGTGGTTGTATGCTTGGAGACAAGGAGATTTCTTGGTGGCTTGCGAGCTCAAGTTCAGATCTGCCTTAGGGCTTCCATCTGTTGTTGATTTGCTTTAGAGCTGGACTAGCTAGAGTTGGGATTGGATCTTTGTTGATCTTGCAGAATTACTGTTGCTTGCACTAGTACAAAAATAACAATATATGACTAAATGAACTACTAAAAATTGTAGATAAATGACTAATTTTGGTAATGTGATCATTAGTAGTTTATTATCGGTCATTTATCTCATGACCAAATTTATGACTAAACTATTTTAGTCATTGATTTGGTCATTTATCTAGTCATTTATTTGGTCATTTATTTGGTCATTTATTTGGTTGTTTATTTGGTCATATATTTAGTCATTAATTTAGTCATATATTTAGTCATATTAGGACATGATAGAATCAAACCACCATCCTCCTACTTTTAAAGTAGGTGCTCTTCCATTGAGCTAGTAACCTTTAAAGAATAATCATACCATGTATACTAGCACTTTCCATTAAACATGATTTCAAGTTTTTCCATCTATAGTTCAAGGGTAGCAAAGCCTAAGGGGAGGATGACTAGTGATACTTTAAACTCAATGGTAAAGTTATTCAATGTGCAATATAAGAATGAAGTGAATGATGCAATTAGAAAATGCATTACATGTCGCTCGTTCCCCTTATTATAATGACAAGCATATATCTTTAGGGGAAACCAGCCACATTAAATAGAGATAAAGTATGTACCAATGATCATACCTTCTACATTTTCACTCCTAATTAACCCATCAAAAGCTTTACCACTTTAGAAGTCCACACTCCTGATAACCTACCAATCTAAATTGTAATTGGCGCTAACCCATAAGGCCTTACAGTTAGGCATGTTAATGAAAATTCTGTTGAAAAAATTGTCTTGTTGTGTAATTCCACATTGTAGTGTGTGGTTGCTTGTTTGGACTATCCTTAATTGGATCCTCCTTATCTCTCTCGGTGTCAAGTGGTATCAGAGCGAGAAGATCTTGAGTGTGTAAATCAATCTCTGAGTTAAGGTAGTTTGCACCAGGACCTTGTTGGTGATTTGTTACTTTGGATTTTCGAAGATCTTTGAAGGATACCTCTGAGAATATTGGACCCTAGAGAGATTGCAGATCATTGTGATGCTATGGAATCAAAGATTTCTAAAAAGGTCAGATCGGATGTCAGATCTGAGATGGAGTTGATGAAGAATGACATGGTCGATGATATCATGAGGGTTGTTGCTAGTGTGTCAAGGAATCTTGGTACTGAAGATGGTTATGAGGAAGATGCTGAAGACTTTGAAGCTATTGGATCTAGTGGAGATGACCAAAGAGACAAATTTGGTGAAAATAGAACTAGTCGGTTGTATAGATCTAGAGCTCGATTAAGTAATAGTTACCGAATGGAAGTTTCTAATTTCTCTGGTACTTTGAGACCTGAGAACTTGATTGACTGGATTGGTGAATTAGAATATTTCTTTGAGATTGAGGAAATTGAAGATCCTCTTAGAGTGAGGTTGGCACAGACAAAATTGAAAGGACATGCTGCTCTTTGGTGGAAAGAATTACAAAGAGATAGAGAAGATGAAGGTGAAATTAAGATCAATTGGTGGAGGTTGATGGTGACTAAGTTGAAAGCTAAGTTCATACCTGTCAACTATGAACTTGACTTGTATAAGAAGTTACAGAATCTAAAGCAAAAGGATCTAACTGTTGAAGACTATATCGAGGAGTTCTACAAACTTATTATTTGGTCTGGACACCGAGAAATTAGTAAGGAAAAGGTAGCTCGGTATGTGAATGATTTGAGACTCAATATCCAAGATGAGCTTGGTATGATGAAGATTCATTCGGTTGAAGATGCTTATCATTATGCCCTGAAGATAGAAGATAAGTTGAAGAGGAGACAACATGGTAATCCCCGAGGGAAGGAGAAGATTGATCACTTGGTGAAAGTAAAACCTACTACAGAAGATGAACCGAAACCTGTGGAGCTGAAGAAGAAGACAGGTAGGGTTATCTTTAAGGGCACTTGTTACAATTGTGGTGAAGAAGGACACCATTCTTTTGAGTGTACACAGAAGAAGTGGTGTGACCAAAGGAATGCTGTGGTGAATGAGAACATTCAGAATGAACCGCAATATGAGAACTTGCTGGTTCGGAGAACATTGCTCGATGCAAAGGTGGAACCTTGTCAAAGGAGTAATTTGTTCAGAATTTGATGCAAGTCAGGAGGTAAAATTTGTGATGTAATTATGGATAGTGGTAGTACTGATAACCTTGTAGCTAAGGATATAGTTTAGAAACTTGGTTTGAAGAGAATGAAGCATCCTTATCCTTATACGATTGGCTAGTTGCAAGATGTTCATGCTCTGGAAGTCAGAGAGCAATGTCTTGTTGATTTTCAGATTGGCCAGTATAAGGATCAAGTGTTGTGTGATATTGTGGATATGAATAGTTGTCATATATTTCTCAGTAGACCTTGGTAGTATGATTGCAAAGCTATGTATGATTGTGTCAAGAATGTGTTTACTGTTGAGAAGAATGACAGAAAGTTTTCCCCGATGCCTTTGCTGGATACAACACTCAATAGGAGTAATCTGAGTTTTGGTAACCGAGTTGAGTTGTCAGATCCTGAGAGGATTGATGATCAATGTGGAGAATAGATCTATGTGTTATCAAGGAAATACTTGAAGATACAGAGGAAGCAAAAGTGGAAGAGTGTCCAAGGTGAAAATTTGGAGGAGTTATATGTCAAGAACCAGTTCAGGGTTTATGTGCTGAATCCCAGAAGATGTTCTTCTAGCATATGAGAACATCTTTTTGAACATGGGGTGTCTGATGCAGGGGCATTCTTGGGTACTCGACAATCTGCATGGTGGTGCATTGTTTTGGTTCTGTGTTGCTCATTTACAGCTTTAACCGAAAGTCTCAGTTATTGAAGGAAGCTTGGTCACTGAAGGAACTTGGTGAAACCTCTGGCGCTTGGTGAAACTGGTACTCGGTGATGCCTATGGTGCTTGGTCGACATAGTTGCTCAGTGATGCTTGGCATGCTCAATTTTCTCACTAGTGCTTGGTTGTTTCTCTGGTGCTCGATAGTCTAGTTTATCGACTAGAGTTCTTGAGGGTTTGCTTGGCCGAATTGGTGCATTTATTATTGGTAGCTTTTGTTGTATTCTCCTATGTAGATCTTGAGGCTGACATGGAGAATTAAATAATTGTAAGGCTATTTGAGAGCCGATTGTTTTTGTATTTAATATTTGTTTGTAGTAGAAGCTGACTTGGCTTAGGAGTTAATTATTTCTTCCAGTCGACTTGTGGCTGAAGATTAGTATTTAAAGGAGTGTTTGGGTAGTTGTTTAGGTAGCAGAGGTGGTAGCAGAGAGAGCTTAGACTTGGATCCTGCAAGATCTTGAAGATCATATTACTTTCTGATATTTGTAATAGCAGAGCTAGTTGTTGTATGCTTGGAGACAAGGAGATTTCTTGGTGGCTTGTGAGCTCAAGTTTAGATCTACCTTAGGGTTTCCATCAATTGTTGATTTGTTTCAGTGTTGGACTACCTAGAGTTGGGATTGGATCTTTGTTGATCTTGCAGAATTATTGTTTCTTGTAATTTTCCCTAACTCGAAAGGCCTTACAGTCAGGCATGTTAATGAAAATCCTATTGAAAACATTGTCTTGTTGTGTAATTCCGCATTGTTGTGTGTGGCTACTTGTTTGGACTGTCCTTAATTGGATCCTCCTTATCTCTCCCGACATCATTAGAATAGGTTGAAAGGTTGTTTATAGACCTTTGAAATATTGTAAGGGAGGCATTAAATGTCTTGTTGTTGATTTGACAACTTGTTTGTCAACTTGACAATAGTAAACTATCATTTTTGGTGTATTTAGTGTTATGAAAATTGGTTTAGGACTGTTGCAATCAATTTGAAGTTAGTTATTTTGTGGTTGTCAAATGTAGAGGATCTATTAGAGGTCTAGATCCATGTGATTTTGAGTAGTATGTAGAGGTGTGGTGTGAGGAGAACAAATGTAAAAAGGTTTTGAATCAATAATAAATACATTTCTTGCACATACATTTTTCTGGTTGCACAGGTACAGTCTCTGTGCATGTGACTTCAAACTAATTTCATAAATGAAAAGTTGATTGGGAAATGGATTAGGATGATTTTCCTTTTATTTTATTTCATGTTCCCTTTTAGTTTTGTTTCATGAAGGTTTGAGACCAATAAATCCATTCATTTCTAATTTGTTCCTAAACTGTGTGTGCAATCAACATTATTTGCTTTGAAAGTTTCTGTGAATATATAGACCCTCCCACTTGCTATAATCAATGTTTCTTGTGGAAGGATTCTAATGGTGTATTTATGTCCTTATATAGATTTGGGTGTAGGGATATGCAAGGATGTGGAGGAGAGACCACAGTTTGTGAGGCAAGTTGTTGATTGAGGGTGCACTAAATAACACCAGCTATTAATGTGAGAATATACTCTTAAGGAAGGGTATATTTTATGATGGATATTGTGTATTATGATCCATGTGGAGGTGTTAGGTCCATTGGTAGGATCTGGAGAAATATGGGAGAGTCTTTCCTATAAAGCCCTAGTCTAATGACCCTAGGAGTGAAGGTTTGATACCAAGAAGCATAGATAGTTGTTGGTGCCCTAAAACCTTGAAAACATGTTGTTTCTAACCCTTATCAAAGACTTTTTCATGGTTAGGATTCAAGGGATAAAGTTATCTTAGGATTTTCTTTGTAAATGAGTGTTCATTAGGCCTATTTGGTTGTTGTAGGGGTAAGGGATCTAGTAGTTGATCCAAAGTAACCTACCTTGAATTTTGGGTATGTTTTGTAGCATTGAAAAGGGTATCCAAAACAATAAATATCTTCCTTATGTGTTTGTAAAAGTATTGAGTTAAGGTCAGATAACTGGTTTGACAGGGCGATAAGGGATTGGGCTCTTGGGTTGGAGTTGTGAAGCAAGTCTATTGACTAGAACTGGAGATCTGGTGGAACATGTTGCATAAGCCATGTTATGATGTTATAATATGATAGAACAAGTGGATGATTCTTTCTTGGAGATTTGGAAAGTTGGAGACACTAGGTGCACGGGAATGACATAGGAAGTGGATCCTTGGATGGAGATTTGATGTGGGAAGTTGTATCTCACATTCTTTTCGATGATTTATCCTACTGATTAGGGTATTGGAATAGAAAGGAGCACACCCCTCTGCATCACATATTTTCTAACATTATCCCAATAAGGAAGGACTTGCAAATTTTAGATCTAAAACATTCTCGATAGCATTTAAATCAAAATTTAAAATTAAATCAAGAATGAAAAAAGAAGAGCATTAGACATAAACCAAGAATGAAAAGACATGAACATAGAAGAGTGACATAGATATACCTTGGAAAAACCTTTTAGGAAAAACTTAGCTTCCAAAGTACTAATCCAATGTGTTTCCAAAAATAATAGTCATTATTAAATATAAAAATTCAATGTGAGAAAAACACCCTAATCCTTTGCAATAAATCTATTAGAATTTAAACCTAAAAGTCTCTTATATGTCTCTATTTCAAGTCCTCAATACAAAGACTCAAGGAAACCCATTAAACAATGAAAATTTATCACCATGAGCCCCAAAAAGGTTCCAAAATACTATTCTAAGAATTCTCGTGACTCTCACCTTATTCTAGATTCATTATCTCTATTAAAAAAAATTATGATCGATGATAAGTTGGTCAAAATTTATTATCCATTTTGTAACTATGTACAAGATTTCATGCTCTAAATTATGTTATAGAATTGTTCATAGAATCTACCATAAGTAACTTCCACATCTTATGATGTTGTAAGATTCTCTTACATACAATGATGATATTAGACACTATGTACAAGGGATTGTACCTTCATAGGATTAGTATTAATTATCAATAAATCAAATAGTAAAGAATTTAAATAACCACACCTAAAGCACTATTCAATTTCAACAAATAATCAATTAAGCATCCTATGGATCTCTAGTTAGGAATGTTAATGCAAAGCTCTCAGCAAGCTTCCATTAATGACAGTCCTAAAATGAGAATTGAACTTTTAAATGCTAAATGCTAACAATTATATCACTATTATGCTTTATGAAAACAAATTGCAAGAGGTTTGATGCAATTCAAGAATGTGTGGATTAATTATGAGGGATTTAGGCCTTCCTTTTATAGAATTCTCCAATGGTAGGGGGTTGAGTCCTTGGTTCCACCCTTTGGGGACAATGCAAAGTTTGTGTCTTCAAAGCTTGGGACAAGAAGACAAAATGAGTGGACAAGATTCTTTCTCACTTTGAGTGATTGAGATTGAATTTCCACTTGATCCATGTGAGTTGATTCTCTTAATCTCATTGGTCAATGGATTTCACTCTCATTTTTGGTTATTGAGAGTAATTCATTTTATTTAATTGATTTATTTTAGCCACTTACCCCATTTAATTCAAACTATACAATTAATCACTTAATTGTATTTTGTTTTGATTCCACTTGATTGAAATGTCATCAATTTAGCTTGATAGTGAATTAGAATTTGATTTTCATTTTGATTGGCTAATTATGCTTTGTGATTCCATTGATTCAATTAAGTCCTGATCTTGCTTTGATTTGCCTTGATTTTGCTTTGATTTTGTCATTAAATTGTCCTTGTCCATTTTTAGGTGATTACAAATGCCCCGCTTTGAGTTGACGTGTGATGCATGTCAATTCAAAGAATTCTCTGATCTATTTGATGAAATAGGTCCTGAGTCACTAATGGTCTGGGTTCAGTCCTGGTTAATTTGATTCAATTTCTTGATCATAGTCCTATTTTTGGTCCTGTTTTGATGTGATAATAGGTCCTGTGTTTGACAATGGGTCCTAATTTTGTGATAATGGGTCCTGGGTCTAAATATAATTTTGCTGATAGGTCCTGGTTTGTGTGATGCCCCTTTCATTTGATTACAAAAAAATTTTATGATATTATTTCGCCTTTGTTTTTTATGTACTTTTCCACTGATATTGCCCCCTCAGAAATAAAAACATATGTCGCAATTGATTGATTTGATATTTTGAGGAATATATGTTTTTATTTTTGATTCATAATTGATGAATGATGTAGTTTTGATTATTGCCCTGGCTGATGATAGGATTGCAGTATAGGTCCAGTGTCCATTTTTGTTCTTTTAATAGGTCCAAAATGACCTTAAATAGGGTTAAACCCTTCCTTTCTCTATTCATTTTCACTTTCCTTTTTGAGAGATTTAGCTCTGGATTTCTAGCTATTTTCGAGATGGTGGTCCCCTACAGAGAGCACAGGTTCGAGAGAGTGCACCGATATGGGTGGAACCCGACCTACGGTCCTCCGGTAAGTTATCTGACCAACTTCATCCTTTTGAAACTGTATTTATTACTGCATTTAATGCATTTGTAATTTTTGATTCTGCGTTGATTGAAAGAAATGTCGCCTCCGTGACTTTCTGTCACGCGTAGGTGAATTAAATGTTGTGTAGGTTATTTTTTATAATGCTTGTTTGTAATTAAATTCTGTGTAGGATAAATTAAATGCTGCTTAGGATGAATTCAATGTCGCGTAGGGTTTTTTAAAAATAGGTTGTGTACCACGTGTAGAAACCCTAGGAAAGAAATATTGCATACATGTAATTAGATGTCGCATTTGGCAAAGAAATACTGCATATGAATTAAATCTCACGTGTAACAAATGAAATGCTGCATTTGTTGTTTTAAATTCCGCCTGAAAGAAAAGTCGCGTAGGTCAATTTTTAAGGTTGCCTAGGACTTGTACTTTTTCTAATTTTTTGATTGCGTCAACTTGAGAATGTCAATAACATCAATGGGTCTGTTTGAATGTTTAGGTTGGGTTTCTATTTGTTTGAGTCAGTCAACTGATTAGGACATGAGTAACTCTTTATTAAAGGATGGGTTTTGTCAATCTCGGTCATGGGTTAGGTCAT
This sequence comes from Chamaecyparis obtusa, assembly GCA_027943335.1. NCBI lineage: Eukaryota > Viridiplantae > Streptophyta > Pinopsida > Cupressales > Cupressaceae > Chamaecyparis > Chamaecyparis obtusa. The sequence goes on from BSBK01011438.1 coordinate 402,862, forward strand.
AGGTCATCTGGTATATTTTACTCTCAATGCTTAGAGACGTAAAATTAGGATCATCCTTCCTCAATGCTTAGATTTAGGAGTTGGGTCTAGGGTAGGTTTGATTGAATGATGACTTTTGATTGATGTAGGATTTCCTTTGATAGCGAGTTACTGATGTGATTCTATTTCTTTGGTCAAACAGGTCGAGGTCCCAATCCTCTACATTCGTACAGTTCCTCATTGGGTTATTGATCTTGGGGAGCAGCAAATGGATGCGGAGAGACGTGTCATTAGTCGGTGCGGTCTTTCCTTTGTTCTATCTATGCCTCAGTTCCAGCTGAACTGGGGTCTCTTGACAATAGTGGCGGAGCGATGGCACTCCAACCACAACACATTCCATTTGCCATAGGGGGAGATGACCATTACCCCTGAGGATGTATATCGGCTTCTCTGAATTCCTTGCCATGGAGAGTTAGTTTATTACGATGCAGTCTATGATGGTACCTACTAACGCCGGGTGTTTGGAGATAACACCATAGACGGTGAGTGCATTATATGGCCTTAGTTTGCCTCTTTCCCTCTTTTGCCAGTAGTACTAGGTGCATTGATCGGTGGCGTGCTTCTTCTGAACCGACAAGGTCATGGGTTCCTAGTTGGATGGGGACAAATTCTAGAGGATTTACTACAGCATCCTAGAAGATTTGATTGGGGTTCCTGCGTCTTAGCACAGTTATATCATGATCTACATGAGATTGTATACAGGAGATCGACCTCTTTGTCAACGGGTGTTCATATTTTGCAGCTATGGATATGGGAGCATCTTCCCATCACTCAACCTATATCAGATAGGGCACGGCCTCGAGAATTCCCCTATGCCTTTCAATACATAGGCATGGTAGTACAGCACCATCTTGGGAATTTGGAGTATTGGTGGTGAGTCATAGATGATATGGATGAGGTGTATTGGTGGTCGTATGTGGGATGCGAGCATTGGTGTGAGGACAGGCAGGAGTTGCCCTATATGTTTTCCCCTAGGTGGATGATTGGGCATACTGAGATGGTGGTGGAGAGATTTTTACTACTCAGAGTTCTCAGACAGTTTGGGTGGATCCAGCCCATGCCACAGGGATCAACCATATATGCAAGAGTACATGCAGAGCAGCCCGTTTGGGGTCATATGATCTCATATGATTATATTGTCGAGCAGATTGAGCTCCAGGGATATATGGATTGGGACATGCGGCTTGGAATTCAGGATGCGAGTATTACCCGAGAGTACATGGATTGGCTAGCTGAGCATCCCATGCCATGATTTACAGATCCAGCAAAGCCACTGCCTGGTCCAAGGGATGATGATGACGGGGATGGTGGTGATGGTGGTGATGGTGGGTGAAGGTCGAGGAGACAATGGGGTAGACCATGAGGCAGAGTTGTGATTCATATATGGGGTCGAGGTCATGGTAGGGATGCAAAGGTGCCACTCCCTCCGGTACAAGTGATAGCTCAGAGATAGTGAGCCGGTCATCAGGACTGAGTACATGTAGCTAGATAGGTTCCATTTGGTGAGGACCTCAGAGCAATGCTACAAAGAGTGACCCTACCCTAGGATCAAGGATAGGTACAGGGTGGTCAGGGACAAGGACAGGGTGATCCTAGTGCAGCACAGCAGATGCCTCCTCCCTGTGATTGGGTACCTTCTTCTCATGATCGTGGGAAGGAGCCTATGGATATCGGTTAGTGCACGTATGAGACTGGGGAGAGCTCAGGTACTAGTGAGTTGAGATCTGAGGTCAGTGTGATGCAGATAGAGCTCTCCTCCGTTGTGGGCAGATTAGATCAGGTAGCTGCTATGATGCAACAATTAGTAGTAGGTTTGGCACCACATATCAGCAGTATCTCATCACAGCCTCCATCATAGCCTCCTTCCTCACAGCCTCCCCCATTAGGTCCTTCCGACAGAGATTCCAATGGTTCCGATGGTGGCAGCTGATTCTATTCTTTGTGTTTATCAGATGATATTTGTACCATATTTATTTGACCATCATGTCATGATACTTTGTACTTGTGATACTTATGTTGATATTGATGCCCCTGTGATGGGCAATATAGTTAGTTTACCGATATCATTGTCATTGATGTTTGGACATGGTTTATGAGTTTTTGATGATACTTTTTTATCTAATGACATTTGATCTTTCCTTTCTTTCATGAGATTATCAGATTATCTTGAGATGCTTCTATATGTTGTTTTTATCTGATGCATTTACTTTGGATTTATGGTATGGATGCAATGTATCTTATATATGATATAGATAGATGAATGCAATGTATCTCTTTGTTTCTTCATGTATGGATGCACTTTTGTTATGGCTCATGGATATGGATGGTTCTATGTTTTTGTTATTTTCATGTATGCAATGCTATCTGTATCTAGATGTATGCAAATGAATAATGGTTATCTCTTTTTCTCTTTTCTATTTTGGATATATATAATGAATAATGCTATGGAATGAATGCAAAAAGATAATCTCATTGTTGTGTTGTTATTTGAAAAGATGAATCATGATGTTATAATGAACTCTCCCCTCCCCACATTTTCATTTTATCTCTTGCAATTTTCTCTAATAAAGCAAAGGAACAAATATATACAATGCATTTAGTCTATGTATGGATGCAGCTAACTATCATTTTTCTTCAAAAGAAGTTTGGAGCTTATTTTTCATCATTGAGCATTTCAAAATCCCGCTTTTGAGTACAACCATCACTAGTTCAACTATGATGATATCAATACTTTTAAGCCTCTTTTTCACTTTCCCATCAGTCTCTTTGGTACGACTATCACTGATTACAAACAATCATGAGAGTACGAATACCGATTTTGTCAGATTCTATGTTGCAAGTGGAAGTTGGCATTATGATATTGAAAATCAAAATGGCCAAGTTATTCGTTTGCGTAAAAAAGAACTTATCTCCATTTTATCTCATATACAAGTCCTCAATGATTCTTTGATGATCACATCCTTAGACAAATAATACATGATTTAAAACTTTGATATTAATACAGTCATTCAGAAATCAAGAAAATATCACCCCTTTCATCATAGCTCATCTGTGTGGTGTAAAAGTGACCACTTCTGTGAATCCTTGCATTCAAGAATACCCAATAATGAGCTCTCGAATATCAATTCACAGCTCTCTATCTGTGGAGTGCATGAATTGTTATGAGGCTCTCAAATTGATTGAGTTGAACCCATGCAAGTACACCATAGAATGAGAGATTCAAGGATGAGAAGCAAGAATGCTAATCTCCATTGAATTGAGTTCTTGAATGCAAATGAAATTAATCTATATGATTGTAATGCAAGAAATAAACTAATTTATTGAAATGAATCTATATGCAATGCAAGAAATAAACTACTTCACTAATTAATCTATATGAAAATTAAACTAAAACAATGAAATAAATTACACTAAAATGCTATGAGTATTAAACTATATGAAAATATGCAATCTAAATAATGAAATTCAAAGCTCTAATGTTGTCAAGAAAATCTACAACATAATGATAGTATGAAAATTCTGGATCTTAATTGAGAAGGAGAGGGCTCCTTATATAGGAAAATATGGAAGATATTGCATCTCCAAGAGCAATGTGGGATTAATGCAAAAAGAGGAAAGAAATCTGATTTTTAGAAAGTGTGTAGGAAAAAGGAATTTTATTTATTTCATTTATTTTTAATTGATTTGTTTCCTTTTTTCATCACAAAAGATCTTTTGAGAGGATATTATTTATTTTAAAAGAATAATTCATTTTTAATTAATTAAATAAGATTATTTAATTAATAGATGAGTATTAATTAAATAAAATAAAATCATTTAATTAAACAGGGTTTTAATTAAATAAAGTTATTTTATTTAAGAAATATTACTTTCAATTAAATAAAGTTATTTTATTTATTTAAAAGGGACTTGTAGACACGGAAAATTGGCAAAAGGCTTATTAAAATCAAAAGGTGCAATAAATCACAAAATCACACTAAAAATCAATAAATGGGACCAAGGCAATTAAAATCAAAGGAAAAATCAATTAAAAGGATTAAATAATTAAATAAAGCTTGAAAAGGGGAAAAACACTATGAAATTGATTTACTCAATTAATGACATAGTTGTTTAATCAAAAATCAAATTGAACCTCTTACCCTCTCATGGCTAAATTTAATTACTTAATTTAATTAATAAATCCTAATTTCCCTCAACAAAGTGAAAAACACTACAAATTTGGAAAGAAAAGGACACAAATCACTCACTTTGGAAAGCCTTTGGAGACCATTTAAATGATTGTCCCCTCCTTGTCCCCCCATTTATGGACAAAGAAAAGCCATTTGATCTAACCTAAGCATAACCATGATCAATTGACTCCACCCCCTACCCTTGGGAATTTACTATAAGTACAAGGCATTTTGAGGCATAAAGGATCCATCCATTATCTGAGAATTGCATAGAACCTCTTGCAATTTGCATTCACAATCATCCACAATCACTTGCATTTTCTTAATTGCTTTGAATATCATAGATCAATTGTTAAATAGAGCTACAATTTGATAATTAGATCTTAATTGCATCATCATTTAGCTTCATTCTCATCTTTAGAGTGTCACTAGTGAGGATCATAGCTGAGAGCCTCTTTTTTCACTTTATTTTAGAGATCCATGAGATAGAATAGCTTAATTGTACATTTATTAGATTAGTTTATGCTCTAATTCTTGTTGTTCTTGATTAATCTTGTTATTTCATGAAGGTGCAGAACTATTCACACACTGGACTATTTCTTTTAATTAAATAAAATTGATGAAATGATCAAACCTTAGGGAAAATTGAAATAATTGAAATAGTTACGATTTGATCAAGAAGTTTGATTCGAATATATTGTAAAGCATTGATTCAAAAAATTGATATTGAATAAATGGGGCCCAAAGTCTAAGCGACCATTTTAGGGTGCATACATTTGCCCCTCTTTGACTAATGTGAGGTCGACTTGGGATCACATGCAGTCAAAGAATGGAATTGAAGTGTGAGATCGATTTGGGATCACAAAATAATCCAGATGTGTGTTCAACGGATGGGAACACATCAGGACAAAGATAAGTAGACTGAAAAAGACAAGGCCAACACCTGTGAATAGGTAATTGTCAAGTCTCAAAATAAGAGAGAAGAATCTCAAGCAAGATTGCCCCAAGAGAAGCAATTGATAAATTTGATAAAGCTGAATCAAGGATTGAAGTTTGATAGGTACTGCCCCCTTGTGATCGAAATTGAAATGAGATAGAGGAGAAACAGTAAATTGAAAAATTTGATCAAATCGAACTAAACATAAGGTTCTTGATATAAGATGAAAGATATAAGAATCACAGAACCAAGGTAGATTACCAAGAAAGATTATGCCCCAAGGTTGAATTAGAAGAAAAGAAGTGGGGTGAAAGCGAATGGAAGATAGAAGTTTGGAAGATATGGAAAGAAATGGAGAGAAGAAAGAGAATTTGCCTCGAGAAAGAAGATGCCCCAAATTCAATCAACTGTTTAAGATAGGGAATTTTGATTAAGATCACAAAAGAAGATAAGGAAATGAAGATCAAAATGTGACCGCAGTTGACTAAAAGTCCACAAAAAAGATGAAGGAAACCCTCTCAAACTCATAATGCAACCTAAAAGTGCAAATTTAACATGAAGTCTAAATAATGCAGGCTACATGAAAATGCAAAGGTGTACTTGCAATAGGGTAACATAGGATTTTTGTGTTCATCATTCATTAGAGAATGTAAGAGAACTTATTTTCATCATAGGACCATTAGTACCGGACATCAGACGATCACACAATCATCACTAGTCACAAACGCAACTATGAAGATATGAATGTGATTTATATCGGATTGGAATGTGGAAAGATTCTAACATGAGCATCAAAGACATAAAGATCAAGATGACTGCAATGTTAGCTTACCCAATTTGATGTAGCAAAACCATGCTCGCATCAAGGCATCAACACCAGGATGACCATGAGAACGGTTGTGCAAAAACAGTCAAGGATGATGTCTTAAATCTCCTAAGTGTGTCAAGGATACAACAAGAGACACTGAAGAGGTTCAAGATGATACCCACAAGCAAAAAGAAAATAAAAACATGCCCCATGCCCCAAGTCTTCTAGCTATGCATCATGGAGAGACTTATTAGACAGGGACACTCAACGAAAATCAATAACAGTCAGCACACAAAGAAAAAAAATCATGACATATCTCAGGCATTAAGTGTTGTGTTTAAAAATTTAAGTGTGTAAATTGATACTGAGTTTCAAGGATAAGGATCGAATGCTTGCTAGCAAGTAAGATCACATGACAAAACTGGATAAGACCAAACTGATAAGTGTTGAAAAACACTCGATGTCAGTGGTTGTTGAAAAAAATAGTTGGGTTGGTGTTGAAAAACACCATTTGCAAGGTGTCCTAAAGACGAGCATATCCAAGAGACCAAAGCTAACACAGTGATGCCCCCTAGACAAAGACAAAGACCAATTCTAAACCAAGGCAACAAGGACAAGGCATGATGGAGAAAGGCTAAGTGTCGAGGACACATGCTAAGAAATAGGGGTGCAAAGGCCTCAAGTAGCACCCGTTTCCAAGTTTTCACCACTTGGAATCTTTTTTCATTTTTTGATTTTTTTTCTTTTTTTTAGGACTTTTTATAATTTTTTTGTATTTTTGCTACCAAGGCACCTATTTCCAGGTTTTCACCAAGGCACTTTTTCTTTTTCTTTTTTGAATTTTTTTTTTTTTTGTATTTTTTTAGCATCATATATGAATTTTTTTGGAATTTTTTCCGGATCAATAATTATATACAAAGGATGCCCCCAGACAGAACAAGCATCAAACTCCCAAGCAAGATCACATCATGTAGTCTCAATGTCTAGCGAGGTGGAGAACAAGAGGGATTAGCAAGCTAGTGGGAAAGATGGAAGACAAGAGAATGAAGGAGAATGAATGGAAGAAATCTTCAAAGAGAAAACTCCTCAAGAGTACCCAAGCTAGGGAAAAATTGTCATGTAAAGTACATCTGGACAAGCGATGGAAGGCCAGCATAGGATAAGTCAGAAAGGCATAATGCAAGAGAAGGAAAAGATGCAATCCAAAGGAGTAGACATGTCAAGAGGCTTCATAGCATCATGTTTTACTCTTTCTTTATATTAGATCAAGACCAAAGGGGAAAAGAACAATGAAAGATTAGAATGGGTGGAGGAAAATATGAAGGCTAACATGAATGGAATTAAATCAAGATCATCATAAGATAGCTCATAAGATAGGTCAACCTTGTCAAGATGAAAGAGAGAAGATGGAATGGATGGAAGATGTAGAAGAACTACGCATGATGCCTGATTACTAGGTTTTCATCATGGTACTTATCCAAGGTGCCACAAGGGAGTGGTTTTCACCATAGGAAGAATTTATTTCTCTTTACTTTTGCTACCGAGGTGCCTGTTTCCAAGTTTTCACCAAGGCACATTTTCAATTTTTTCATTTTTTTTTCTCTTTTTTCTTTTTTTTTTTTAATTTTATAATTTTTGGAAGAAGGCAAGCTTTTAGATAATGCTCCTTGAAAGGATAAACCATGATATGCCAAGGATCCAAAAGGGTATGCTCAAAGATGCTGATAGGGAAAGGAATAGAGGATAAGATTTTATGTAAAGCGAGTGAGGTTAGAAGATAGGAGGAATATGAAAATGAGGAAAAAGGATAGAAGGTTGAAGGATAATGAATGTGTAGATGGACAAGAAGGTAAGGTCAACATAGACACACACCTTGAAGGGTGGCGAGAGGATGAAGGAAACTTGAATGAAGGAATACGTGGAGGAATATGGTGAATGTTTAGCAGAGTTTGCGGTTTAGGCGCATGGAAGTGAAGAATATTTTTGAAAGAAGATGAAGTGGAAGCCTTAGGAAGCTTGAATGTCAACTTCACTTTTTATTCAACATGAGACTCTCTTAAGAGAGACTTTGGAATCCATATAGCCTTAGAATTTTTATTTCCTTTTGATGACTTAGAGAGAATATCTTGAATGATGGATTTTGGAACCCATACTTAGTTTTCTTCTTAGATATCTCTTTTGACTTTATGCCCCCATGTTGATTAGAGTAGACATGGTGATCTTCTTTCTTTGACGAATTCTTGTATTGCTTCTTTTTCTTGTATTGAGAATTCAAGTTACTTCCAAAAGACTTGGGACTTGTGGAGGAAGAAGGAGGATATGACTGGTTTAGATGAGTGGGTGGATGAAAAGGATTCAAGGGTATGCATCTATGTTGATCTTGAGGAAAGATAGGAGATGGAGGGACGTAAGGACCCAAGATGGATAATGAATTAGGAGAGTTAGGAGGAGAAAGTGAAGGGACATAAGGACCCAATATGGAAGGTAGACGTGAAGTCCTTAGCAGTGGTGGTGGAGGTCCAAGGATAGAAGTGGAAGACCCAAAAGGATATTCAAGAAGTTCATCAACATCTATATGACAATCGAGGATATCAGCATCTTTAGAGTGAGCATTTTCAATAGGATTATGAACATCTTGAATATGAGCACCTTCTTTGATAATATCATTCAAAGCTTGCAAAGACTTAGGAAGAGCAGAAAGTGGAAGTGAACATGGAGTGGTAGAACAAGAAGATGGAAAATTTTGATCTTGACAAGGATCTTTGGATAGCATAAGTGCAGAATTTTTCTTTTGATTTTCAATAGGCTTATCATTGGAAGTAACAACATCATTTTCAATAACCTTAATGGAAGTATCATCTTTGGAAAGTGCAAGTGTGGTAAGGTCATTTTGATTGTCAATAAGCTCAATTGTGTAAGTAGTAGCTTGATCTTGCTTAGAGGAAGAATTAAGACATGGCGAAATAAGTGAGGAAGGGTGTAAAGGATCAAAAGAACCATGAAATGGATAAGAGGTATCATGCAAAGAATTGGATGACATGGAGGATCCTTGATCTTGATCATTCTTTATATTATTTTATGTATCATTTTTAGAGTCCTCTTGACATGGAGCCACTTCTAAGGACAAGGAAGCAGGTTGGAGTTGTATGGAAGACTTTAGAAGAGATAGTGAAGGATTAGCTAAAGTAGGCATTATAGCACATAGAGGCTTAGGCTCTTTAGGTTTAGTATTATTGAAAGTATTTGTAGCCAATTGAAGGTTAACTTGAGTATCTTTAAGAGGTGGCCCTTGAGGATAACTATAGGGAACTACATGAAAAACATTAAGATTTATGTCGGATGCATGATTTGTGAAAGATTTGAAAGACTTGGTCACTTTAGGAGATGTAGGGGTATTGGAAGTAGGGGATGGAATGGAACCATCACAAGACAAAGGTCTAGCATTAACATGATCTTGCTTGAGAGTGTAATCTTTATTTTCAACAAGAGAATTTTTAGAGGAGAAATTCTTATGATATTTACATTTCAAATCAGTGCGGTGCATTTTATACTCCTCGGCAATAATAGATGGATCATCATCAAGGTATTGTTCACAAAACTCATCAAAGTCTCTTTCAAAATCAGAATCATATGGATCCCCATCATGATCTTTCCAATATGATGACCCATTTCCAGTAAGCATAAGGACACGACTAGGAGGACTCTTAGGAATAGAGGTGTCATAGGTATCACTACATTGTCCATCATCATAGTCATCATATTCATCATAGGTGGGTGTGTCACTCTTCATGGAAGAGGTATCATAAGGACTATCACGTTGCTCTTTATGGTACGTCTTCTGAAGAGAAGGAAGACTCTTTGAAGAAGAGGAAAATGAAGACCTAGTGGAAGAAGAAGACTTGGATAATGAGGAATTTGAATAATGTTTAGAAGAGTCGTGATAAGATTTGGAAGATGAAGAATGTGAATAGTGTTTAGAAGAATCGTGATAAGATTTAGAAGATGAAGAATGTGAATAATGTTTAGAAGAATCGTGATAAGATTTAGAATGTGAGGAATGATGAGAAGATTTAGAAGATGAAGAATATTTGGATGAGATCATGAGTATGATTCTAGCAAAGGCGTCTGTCTGATTTAATCAATTTTTCTTTTATTTTTGTCATAATTTTATCACCTTTGTCATATCTAGAAGGGCTATTAGAGGAACAAAACTCTTCGAATTGAGCAATAAGTTCTAAATCGTCCATTTTCAAAAGAGGTTCCATAGCAAGATAGTTGAAACTCATGGTTCTAGAAGAGGAATAAAGCACAAGAATGACAGAAGAGATGAGTAGAAGAATGTAGACTAGAAAATAAGAGGAAAAGAATTAGGAAGACGAGAAGAATTTCCCATGTGAATAGAAGACTTTAGAGGAAAAACATGGGAAAGGTGGAAGAAAGAAGAAGACTAAGAGTCATCTTGTGCAATTGATACCATCAACGTTCATTGAGATGTTGAGCAACATGACAGCACCTAGGATCTGACCTGGACTAACCAAGGAAAGCTTGAAAAATGACAAGATAGAAAATCGAGCAAGCTATAAAAAGTTGTGTTTTAACTTAGGAACTCAGTTTTTGTTTGTTTTAAAAGATCAATCTAGTACATTTAACAGATTTTCAGCATTGATCAAGCACATAAGACAGAAATCAAGGAGTTCAAGCAAGCAATTGTCTTCAAACAATGAGCAAGGGGCAAAGCAACCTTCCACATGAACAAGAATAGTGACTTAGTATGCTACTCCTTAAAGATTCTACTTGTGTATGTTCTTGAAAATGTTTTAGCAGGCACTTAGAACACAACAACATCCTATGAAGCTATCTACAGGGATATACATAGCTTTTCTGAAGGGCGTCCTCGATATACACAAGGTACGTGAGGCCCAAATTCATAAATGAGAAGAATCTGAAATCACACAGCTGGGGGGAGATAGTAACCCAAATCTCCTCCTTCACTTCTCAAAGGTATAAATTTCTTTGAGGCTTAAGCAAGAGTGATATCTAACTCATTCCCAAGAGAGGTGTCTTTGGATTCACCTCCCAATATTTATACTCCGCCGGAATACGGGAGTTAAGGTCATCCCTTGAGGTGATGAAATCCCCAAGCAGGCCTTCTAGAAATAAAAAAGTAAGTAATTCACTATCAAAAGTATTGGAAAGCACTAAAGGTGGTACATTTAACCCTTCAAGTAAATGTGAGGTGAGTCCACAAAGTGGTGCATTTAACTCCTCACACAAACTCAAAGTGAGTCCACACCTTAGGACACTAATGAGATCAAGAAAGCACAAAATGGGAAAAACTTTGTGAAACACTCAACGCTTTTTTAGGTAGACCCATCCCTTGAATATGGTGCTGAGATTACATCCAAAGGGCTGAACAATGGGTGATTAAAAAAAGCGAGTCCAACAACCCAATTTAGCTAACAAGATCAATCAAAAGTACTATAAGATTGCTTATCAATACTTCTCATAAGCGCAAAAGGGTTTGAATCATGGAGTATTTAACTTTCCAAGTAAACATGAAGCAAGTCCACAAAGTGCTGCATTTAACTCTTCATGTAAACCAGGAATGAATCCATGCCCTAGATTACTCAATAAGATTTTTTTGATATTGGAACCAAGAATTACTTAATGTTTAAACACAAGCATTCACTTAAACACGAACTTGTATGAAAGAAAATCTATGTTCATTCATTTCCCATTAAGAGCATTAATTGAAATATGTTCTATAAAAGCATGTAAACACTCAAGCCAAACACATGAGAGATTAATTTTATGCCCAAACCAAGTATTATAGAGATTGTAAGAACTCACCTTAGGTCCAAAGATCTGCAATCTAGAATTTAGCACACATCTGAGCAAGAAACAAGAGTAAGAAAGAGGAGGCAAAGGCCAAGAAGACATTGTGCTTCCATTCCACCATTGAAATGTTTTGTCCCCATCGATGATAAAAATTGTGATACATACTCCAGTCACTGTGGAACTACAGCTAGAACAATTAAGGTGGGATCTATGGAGCTTATCAAGGCATTGCTTTTTCTTCTAACATGGTAGTTATAAACACTCCCACCAAACTCAGAGTTTACCCCAAATTACAAACAATTTGGGCAAATGGGTGGATAGCACAAGTAATGCTTTGCTTGAGAGAGAGTGTTAATGGTTGGGAGGATTTACCTTTTCGATAGGCTATGCTGCAATGGTATTGGGTAAAGTTGAGGAGTCAGACAAAAACAACACTCTCCCACAATGAGATGCGATGGGACAGCTACGATGCGATGTTGGCACAATTACCAGCTGGAAAGAGAATGTTAATGTTCTAGATTATACTAATGCTAATTCTAATGACAATGCTAATCCAATCTTCATGCTAAAGAAAAAGCTCCACTGTGACATGTACGTATGGAATACTATCTTAACTCTACTTTGCGTTATGAAGAAGCTATGATGCAGACCAGATTAGTGTAGTGGGAAAAAGTAACAAGAGTATAAAGCAGGCAAAGACACAGTATTGGCATGTCCATCTTTCACATTTAGTATTATAATTGAAAGGTAGACCGCCTGTTTATGGTTCCCGAGAGGTGCTCGTCGAAAGTAACATTTGTACATTCCCTCCTCGCATAAAAAAGATGCCTTGGTTTGTGAACGTTATTTAAATCAGTCTCTATCGATCTCGCATCTAAAATCTGCAACCATTCTTTAGACTATGCAGCTCACAAAAAATATTTAACATGCAGCCAAATGCATAACATAGTGCACTTTTAAAGTCAAACCTTTTGGAGGAAAACATTAAATATGGTTTTGATCTCTATCTTGATATCTGATCCAAGCCTCTCTCCAACTTGCTCTAATGATGTTTACTATTGAGAAGTAAAAATGTTGAGTTTTTTAAGCATGTTCTAATCATTTCTAAAAATAATAGAATAGTAGATCTTAAGAATCACCTAGATATTACTGCAAAAAGCCTCTACATGCAACCTGCTTTAAGATATATAATATCCCTTTGTACTAGTGCAATATGATTTTGGAAGGGAGACATTCTAATTCTCAGGCAGCCAAAAATGTGGGGTCAACTATATAGTTAACGATCATCAAGTTCGATATCACCAAAAAAAATTTAACCTCATAATTGTTATCCAGCATTATCTTTCATTTTGCTAACAAATGCTTATTCATACTTCACAATGGACCAGGTCGTGGCCACAAATTTTCAAAGCTGAGGAAGATTACCAAGTCTCATTGGGTCTGTGTTATATGCAGGAAAAGTACAGATTTTGACTTGTTACAGAATTTCACAAGCATTGCTTTACATGCAAAAACCAGACTCAAAAGATACTCAAAAACCGTTTAATAGAAACTCAAAAGAGACTCGAAACATGACCCAACCAGACTTTTGAATGTCGATTGCTAACCAGGGACAAAACCCGATTCAATACACATTAAATTCCTTCAACTGTTAATGTTCGACATCTCTGTCCAAAACTGAATTCAATAAACTACTAAACTCCAATGAAAACCAATGCTAAGAATTAGTTTTTGAGTTATAAGTAAAACAAAGATCTTTGGATTCTGATTTCCAAAACAGAAATGGTGGGTGCCAAAATGTGTGGTGTAAAAGTGACCACTTCTGTGAATCCTTGCATTCAAGAATACCCAATAATGAGCTCTCGAATATCAATTCACAGCTCTCTATCTGTGGAGTGCATGAATTGTTATGAGGCCCTCAAATTGACTGAGTTGAACCCATGCAAGTACACCACAGAATGAGATATTCAAAGATGAGAAGCAAGAATGCTAATCTCCATTGAATCGAGTTCTTGAATGCAAATGAAATTAATCTATATGATTGTAATGCAAGAAATAAACTAATTTATTGAAATGAATCTATATGCAATGCAAGAAATAAACTACTTCACTAATTAATCTATATGAAAATTAAACTAAAACAATGAAATAAATTACACTAAAATGTTATGAGTATTAAACTATATGAAAATATGCAATCTAAATAATGAAATTCAAAGCTCTAATGTTGTCAATAAAATCTACAGCATAATGATAGTATGAAAATTCTGGATCTTAATTGAGAAGGAGGGGGCTCCTTATATAGGAAAATGTGGAAGATATTGCATCTCCAAGAGCAATGTGGGATTAATGCAAAAAGAGGAGAGAAATTTGATTTTTAGAAAGTGTGTAGGAAAAAGGAATTTTATTTATTTCATTTATTTTTAATTGATTTGTTTCCTTTTTTCATCACAAAAGATCTTTTGAGAGGATATTATTTATTTTAAAAGAATAATTTATTTTTAATTAATTAAATAAGATTATTTAATTAATAGATGAGTATTAATTAAATAAAATAAAATCATTTAATTAAAAAGGGTTTTAATTAAATAAAGTTATTTTATTTAAGAAATATTACTTTCAATTAAATAAAGTTATTTTATTTATTTAAAAGGGACTATTTCTTTTAATTAAATAAAATTGATGAAATGATCAAACCTTAGGGAAAATTGAAATAATTGAAATAGTTACGATTTGATCAAGAAGTTTGATTCGAATATATTGTAAAGCATTGATTCAAAAAATTGATATTGAATAAATTGAATAAATGGGGCCCAAAGTCTAGGCGACCATTTTAGAGTGCATACATCATCTAGTCTAAAACTTTCATCGATTTGCTAGAAAGAAATGATTTCACCAATTGAATCAACACTTTAGAAAAATTTCTTGCTTGTAATGTTTTTCAAATCCATATCTCAAGTATAAGTTTATCCATTTGATACTTTTAATCCTGATAAAGGTAAAGTTATTTCAGTTCTTGGATCAAATTTGTGCATTTCTAGCTCGGATTGAGTTAGGATGTTGATTTGATTAAGTGTTCCTCTTTTTTCATGATGAATTGATTCCTTGATTGTTTGATACTTGTTGATGAATCCTTGCTCCTGTAGAGTAGATTGCCCCTAATCTGATATTGATTTCATTTGTGGGACTTTAGGACAATTCTTCGATTAGGTGACCAAAATCTTTGGGTACTTGCAAATGCAGCTTGTGGGGTTTTATTATGACATGTACAAATGCTGGTGAATGCAATATTTATAGGGTGACCTTCTAAGTATGCAAACTGACTTGGACTTTCAATGGTGCCTGTTT
The DNA here is from genome assembly GCA_027943335.1 of Chamaecyparis obtusa. Lineage (NCBI taxonomy): Eukaryota > Viridiplantae > Streptophyta > Pinopsida > Cupressales > Cupressaceae > Chamaecyparis > Chamaecyparis obtusa. The sequence goes on from BSBK01011438.1 coordinate 418,001, forward strand.
GCCAGGTTTTCACCGATTGAATGGATCAAGCTCTCTTTTTGTATTTTCAAAGCTTTTTCTCTTTTTTTTTGCTACCAAGGCGCCTATTGCTAGGTTTTCACCAAGGTACTTTCTTTTCTTTTTCTCTTTTTTTGTATTTTCTCTTTTTTTCAAAAAAAAAATTTGTATTTTCTTTATCACCTTGGTGCCTATTTGCTAGGTTTTCACCAAGAGATAGTTTTTTTAATGTTTTTGCTTTCTTCATGCTCAATTTTTCACTATTTTTGATCTTTTCTCTTTTCAAATGTTTTTGGTATTTTCCATTTTCCATTTTTTTTTGTATTTTCAAGGTCTCTTTTGAACTATATACAATAAATAGGATGCTTCTTCATCTGATACTCTTTATACTCTTTGATCTGCCTCAAGTGTGGAACTTTTTAAGATGTATGCTATTTATGGGCTCTTGTAATTCTTCTCCATCACAATCTGACAATTTGTATGTACCTGTCCCAAAATCTTCAACAATAAGAAACGGACCTAGCCAATTAGCTTCCCACTTGCCTTTCTTTTCCCTTTCTGCTTGGTTCTTCGGATTCTCTCTTAGTACTAGATCTCCTATCTGAAAAGGTCTTGGCTTGATGTGTTTATTGTAGGCTTTTGACATCCTATTCTGATATACCTTTAAGTGATCAAAGGCTTCTCTTTGTTTCTCATCCAAGAGTTCTAGTTCATGTAACCTTGCAACCCTATAGTCTTCTTATGCTATTAATCTGTGCATGGATATCCTTAAGGATGGAAGTTCCACTTCTAAAGGCAAAACTGCTTCTGTTCCAAACACTAAGGAGAAGGGTGTGGCCCCTTTCAGCATCCTTATGCTAGTTCTATATGCCCATAGAGTAGGATTTATCTTTATGTGCCAATCCCATCCTAAATTATCCACTGTTCTCTTTAAGATCTTCAATATGTTCTTATTGGTCGCCTCTGCTTGTCCATTACCTTGTGGGTAATAAATTGAGGACGAATGATGTATCATATGGAACTTGGTGCATAATTCTTTGATATCTTTGTTCTTGAAGTGCTTTGCATTATCCGTTATTATGGCATGAGGTACGCCATATCTACAAATTATGTGATTTAGGATAAACAAAGAGATTTGCTTGCCAGTTGAACTAGATAGGGGTACAGCTTCCACCCACTTTGTGAAATACTTTGTGGCTGTGATGATGAATTTATGTCCATTGTAAGATGGAGGATAAATCATACCTATTAAGTCTAAGCCCCATTGATAAAAGGGCCATGGTGTGGTCATTGGATGTAGTTCTTATGCTAGTACATGTATCAAGTTTCCATGGAATTGACACTTCTTATAGGTTTTAGCGAAGTCAAAAGAGTCTCATTCTATTGTAGGCCAAAAATATCCTATCCTAAGAAGTTTCTTAGCTAGAGATAATCCATTTGAGTGTGATCCAAAAATTCCTTCATGGATTTCTTGTAAAGCTAACTTTGATTCTTCCTTTTCTAGACATCTAAGGAGCATCCCGTCAAGACTCTTTCGATACAACATTTGAGAGATGATTGTGTATTTAGCTGCTTGTCAAATAAAACTTTTCTTTTGGTTTCTTGTTTGGTCTATAGGAAGGGTTTGTTCTTTTAGGTAGGTATAAATTTGTCCATACCAAGGCGATTCAAAAGTAGTGAGAAAAAAAATGGTGTGAGGGTGGGTAGGGTCATACGTTGGTTGAGTTTCTTCTTCTACTAGGAATTCATATCTACCATTCTGATCAGGCATCTACAATAATGAAGCCAAAGTAGCCATAGCGTCTGCTGCTTTGTTTTTATCCCTTGGTACTTGTTCAAAAGAGATGAGTGCAAAGTATTTCTTAAGATTGTCCATCATAGTCTTGTAAGGAACCAACTTGTCATCTTTCATCTAATATTCTTCATTTACTTGATTAATGACTAGCTGTGAGTCTCCATATACTTTTAATTCGGTTATTTTCCATTCTATTACTAGCTTGATCCCAATGACCAATGCTTCATATTCGGCTATATTATTAGTACATGGAAATAATAACTTGTATGACTTTGGAATGGTAGAGCCTTGAGGAGAAATAAGGAGTATGCCTGCTCCGGAGCCATGATGTGTGTATGAACCATCAAAGTAGAGTTGCCATGTTTTTGCTTCAATGTGCACTATTTCCAAATCTGGAAATTCAATATGTATGGGCTGATTATCATGTAATGGTGCTTCGGCTAACTGATCAGCGATGACTTGTCCTTTGATATCTTTTCTATCAACATATTCTATATCAAATTCACTTAGAACCATAACCCATTTTGCTAGTCTTCCATTCAAGGCCATCTTGCTTAACAAGTATTTTACAGGATCAATCTTAGCAATAAGTCTGATTTTATGGGCTAGCATATAATGTCATAGTTTTTGGGAAGCAAAAACCATTTCTAAACATGCCCTTTCCATGAAGGTTTAGTTCAGCTCGTATGTCACCAAGGTTCTACTAATGTAGTAGATAGCCTTTTCTTTTCCATTTTCATCTTCTTGTGCCAAGAGTGCCCCCAATGAATTTTCCATTGCTAAAACATATAGAATTAGGGGTTTTCCTCTAATAGGTGGCATTAAGATAGGTGGATTCATTAGATATTTCTTGAGTAACTCAAAGGCTTCTTCACATTTGGACTCCCATTTGAATGTAGCATCTTTGTGCAATAGTTGATTAAAGCTATGACATTTTTCTGCTAACTGGGAAATGTACCTTCGAATAGATTGTATCCGCCCTTGGAGAGACCTCATTTGGCTTATATTTTTGGGTGCCTCCATTTCCATTATAGCCTTTACTTTGGCAGGATCCACTTCTATGTCTTTTGCTGACACAATGTACCCTAGCAGTTTACTAGATTGAACGCCAAAAGCACACTTCTTGGGATTAAGCCTTAATTTGAATTCTTCTAATCTATCAAATATTCTGGCCAATATAGGTAGATGTTCCTTCCTTAAGTGTGATTTTTCCAATATATCATCTACATAATCCTCCATGAATTTGTGCATCATATCATGAAAGATCGTGGTCATGGCCCTTTGGTATGTTGCTCTAGCATTTTTCAAGCCAAAAGGCATAACATTCCAAAAAAATGTGCCCCATGCACAAGTGAAAGCCATTTTATCTTGATCCTCATGTGCTATCTTGATCTGGTTATACCCGCTAAATCCATCCATAAGTGAGAACATAGAGTGTCCTACTGTTAAATCCACAATAGCATCAATGCTAGGTAGTGGAAAGTCATCTTTGGGACATGCGAGATTCAAATCTCTGAAATCTGTCCATATTCTGATGGACTTATCTGCCTTGGAAACTGGGACTATGTTAGAAATCCATTGGGCATAGTCTATAGCTCTTATGAACCCCACAGTGAGTAGTTTTTCTAGCTCCACTTTGACAAGTAATGCTATATGTGGGTGCATTTTCCTTAGCTTTTGCTTAACTGGTCTAGCTCCTTCTTTGATGTTAAGGTGATGCATTATCAAATTTAGATCTAACCCTGGCATATTATCATAGGACCATGCAAAATTGATTTGCCTTTCTTTGAAAAATTGGGTGAACTCTACTCTTTCTTCATCTGATAGTGATGTTGCTAGATGTATGAACCTCAGCTCTGTTTCTGTCCCAATGTTTACCTTGTCTGTGGGTTCAATCAAAATTGCAGATCTCTCTTCATAGTAATCAGGTATAACATCCAAACTCCCTTCTAAAGGTACTACTGTTGGGTTTTCACCTTTAGAAACATCCTTTATTTCTTCTTTTTTTTCTTTTGAATCTAGAGTTGCCACGATGTGGTTTTCAACGCTTGATTCTTTTTCATTTTTTTCATTTTTTTCATTTTTTTTTCATTTTTCTCATTTTTTCTGGATTGGGAGTTTGGATGCTCCCCTTGGCCATTTCTGTTTGATAGTACCTAGTAGAAGAAGGCTCAACCGTGTTGAGGTATTGGGACAGCATATTGTCGTTCAGGAATATAGGCAACGTATTAAGTTCCATGGCATCCCAATCAATTAGATCAGACCGAACAAGCAGCAATGGGTCAATAATTGGGTTTGTGTCAACGGATTTTAATGTTTATATCTCATTATTAGAAAACTCATATGTTGTATCTGGAGGGTCTCGAACATGGGCTTCCTTGAGGTGTTCTAAAGAAGAAGGATCAAAATCTTCTTCACTAGACTCCACTACAGTTTCTGTTGGATAAAACTTGTGTATATTAAATCTAATGTTTGACACTTCTATAGTAGGTCTCCCTAGAGGTACATATGGTTCCATTAGCCATGTATTCATTTCTACTTCAATTCTAGGGGTACCATTTGATGTTTCTTGGTTGGAACTAGATGCTTGATATGCCATTGATTCTATCACTTGTCCCTTGTTTTTAGCATAAGTGTGTATCACATCAATGCCCTTATCTTGGCATGATTCCTTAGATAGGGTCTCCCATTCCCAATCATTTGAATCTTCATCACTATGAGATTCCAGTTGTAATATTTGTTCATATGTTTTGGAATTGTGTTTTTGTGTGTACCCTTCTTCAAGGTATCCTACCCCTGTTTTCTCTTTTGAATCTTGCCATGTGGACTCTAGGGGTTTGATTAACCCTTCATTTCGGGTGCCCAAGGGTCCTTCACCTTTATAGCCCATCTTTTGCATGATGGAGAATCCTTTCCCATATTGATGTTTGGGAATGCTAGGATTTTGGATATGTTTCACATGAGCACTTGATTCCTCATCTTTGTAGAGCCAATTTAGAATTTCATTATCTTCATCATCCATGGTGGATGATGTACTTGCCCTTACAAAATTGTCATTGTATTTACGTGGCATGTTTAAAGGTTTGCCAAATGATTTGGGTGATAAGGGCAAGTCCATCATAAATAAGGAGTATTCACCCACTCCTTGTTGCTTGATTTTACATTGCTTATCAAATTTTTTCATCATTTGATCCATCTTTTCATAATGAGTTTCTTTGATAAGTCTTTTATTTTCTTGGGCAGCATCTTCTTTTGTCTTTTCAATAATATTATCCTCATTAACCTTCTCTTTTCCCTTAGTTGATGTAGTTAGGTTAATGAGTTTTGGATTTTCTTTCACAACAAATTCTTCTTTTACCTTTTCCTTTCCTTTCCACAATGGAAGGTCCTTAGAACTTTGACCTTGTTCTATTTGAGGAGTCTTTGATCCTTCTACATTATGTGCTACCAATGAATCATTGATGGGCTTAATATTATTACAATATTGAAATGGATTTAAGTCTCCACTTATCATGATTTCTTGACCTTGGTGTGGGAACTTAAGACATTGGTGATATGTAGAAGGTACAGCTTGCATTTCATGTATCCAAGGTCTCCCTAATAGGATATTGTAGGTTAGTTTTAGATCCAAGACTTGGCATGTAGTTTCTTTTTGGGTAGGACCAACTCTTATAGGTAGGATTATGACTCCTCTAGAGGCTCTTTCCTCATCATCATATGCTTTTATGGTAATCTTCTTCTTTGGGTCAATTGCATCCTCCGAGAATCCTAAGGCTTTGACCAAGTTTAGTGTGCAAATGTTTAGACTAGCACCTCCATCTATAAGGACTCTTTTTACCCTATGCTTATGGATAAACACCTCAATATGCAAGGGTAAGTTTTGGGGATGATTGAGGGACATGTCATCTTGTTCTAAAAAAGATAAGCAATGAGGAGCTATTAAGTGTCCCACCATATTTTGAAATTTGTCCACCTCCAAGTTTAGAGGTACACTTGTTTCCAAGGCCTTTTGCAATATGTCCTTATGGGTAGGCGATAGTTTCAATAGCTCAAGGATAGAAATTTGAGCGGGAGTCTTTTGTAGTTGGTCCACCAAGTTATATTGTCTAGATGATGAAGTGGAAGCTTGATTAGATACCACCACCCTTGGTGCATTGTTAGGTACGATGACTCTTGAAGCTTGTCCTCTTGTGACCACGTTAGTAGATTCATTTTAGCCTTTTCTTTGACTATGATCACATTTACACTTTGTTCCTCTTCACTTAGGGTGTTGATGATATTATCATAAGTTTGAGCGTAATTGACCTTTTCATTTCCTTTCTTGTGGGCTTGATTGGAGTTGGATGACTCACCTTTTTCATGACTTACAAAGGGGTTTTTATATGTTGTATGGTCCACATTGTTTTGAGGACCTTCTACTTGTATGACATTGTTGTCAATTAGCCCTTGCACCATGTGTTTCAATTGTAAACACTCATTGGTCAAATGACCTCTTTTGCGGTGATATTCACAATGTTGTGAGTCATTCCACCAATAAGGCTTAACCTATGGTTTGTAATTTTGAATATCTGGCAAGGCTATGATTTGACTATTCAACAAAGTTTTTAGGACATTCTCCAAAGGTTCACCTAGATAGGTGAATTTCATCTTTGTATAATTGGAGGGTGGTTTTGGTTTGTCCCACGTCTTGTTATTGGAATTGTTGGTGTTATTGGAAGAATTGTTGGAAACATATGGAGCCTTATTTGCTTGATTCACGTTGTTTGTAGAATTAGCTCCATAGGTTAAAATAAATGGAGTCACCTTTAAATTATGGGATTCGACTACCCCATCATTCACAAGATTTTTGTTGTTTCTTTTGTTCCATGTTTTAGCTTTATCATTGTGATTATTCGACCCCTGATTGTTAAAATACTTAGGAACATAAATATTATTATTTCCATTATTATTGTTGTTGTTGTTGGCCTTAATATCCTTAAATAGTTTGATTTCACCTCTCTTGACTAGGACGTCCTCAATTTTAACTCCATTCTCGATGAGTTTTTCAAATGTGGGTGGACATTGGAGTTGTAATCTATAATTAATTTCTGACGTCAAGTTATTGGTGAAGATTTCCATTTTCTCCTAATCCGGGATACTTCGTGGATACCTTGCAAAAATGGTCCTCCACCTTTGTAGGAATCCTAGGAAGGACTCCCCATCTCTTTGTTTGGTATCACACAATTTGAGCATCGTGATTTTGTGCTCAATGTTATAGGAGTAATGGGTTATAAATTTAGAGGCTAATTCCTCAAAGGTTTCCCCTAGTGGTATTTTAGAAAACCACTCCATAGCGGATCCTCCTAAGCTTCTTGGGAAGAGTCTCATTAAGTATGTGTCATCATGCATAAACTCTATACTTAGGGCACAAAATTCCCTTAAATGGTCTTGTGGGTCTGTTTTACCCATATACTTGTCATATTTAGGAAAGACCGTGTTGAAGGGAAAAGGTGACATGTGAAAGCTTTTGTCAAATGGAAATGGACATAAAGCTTCTATGGAGAAGGCTTTCGGTTCCGCCGCCTTCTTTAAGTTATCAATTTTCTCTTGGAAGGCTTTGATTTGCCTTGTCATCGCATTCATAGGATCTTCTTGTTGTTGATCCTTTTTGAGCCTTTCTACATCAAAGTCATAAGGGAGTTTGACCCCCTTTTGTGCTAGATTAAGGAAGAAGTTCTCTCTATCCTTATCGATTATTTTCTCCATGACTTCAAGAAACTCTATGTCTTGAGCCATCCGCTTGGCTTTTTCTTCAAGTGTTTCTTTAGATTTGTGGTTGGCATGGTTGTGATAATTAGAATTTTGATATGCCATTTCTTCAACCCTTGGTTCAAACAAGTTGGTGTGTACCTCTTCTCTTAGGTTGGGATCTTTGAAAATGTTTTCACACACCACTTCGGGTATTGGGTACATGCAATTAGTACTATCTCCTGGTAATGCTCCCCTATAGGTATGAGATCTTGTTGAAACCGGCATTCAATGTACATTCATTCTCGAAAAGTCCTTGATGATGAGGATTGTTTTATTTATTAGAGAAGATTTAAAATATAAGATTCTTTGTAATGGATAATCTCTCACTCGTTTATGTATTTCAAACACACAGTCACACATACACTTGTCTCTTTTTAACCCTTTTAAACATAAGATGTTTTGTTTGTAGAATGTTCTCACGGGTTTTCACAAGAAAGAACTTCAAGCACCTACCTTAGCACAATTTTGGTTCGTAAACATGGCTCTACAAGGTGGTCTTAGCTACTTTATCAAGGTTTTAGTAAAGATTCCATTCAAAATGGATCTTAACCGTTCATCCCCCAAGTATGTTAAGGGGCTTCCCACATGCACCGAAGTACAATTTTGCCTAATCCGTAAGGACTACTAAAGGAAGTTCGAAAGGGTTAAGATCCTTTTTTCATCCACCCCATTAAGGATGTATGCGTTTCATTTTATAGTGGGTCGGATCCTCACGGTTTAAGCAAGTGTATCCCACTTTGGGTTGTCCCTCTCATCGGCCTTATTAAAGCAAACTCAGGAGGTGAGCCCGCTAAATCTCTAGTTGTTCAAGTTAAAATGAGGAAAATGAACCTTTGGTTAAGATTTTGGGAGTTTGATTCACCAAAAGGTGAAGAGCATATCCCTAACTTTTCCTTCGATTCGCAAGCACTTCAAAAACACTATTGTTCTTTTTCAACCTCTTGACAGGGAGGTTCTTATAAAATTTGAAGTGTGAATTGATTTTCCTTCTTAATTATGCTAGGTTTGTCAACTTTGAATGCCGCAATATAAGGGATTTGCAAGCTTGTTTAGGAAAATACCTTTTCAATGTAGCTAGCAATAGACTAGGGGCATTTTTACATAGTCAATTTTTTCATGCTTTTCCCTTACCTTAGCGATATTTTTGCTTCCTCCTCCAACAAATTAGTCAACAAAGTTCGATTCACAATGAGTAAAAATGAGCTTTGATCTAACTAAGCAAAACTTGATAATAAAACTAATTAGTTTTAAGGTACCTTTACCTCACCAACGCCTTTGTAATAGCTTTGCCTCCTTGATTAGGCCTCTTCTCTGTTTTCTATCTCTTTTCCCGTCTGTGTATTTATCTGTAAAAAAAAATGACAGAGAATTTAATAGACAAATTTATCAAATTAATGGCAAATTCACTAAAACTCCTGCAGGCGACATTGTCAAGCAAGTATGTGGCATTTAATTCAGCGTACGCGTCATTTTAATAGAAGCGAGCGACACTATCCAGTGCCTCAAGCGATTCTATTGAAATAATACGCGATGTTTAATTTAATGTACGCAGTACTTAATAGAACAGATGTGAGATTTTAATGAACATACGCAAAATTTTATTCTACAAAGGTGACAAAATAAAGCATATAAGTAACTTTTAATAACACAAAGGTAGATAGCTGGTCATTTTCCAAATGTTGAAATATTATATGTCCACAACTTTTAATACTGAGCAGGTGACATTTCTTTCACCAGAGGCATGGTATCTTTGCGATGTACGCGGCTTTTAATTCAACAAACGTGACATTTCTTTCGATAAACGCATCTGTCTGTAGGACCTTTGCAGTTTTATCCAGAATGAAGGCATGACTTGATCATACATAAGCGGCTTTTCTTTGTTGTACGCAAATTTTCTTTGTACGTACGCGTGATTTCTTTCCCTGTGTCTACAAATAGCAAGCAAAATATAGCAATTCTAACAAATATATGATGGATTTAGGGACAAATTTGTGATTCAGAGGCTTAGAGCCCCACGGTGGGTGCCATTTTGTGTACAAGGGATTGTACCTTCATAGGATTAGTATTAATTATCAATAAATCAAATAGTAAAGAATTTAAATAACCACACCTAAAGCACTATTCAATTTCAACAAATAATCAATTAAGCATCCTATGGATCTCTAGTTAGGAAATGTTAATGCAAAGCTCTCAACAAGCTTCCATTAATGACAATCCTAAAATGAAAATTGAACTTTTAAATGCTAAATGCTAACAATTATATCACTATTATGCTTTATGAAAACAAATTGTAAGAGGTTTGATGCAATTCAAGGATGTGTGGATTAATTATGAGGGATTTAGGCCTTCCTTTTATAGAATTCTCCAATGGTAGGGGGTTGAGTCCTTGGTTCCACCCTTTGGGGACAATGCAAAGTTTGTGTTTTCAAAGCTTGGGACAAGAAGACAAAATGAGTGGACAAGATTCTTTCTCACTTTGAGTGATTGAGATCAAATTTCCACTTGATCCATGTGAGTTGATTCTCTTAATCTCATTGGTCGATGGATTTCACTCTCATTTTTGGTTATTGAGAGTAATTCATTTTATTTAATTGATTTAATAGATTTATTTTAGCCACTTACCCCATTTAATTCAAACTATACAATTAATCACTTAATTATATTTTGTTTTGATTCCACTTGATTGAAATGTCATCAATTTAGCTTGATATTGAATTAGAATTTGATTTTCATTTTGATTGGCTAATTATGCTTTGTGATTCCATTGATTCAATTAAGTCCCAAGTTTTCTTTGATTTGCCTTGATTTTGCTTTGATTTTGTCGTTAAATTGTCCTTGTCCATTTTCAAGTGATTACAGACACTATTAGATATTACACACATTACAAAGTATTCAATATGTGACCCAAATTTCCACCTCAAAGTAGGACACTCACTTTCCCATGAAAGGATAAAATAATTGATAAATATGATAGAAAAAGTTGAACACTAGGAGTTGTAAGGTGTATGATGTGTACTCTAAAAAGTGCACTTCTCTAAGTCATTATATCCAAGGGAATCCATGAGTGGGAAATCTTGAGAAAGCAACTTAGAGCTCCCTAGGCATGGAGTGCAAGGGTGTTATGAATGCTCTCAGCTAGAGCTATTAAGCCTATAACCTTGCTAGTAAACCATGCAATGGGACAATCAATGAAGACAAGGGCAAGAATGCCAATATCCTCAAGAAATCTAAATGAGAATGCAATGCAATACTATGCTAGAATGAAGATGCAAGCTAAGCTATGGAAATGAAAGATAGAAGTATTACAAATCCTTGCTAATTAAACTATGTGAGCTTAATCTATAGCATAAAAGAGATCTAAGCTATGAATGCCATGATAATGAAACTATGATGCAAAGATGAAACTAAAATAGCATGTGAATGCAAAAGCCAAGAATGCTCCAAATCTTCAAAAGCTCCAAAGTGACCTAGAAAACCTGCAGCATAACATTAGCATCAAAACTCAAGATCCCTAAAATGAGAAGAGAGCTCTTCTTTTATAAGAAATGAGAATCAACGGACGATGGAGATTAAGAGCCAAAAGATTTAATCAATGATGGAGATAAAAGAAGGATCAATCCATGTGCACAAGATTCCTCCAATGAGAAAATAAGAGTTAACTTTATGTCCATATGAGAGAAAAAGTGATTTTTCTTTATTTGCTTTATTTGTGCAACTTAGGATAAGAAGAAAAGTGGGGCTTTTTTATTTAATGAAAGGGAATTCCTTTTAATTAAATAAAGACTTAGGATAAAATGGTTAATCCATAGAAAATAATCAAATAAATGATTGAATTAGGATTTGATTAGGAATAAGCAATTGATGATTTAGCAAATAATGCTAGAAAGGGGGCTAATAGTCTAGATGACTATTTTTAGGTGTATACATTTGCCCCTCTTTGACTAATGTGTGATCGATCTGGGAACACATTACATCAAAGAATAGATCAGCCAAGAAGTCAAGAGATAGCCAAGAAGGCAAAAAGATAGCCAAGAAGGCAAGCGATCTGACTCCAAAGAATGAAGTGCAAAGAGATAGAAAATAGAAAATTCTGCATGGTCAGCCTAGTAGTGATAGTACTGAACACTTAAGAAAGAGATGGACAGTACTAGAACTCAAGAAGAGAACTAATATGTCAAGCGCAAAGATAGATCGATCAGAGAAAATGGAATGGTCAAGCATATGCTCTGGAGAATAGCCAATAAGATATGATGTGTCTGCCCCCTCGGGATCGAAAGTGAAATCTGGTAGAGGGAATGCAGAAGCAAGAGCAACATGATCAAATCACTAGAAATCATAATCGAAGAGAGAGCACAGAATAACCATCAAGCAATGAAGATATGCCCCAGCAAAGATTGAAGGAGAGATGAAATGAATGAAAGTGAATGAAAGTGAATGAAAGACTAGAAGTTTGAAAGAGATGGGGATGAAGAAGTGAAGAATGCCCCAGTGAAGATCGAAGGATCAGGCCTCAAACGATTAGCCAACTACGCGGAAGAAGGAGAAATGTGATTTTGGTGATCAAGGTGAACTTAGATTTTGGTTTCGATCTCGAAATGAATAGAAAATGATGTGATATGAAAGACAAGAAGTGAACGACATGATCAGGAAGAAGCAAAAGGTGAGCGCAGTCCGTAAAAGGTGAAAGGAGAGCTCTCTCCATATGCAAGATGCAAAACTAATCTAACATGAACCTAAGAATGCAAACTACTATGAAAAGATAGTTTACTTGCAAGGTTACAATGCCAATAGACATCTAATTATCATCATCAAGCGTTATTGGTAGCATCGTAAGATCATACAATACACACTAGTATAACTATGTGGATATGAATATGATCTATATCAGATAGATATGTGGGAATCTCACCTAGGCACCAAAGACATGTAAGTCAAGATGACTAGTGCAGTGAGATTAACATAAGTTTTGATATGGCAAGATTATGCTCATATCAAGACACAAGAAAGTCAGGATAGCTATAAGCATGCACTTGAGAAAAATAGTCAAGGCTAATACCTTGTCAATCCGCAGTGTCAAGTAAGACCAGCATAAATGCTCATGACAGTTAGGATCAACAAAATATGCCCACAAGAAGAAAGCAAAATAAAATGTGTCCTCATGCCCCAGTCTTCTAGCTCGGCATCATCGAAAACTATTAGGGATAGAACACTCATCAAAGAAATCATCATAGATAGCACACAAAGAAATAAAGTCAACCAAATCTCAGCAAGTGCGTGTGTGTAGGTCATAGAGTCAAACTTTGAGTATCACATCTGCCAATGAGAAATATTATATCATACTAGACTACAGGTAAAGATATCTGATAAGTGTTGAGAAACACTTGACGCAAGGGTAGTGTTGAGAAACACTATTTGGGGTGGTGTTGAAAAACACCATTTGAACCAAGTTGCCCCAGAAACCCAGACGCACAAAGAGACCCAAGATAAGCCCAAAACAAAAAATGCCCCCTAGACTAAGACAAGAATCAATTCCAGGCTAAGAGAGGCAAAGCGAGAAGTGGAGTGAAGGAGCGCCACACAAGACTAATAGACATAGATGCAGAGGGTCTCAAGTAGTTCCTGTTTCCAGGTTTTCACCACTTGATAGAATTTTTTTTCAGGACTTTTTATAAAAAAATTTGTATTTTTGCTACCAAGGCACTTGTTTCCAGGTTTTCACCAAGGCACTTTTTCAATTTTTTTTTTTAATTTTTTTTTTTGGTGAGACATCAAAGCGCCTATTGCTAGGTTTTCACTAGGATGCTCAATTTTTCAAGACATTTTATGCTTTTTAGGATTTTTTCAGCATCATATATGATTTTTTTGGGAATTTTTTCAGGATCGTAAAATATGTACAAAGGATGCCCCCAGACAGAAATGGGCATCAAGGAGGGAACTTCTTTAGATGTAGAACAGTGATAAGCTTGGAAAGCTCTACTTCCTCTGATGTAGATAACTGATAGGCCCCATGCCCAAATGCTGCAACTGTGATGATAGGAGGTCTCAACCAGTTTGACTAATAATAACCAGCCCTAAGCAATGTTTGATCTAGCAAAGGATCATTAGAATGTGATCCATATATGCCATCGTGGGTTTCAGCTAGCACCTTTCTGACTCCTTTATTTCTAGACACTTAAGGAGAGTTCTGTCTAGACCCTTCCTATACAAGTCACCAGAGATGAGGGCAAAGTGGAAGGTATGAAGAAGGAAATGGCATGGTGGATTTTCAAGAATAATATGATCTAGGAGATATGAAAAGATGGTGGGATTGTAGGATTTGTGGGCAGGATAGCGTAATTCATCCACCAGGAACTTGAAGTGGGATTTATGCTTTGTCAATTGTAAAATGGATGCTGAAGTAACCAAGGCATTAGCAACTTTGATCTCAGCTCCAGGAATGGGCTGAAATATGATAGATGTGAAATCATTCTTGAAAAATTTCACCATTTTTTTGTAGAGAATCAGCTTGTCATCTTTTATTTGACAATCATTATTTTTGAGAAGATCTTTATTTTTACTTTTTTTAGGTTCGGATACTGCCACAATGTGGTTTTCACCATCCAACCATTGCTCTTTTCTTTTGATTTGATGATTGAGATACTTGATTTCTGATTCAGTCCTTTTTGTTGCTGGTTCACTAGTGGAAGAAGTAGCTGTGAGATCTGATTTTGCGAGATGAAATGAAGTGATTGGTTCAATAGTATTTATGCGAGGGGTGTCATCTCTGGTGACAAGAGAGGTTGAGCCTATAGGGTAGGCTCCAAAAGTGTGAAGATCTAGATTCGTCATAAAAGGACCAGCATAGTCTACTAAGGCAATACGAGGAACAAAATCATCAGACCCTACACGAGACTCATCAACTACGTTGGGTTGGTCATTATAAGTATGAACCATATCAACATCCATATCCTTCATGGAAGATTCTTCTGAAGTAGAGATACTCATGTTGCCTCTTTGTAGCAGTCGCACAATGTTGCGATGTTGTTTGTCATAGCTCAATGATTCATTAGGCACATAGGTTCTAGACATAGAGGTCTCAACCATATTATCATTAGGTATGTCTTCCTGTCCCCAAAGAAGTGAGGTAGAAGGAAGACCATCTCCCATTTGAGCCACAGTGTGCAATGGTGACTCATATGTATCTGTGTCTGAATCACTAATCATGGGAGTATTACCAAACACTATCATAGCAAAAGTGGAAGGCTTCATCTTATCAAAAGGTCTCCCATATGATCTAGGAGGAGGCATAGCAACAAAGGAATTCAATGTGTATTCACCCATACCCATACTCATCATTTTGAATGTTTGTTTAGCCTTGATCATGGAAGTACTAGAATCATCAAAAGGTTCATTGTGAGGAACGAATGTTTCAACAGCAGTAAGAGTGTTGATAGCAATAGTATGGTCTCTAGAAATCACAACTCCAATGCCATTGTATGGAAATTTGATGCACTGATGATAAGTAGAAGGAACAGCCTGCATGTCATGGATCCAAGGATGACCCAAAAGAATGTTATTTTCGAGTGGGATGTCCAATACTTGGAAACTAATATCTTTTGTGACGGGGCCCACTTGGATAGGCATTGTGATAAGACCTTTGGAAGACCTTTCCACCTCGTCGTAAGCTTTTATAGTGATCTTCTTCGTAGAATCCACAATGAATTCTGACAAACCTAAGTGTTGTATCACATTGAAAGAAACAATATTTAACCCTGCACCATTGTCTATCAGGACTCGGCGGACTCTGGTGTGGTAGACTAGAACTTTGATGTGTAAAGCAAGATTATGAGGGTGGGCAAGAGATAAGTCATCTTCTACAAAAAGAGAGAGAGAGATAGAGAGAGAGAGAGGAGATGAAATATGGTTGACCATGTCCTAGAAATGGTCCGGATCAATGTCATTGGGGACATGTGTTGTATGCAGAGCTTCATCAAGAATTTCTCTATATGAAGGGGATAATTGAAGCAACTCAAAAATCGATATCTGGGGCGGTGTCCGTTGCAAGTGATGGATAAGATCATAGCTAGGGGTGGCTGAAGGAGCCGCTTGTTTGGAAGATGAGGATTGCTTAGGATCGGGTGCAGTTTTAAGGATAATTTTGGCTTGCCCCCTAGTAACAACATTCAATGTCTCACTTCGGGAAGATGAACCATCCAATGTTTGCAAGACCAATTTTGGCATACCATGGTTAGCATCTTTAACATTTTGAGATCTCATCATAAGAACACTCTCAACGGGCTCTACCATGTTGATCACAGGCGTATTAGAAGGATATGTGTACTTGATCTTTGCATCATGATTCTTCTTATTTTCTTGAGAGGACTCCCCCTTGTCATGCTTAGGTAGAGGATCCTTAAAAGTTGTGTGATTAGAATTTTTAGTTAAGCCATCGGTGGAAATTATGCCGCTATCGATGAGGTCTTGAATAGCATCCTTAAGTTTAAAACAATTATCTGTTGGATGTCCCTTATTTCTGCGATAATGACAATAATGATCTTCTCTCCACCAATCAGGCTTAACTGGCAGATCCCAGTTACAAGGTTTATCAAGAAGCGTAAGATACTTGTTGTCAACCAAAGTCTTAAGAATCACATTGTAAGGTTCTACCAACTTGGTATAGACTCATTTTTTAAATGAATTCTTTGGCTTATCTGCATACTGAGATTTAGGAGCACTGTGAGTGTTGGTAGCTTCTTGTTGTTTCACTACATAGATAGCACTAGAGAGGTTGAAAGTAGACTCTTTATCTTTTGGGACATCTACAACCCCATCATTGACAACATGCTTGTTTCTATTCCAAGGTTTGTTCTTGTCTTTGCCATTGCCTTTAGCATCTTTATTGGTAACAATATCACCCTTTCTTATGGCCACATCCTCAATTTGATATGTACTTTCAACCATGTCATTGAAAGATGAGAACAGTTGTTTCCTTAGATCATAAAATAGCTCAGGCACAAGAGTGTTGACAAAAATGTCAATCTTTTCACTTTCAGGTAGCAGACAAGGATATCAAGAATACAATGACCTCCAACGTTGCAAGTAAGTGGCAAATGGCTCACCTTGAGTTTGCTTTAGAGCACCGAGATCTATCATGGTGACAGGTTGTTGGATGTTGTAAGAATAATGTTGGGTAAAGCACTAAGCCAACTCATCAAAAGTCTTAAGAGGTGGTGTCAATTTTGCAAACCATTCCAAAGCTTGGCCTCTTAAACTTCTAGGGAACAGTTGTAGAAGAAATGTGACTTCATGAAGGAAGTCCATGCTAAGAGTGTAAAAGTGACACACATGGTCATGGGGATCACCATTTCTATCATACTTGCCATATTTGGGAACCTCAATATCCCTAGGAAACGGGACCATGTATAGACTCCTATCAAAGAGAAGAGCACAAATAGATTCTATGAAAGAGACCTTTGGAGGCTCCCTTTCTATTGCCATTTGGGAAAGATGTTGATTTGTCCGGTTCAATTCCTCTCTAAGGATTTCCAATTCTGTTGGTACTCTTTCTTGAATGATCGGGCGGACATCATAGCCAAGAGAAAGTTTGTATCCTCTAGAAGTCATATATTGAAAATACTGATCTCCATTGCGTTCCAAAAGTTTGTGCATCAGTCATTGAGAGACCTCATCTTGCACAAATCTCATAAGATCAAATTCGTAGGTTGGACAGTGCAATTTATTAGTTTGACAAGCAGTAACAGTAGATAAAAAATAGGTTTGCAAACAGTATGAGATCAAACATGTCATAAAACACTTGAAACAAGGGCAAAATCAACCTTGGCAAGACAAGCACTTGTGATATCAGAATGAAAAACTATGAATGCTACCATTTTGTTTGAATGTTGAGAACGTTTACACTAGTATATCATAATCAAAAACACTTCAAGCAATTACTACCTAGAAGGACAAGGCTCATTACTTCTCAACTTGGCCCACAACTTGATGCTCCATTGCCTTACACAAAGTGGTTTCCCACAATAGATATTGGTGTTGTCATGGAAGTGTCAAATGACACAACCAAAGGAACACATATGGTGAGTGTCTTGGGGTGATCCGGGTTATTCCACTTGGATCAATCCTTGCACCAAGAAGCTAAGTAGCAAAAAGAGGGTGGCCTCTATCTAATGGCTCTTCATAAGGGCTTCCGTTCATAGCACCCCTCTTGCTCCCCGTAAGGGACTCCTTACCTTGCGGCAAGTAACAGACCTCGCGGCCTCAAGAGTACCTTAAGCATTCTTGCCCAATGTTTTCCCCATGGTTGCAATCCCATGAGCTACTCACATCAAGAAAAAACAAGTGCTATGTCTACCAAGGTTTTGTGTCCTTGATAGCCTTGAGATTATAGTGGGTTGGAAGAGCTGGCAAAAGGCTTGTCCCCACTTGGGTCATTCCTCTTGATTGCTCAAGAGAAGGCCCGCTAAAGGATTCCTATACTAAACAAAAAGTGGATCAACTTGTGAGGTTCAAGGTTTTTGATTCACCACAAGGGTGAAGAGCATACTCCCCTATCTCAAAGTTTCTCCCAAACACACCAAGAAGAGGTTCAATTACTCCCTTGCTTTCAAAATCCCAAGATGGATATGGATTTCTGATTCACCTCAAGGGTGAAGAGCATAATATCCTACCACCTCAAAATTCCTACAACAAGGTATTAAGTTCCTATGAAATGAAACAACTAGTAATTGCCACACTTGAAAGGAAATAAACACAAGAAATTTTTTTTTATTTTTATGCTTTTTGGGAAGCCCTATAAAAAATGTTAGTAGCCCTTTTAGCATGCAATTTAGCAAATTTCTCAAGAAAGTGCACCTACAACCACAACTTGTTAGGCCAACAATGTTAGGAAAATCCAAAACCCAAATGAAATATGCAGGTTAAATCTATCTAACTACAACAAATGAAAACAGCAAGCTAATCAAGTCTAAATTCGGCCAAATAAATGCAAGAAACAGCTCACTGCTGGGTACAGGTGATAGTTACAGATGCTAGAATTATTGTGTGATACTTCTCAGTATACTTGGGCGATAATATTAGTCTGTGTGATACTTCGCTCTATACCAGGCGATACTTCATCTGATACCAGGCGATATTCTCTGTAATAGCCAGGTGATACTTTTGACAGGCGAAGTATCACGCGCGCATACAGAGAACTATCATACGATATTCTGAGACATAAAAATAGAGACCGAAAATTAAGCTAAAAACTTACCAAAAAAATTAATGGAAATTGACGAAAATACAAAAAAAGAAGGGACAAAGCTAGTCTATTATGCCCCACGATGGGTGCCAAAAATGTGTACTCTAAAAAGTGCACTTCTCTAAGTCATTACATCCAAGGGAATCCATGAGTGGGAAACCTTGAGAAAGCGACCTAGAGCTCCCTAGGCATGGAGTGCAAGGGTGTTAAGAATGCTCTCAGCTAGAGCTATTAAGCCTATAACCTTGCTAGTAAACCATGCAATGGGAGATTCAATGAAGACAAGGGCAAGAATGCCAATATCCTCAAGAAATCTAAATGAGAATGCAATGCAATACTATGCTAGAATGAAGATGCAAGCTAAGCTATGGAAATGAAAGATAGAAGTATTACAAATCCTTGCTAATTAAACTATGCGAGCTTAATCTATAGCATAAAAGAGATCTAAGCTATGAATGCCATGATAATGAAACTATGATGCAAAGATGAAACTAAAATAGCATATGAATGCAAAAGCCAAGAATGCTCCAAATCTTCAAAAGCTCCAAAGTGACCTAGAAAACTTGCAGCATAACATTTGCATCAAAACTCAAAATCCCTCAAATGAGAAGAGAGCTCTTCTTTTATAAGAAATGAGAATCAACGGACGATGGAGATTAAGAGCCAAAAGATTTAATCAATGATGGAGATAAAAGAAGGATCAATCCATGTGCACAAGATTCCTCCAATGAGAAAATAAGAGTTGACTTTATGTCCATATGAGACAAAAAGTGCTTTTTCTTTATTTGTTTTTTTTGTGCAACTTAGGATAAGAAGAAAAGTGGGGCTTTTTTATTTAATAAAAGAGAATTCCTTGTAATTAAATGAAGACTTAGGATAAAATGGTTAATCCATAGAAAATAATCAAATAAATGATTAAATTAGGATTTGGTCAGGAATAAGCAATTGATGATTTAGCAAATAATGCTAGAAAGGGAGCTAATAGTCTAGATGACCATTTTTAGGTGTATACATATGACACCCCCAATCCCAACATTCTCATACTTGTATACTTTTCAATAACAAAAAGAAAACACCAAAAAAATCCATAAACTTTCCACCAAGGGTATAAGCATGTTGCGCTAATTGAAGTTTAATATGCTCTAAGAATTCATTGAAACAACTACATCATCCACCAATTAGTCTATAGTATCACTACCCTAAATCTACAAGTGGCCTATAGCACCATTACCACTTGGGTACAAGTGACCCAAAGAAACACTACCACTTAAGTGACTCAAAGTAATATTGTTCCTTTTCTATAAGTTACCTATAGAAACACTACCACTTAGTTACATTCGAACCATAGAAATATTACCACTTGACTACAAGTAACTCATAACAACACCATTGCTTCAATCCAATATCTAATTACAAATATAGAATTCTAAGTTACTCTTTTAAAATAGGATTTGTTGTATATACTATATAATCACCTCAATAGATGGAACAACAACCACAATCAGTCACATCCGCTTGACTAAACCACATCATAAAACAAGGTAAACACGCTTGTTGGTACATCTTGCTATCCACATATCTAATTGAATCTATAAACTCATTTAAATCAACATTGTAAACCAGAATTTTACTTTTTGATACCTATAGCAACTAAATTATTAAGAATTTGAAAATGGTGTGAATTAGTAAGTTCATTTCTTTGTTTTATGGAGGATTTTCCACCCACAAATTCATTTTAGCTATCCTATATAGGAATACGAGTCTTAGGCTAAACTTCTCTATAAAGTCATTTTGGCTATCCTATATAAGAAGCCTTAGGTTAAATTTCTTCACTTAAGAACCAAAGATTGAAGGAATTCTTTATAAACTTATTCATAACCTTTCAATTTCATGAATAAACCAAATACCATCAACATAATTAATATTCTTAAAGATTTTATGTATAAAAAAATCTTAAATCTATAATAGAAAGATCATTTTGCAAAATATTTTGAGGACCTTCAAATGAAAGTATATTGGGTGAACCCTCTCCTCTTCAACTTTGAGCCCTACTATGGGAGAGGGACTAGTAGTCGTGAGGGCTAACTTCGTCAACATGTAGTTGTTGCGTAGAATGGCATAAGACCTCCATTTTTTTTAGAAATGAAAAATGGAGACTTAACTAGCTACAAATAAGGTTTTAAGATACCTCTTATCATGCAACTCGGTAAAATAATCAACTTTGTTCAAAGGGTCCTAAAATTTACTTTTTGAATATTCGACTGAAACATAATAATGAAATCTTGAACAATCGATTGTTTAAATATTGTTTCTTAAACAAATATTTTCATATTAATCTTCTAAATGTAACTTATTAAATACTTAAAGGATCCTAATATTTTTTAATAACACTTATTTTAGTTATATTTTACTCTTCTATTAAACAAAAAGCAACCAATAGTTGATCACATTTACCACTATTTATGTTCAAATAATAACATATTATAATTTTAAAAAAGACTTTAACAATACACTATTATATATAAACATATTTCAATTCTAATCTATTTATTTTACTTGCATTTTTAATTTGTTATCCCTATCTCCCAAAATATTAACACATTATCTAATTTATTACATCCTAGAATCTAAAATTTTGATAACATATCCTAAATTTGAGCACCATTAACTTAAAAGAATAATAAATAACCCATAGTTGGACACACTCTCACCTAAAAATCAACAACACTTTACCTATGATGATAATTTTTTGCCCTAATTCGATAAAACTTTCACCTAAAAAATAACGATATAATACCTATGATGATAATTTTTTCCCTAATATTTACTCTCCTCATTCTCTATCTAGAAGATTCGTAATAAACGTCCTCCATTTATGCCGGGGTTTTCACTTGTGTAGTGAAATGGTTTGGATCACTCTGTAGGCTAGACACATAATCTCTTTTGTGTTTGATAAGAAAAAGTAATATGGATATTATATTGAGCTACCATGGAAAGGTTTTTTTTTGTTCTCAAATTTTGTTTTTCAAATTTTCAAGGGTTTTTAAGCATAACCCATTTACATTTATGAATCCATCCCTGCTTTGGCCCTATTTGTGAATGTGCTTTGGGAGGCATTGGATGGGTCATCATGGGCCTCTACTATCTGGATCAGACCATCGACTTGGAAGAAGAGAATGTTCGTATCCTCCTCTGGATTGGTAGGAATCCAAACCACTCGACTAGATTGACTGGTAGATGATGAATGAATAAGCCAAAGCCAACCCCGAGGGAAAATATATTACTGTTAACCTCGACTATAAAAGAGAAAAGGTATTTCATGCTAGTTCCTCGACCCATCACGAGTGAATACAAAGTCAAAAAAGAATATACATTTAAGGGTTTCCATTTTTTTATAGGCTATGTCTGAAACATGACAAACATGTTAAGGATTTTTTTACAGACTCTGTATCTGGAACATGGAAAGAATTAGGGTTTTTTTCCCTCTATTATTAGTTTAAGATGCTAGGCTTGGGTAAGCACCTGGCGCTCTATCTTTGGATCTTATGGTGTTGGATAAACTTCTTATTTGAGCTCTTCTATGTAGGATCAAGAATAAGATCAGCCATCCATGCAGTTATCCGAGAAGATGTTGGGCTTGGCTTATTAGCTGGTATAGATATTCTATTAGTGTTGCTTCCCCTTAGAATAGTAGGGTTACTTCTTCTATGCCTACACTCTAATCTACCTATGCTTCTCTTGTCCTAGTTTGTGCTCTAGCCACCTCTAATGAACTTTACACCTGCCCTTGTTAGGAAACTCAAGGAGATAGACGTTACAATAGGTAGCATGTCAAAATGTGTTTCTTATTAGGAAAAAAGAAGACTCTCGTAGGTATCTATGTGATTTTAATGTAGAAGTCAAATTAAATGTTTGGTTTTTTTTTATCTGGGAACTTCTCTGGTGCATGGAATGGACTGTCATGGAAGGCCTTCAAAGAGTTGGGGGATTTTGTGAGGTTCTCCTTGGCTTCTTCTCTGATTCTCTAGTATGTCTTATAGTTGCTCTCTTTAGTGATTAAATTATTTTCTATGGATTTGATTGTTTCTATGATTGATATATTTGTGGTTGTGGCAGCCTCCAATTTTGGTATTTCATGATACTTATTCTATTGACTGGTCATCTTACAAACCCAATAATCAAAGTAGACTTTGTTTCAATATGGTAATAGCTTTCTGAGATCTGGTAAGAGTTTTATGCTATTTGATAGCTTATTATCTGGTACAAGTTTATATTTGGTCTAACTAGTATGTTGTGTCATGTCTTACCCTATTGCATTCCTAGATATCGGTTGGGGCTAATTCCAACGGGCGACCCTCTTAACCAACCATTTTGAATAGATTAGTAAATTACATTCCATCTCATTTCTTCTTCTGTCCACCTTTGTCATTTTCCTTTTACATCGCTCCATAATATTTTCCTTTGACTTATCTCATGTTTCATGCAACTTTGATTTATTTGTAGTCAAAAATATTATTTGTGGCATCTTTACTAGTACTTACAAGGAGTAGTGAATCTTTGAATGGATCACCTAATTTTTGGCTATTGAGAGAAAGTTCATTAGAAGATGACAACATAGGTGCAACAACAATATAAAAGAGGCATTTAGGTTACAATAATAAGTTACCATTTTGCCAACAATCTCCCCCTTAGTGTTACCCAAGGGGATTCGAACCTGTGACCAAGCTCTAATACCACTTGTTACTAGTAGTAGTCGTCGTTGCACCAAAAGATCGACCTGTTAATGCCCGATACAACCACTAGACTTATAGAAGACACAGGAGGCGGTTAAACCATGTCATGAATCCCAAGGGGAGCGCTGACCATTTTGCCAACATTAGGTGTGTATCCATGACATATCAATGAAGGAATTCAATTTTCTCATTTTAGCGTTTAGGTGATACAAATGTGATTCTTTTGCATTATCTGTAGATGTATTTAGAATTTTAAAGGTGTGTATTCGCACCATATTTGCGAAGGAATGCAATTTTCTCATTTGTGCATTTGGGTAATACAAGCGTGAATAATGTACTCTTTTTAATTCTGATATATCCTTAATACTAAATAGTTTTTTTGTTGTAGATAATTAAAACATCAAACAACTTTCTGTTTTGGATACTATCCACTTCCTAGTGTATTTTTTATAGTTGTAGATAATGAAAATATCAATTTAAGCTTCTTGAAAGTGCTATTTTTTAGTTATAAAATATCCTTAATACTTTTCCATTGTAACTAAAAGTGATTTGAGTACTATTCACTTCCTAATGATTTTTTTTAGTTATAGATAAGAAGTAATGAAAACATCAAAAAGATTTTCGAAAGTGTTTAACCTCCAGTTACTAATTTGTAAATGTTAATTTGAAATATTGATAAGATATTATTTTGAAATGTTAATGTGTGAATGTTATTAGTTGAATATAACATATTACTGAAAAAATTATTTTGAGTTTGTCATAGCTTTGTGCAATCACTATTTATGACTTGTACTTATTTTGTATGTATCTTTGACTTGTGATGGTTTTGTTAATTTTTTTGTGTATAGGAAATGAAACTAAGTTGCATAAAAGGAGGATGAAGTCAGTATTGATTTCAGGTGAGGTTAATTTATACCTCACTAAGGTGATGATCCTTTTTTTACATAATTAAATTTGTATTTTGTTTATTGTTTTATATTTTCATGTATAAGTTTAATTCTTGTAATTAAATTAGGTCAGTTAGGTGCTCTTATATAAATGAATAATGCATGCTAGTCAATGTGCGTACATATGGATGTGTGTGTAAATATGCATTATATGTACATGTACATGCATATGGATAAACATATAGATGCATGCATATATATTCATATACTTGCATACATATGCACACTGACATATACTACACTACAAACCTGGATCAAATATTATATTTATAAAATACAAGGCTAGCAAAAAATAGCCATGTATGAAGTTTTCAAAATATGAATAATAGATGCTGGGTCAATGCACAAAGTTGGGTCCCAATTCCGCAGAAGTCTTGTAGAAATGAGAGATGTCACTCGAAACGGGTGCCCGTTTTCAGAAAACAGGCGCCCGTTTTAGGTTCGGGCAACCGGTCCTAAATTCAAAAAATGGGTGCCCATTTTTTTCCAAAATGGGCGCCCGCTTTTTGAATTGTCCATTTTTTTTTCAAAACGGGTGCCCATTTCTAAATTTTTATTTTTTTTTTAGAATTAAAAATGCATTTTAACACTTTGATTTTTTTATTAAAAAAAAACGGGTGCTCGTTTCTTAAGACATGAACGGGAAGCACACATCTACCTCAAACTTCATTCCAAAGCCAATTTGGTTTAGGCTTGGTAGAACCAAGCCTATGCATTGACCTCCAAAAATTTGGTGAAGGCACTGGAATGCTAGATTTCTGCCTTGTCGTAAATTTTTGAGGGCCTTTCCGATCATATCATTTTACAAAAAAAAAAACCATTAGATTTCTCATTGTCCTGATTTAAAAAATGTAAATTTCATAGTGATGTGATTATTTTTACTATTTTTGCATTATTTATTAGTTAAAAGTGGTACCTAAACATAAAATAGCAAGGTTCACTAAAATGTTAATAACTTTTTTGTTTTTAGTTTTTTTGAAAATAAATTATATGAGACCAAACTAGATACAATTCTATTAAAGATTAAAAAAAAAGAATTTTGAAAAAATATGAAATTCTCATCAAATTATGGTGTCCGTACACCAGAGGTTTTGAAAAAGTATTTTATAGTCAATTAAAAATTAATAAAAAAAAATATATTCAATAAAAAAATAAGGAAAAATATGTTGACCAATATTTGGTGTCTTAGGTATATTTCCCTAAAAGGATTCACAAAAGTAAATTCATTTACTTCAAAAAAGGGTGTCCATACAAGTGTGAGGTGTGGTCCCGAAATAGGCATTTTGAAAAATTGGTTTTTAGACATGCATACAAAAATTTAATTTATACCATGTGGGTATTGAAATAAATGATATATTTGAAAACTAGACTCCGAGTACTAAATTTTACATTATTGAAGTTTTTCAAGATTCAATCTTTAAGTGCTTCAAATTTGGACATCAATTGACAGAAATTTTGTAAAACAGGGAAAACACTTCCACTTTTTGGCCAAAAGTGGGACTCAACTTCTTGTAGCCACCCTGCTAGTTAATGTAATTTGTCAACACATATTTATGTCCAAACATATAATGAATGTGTGTGTGTGTATATATATATATATATATATATATATTATAAAGTATATATATCGATGCATATGTATTTATATACAAACATAATGGATCTATACATACATACATATATATATATATATATATATATATATATATATATATATATATATATATATATATATATATATATATATATATACATACATATATATATATATATATATACATACATATATATATATATATATATATATATATATATATATATATATATATATATATATATATATATATATATATATATATATATATATATATATATATATATATATATATATATATATATATATATATATATATATATATTGAGGTAGTGGCTATGCAGCCACAAATTTAGACATCATATCAAGAGGCTGCTTTACAAAAAAAAAAACTTAAGTGTATACAACACCCCCTTGATATGAAATCTAAATTTGTGGCTACATAGCCACTGCCATATTTTCATACTACAATTTTGGACCAAATGTTGTATTTACACAATATAATGCTCATAAATTATAGTCATTTATGAAGTTAGCCAAAATACTTCATAATATATGATATATACAATTGGATCAATTTAAAATTTGTTCTCAAGTAACATCATAATTCCAACACATTTGGACTAACAAAAAACTGACATCAAAAGTTATAATCTCGTCTCAAGTTACATTAATATATGAAGTTAGCCAAAATACTTCATAATATATGGTATATCCAATTTCAAGGACCCTGTACATATGGTGTGATGAATCATGTACCTACCTTCCATCCAAAAAAAATCAACTTCAAGGAACTTGTACCTTCCAAAAAATGATTTGATGAATCATGTACCTGCTTTCCATCCAAAAAAATCCAATTTCAAGGAACTTGTACCTTCCAAAAAAATGGTTTGATGAATCATGTATCTACCTTCCATCCAAAAAAATCCAATTTCAAGGAACTTGTACCTTCCAAAAATATGGTTTGATGAATCATGTACCTACCTTCCATCCAAAAAAATCCAATTTCAAAGAAATTGTACCTTCTAAAATAATGTTTATCACACATTCATGTTAGCTTTTATGTGAACCTACATCGTTTGTGAGGGAATAATGGAGCACTAACCATCGTTAGCTATGGTTGTAATATTAGAACTTGACCCTCCATTAGCTATGGTTGTAATGTTAGAACCAGGTCATCCATTTGCTTGCTCCTTGGAAGGTGTTATGAGAACTTGCAATTGGCTTCTACAAATTTGATTGTTGTTTTGAAATTTGGTAACAAATGAATAAGAAGGGGTGTAAATGTTAATTATATCCCTGAGAATTGAATTTTCTAAAATAGGATTCAAGGGATTTCTTAAACACATCTGCCTTTCTAGCTCCTTTTTTGCTTTTTAAAATTCCCTCATTCTTTTCACTTGTTCCTTTTTTTGCTCTTTCTCTTGACTTTGTATTATTCATAGTTGTTATTTCTTTTTCTTATTCATTACATTTTCTAGTTTCTTTTGCGCCTTCAACTCTCTCTCGATAGCTCTACTATTTTTCTTTTCATCTACCTATTCCTTTTTTCTTCCCTTTAAATATGTAATCTCTTTCTTGTTGGCTTCTTGCTCCATGTAAATTTGCATATACTCATCTCCTGTGAATATTTGATATTATCAACTCAGCTTGATTGTGTCACCACTCTCATGAGAATATTTTTCATTCACGCTTGCATTTGGAAACTTTAGAAAAGATGATAATGATGGCATTTGGTTACCTTCTAGCTAGGTATTATATGTATTTGTAATATTTTCATCCACTATGCCATCATTTCCACCATTCTCTCTTAACAAAATATCTTCCTATTCTACACCAAACTCTGTTGTTCCATAGTAATGAACCAATGTGTTTGGAAGAGGTAGAGGAGGGGATGGCATTGAAAATCCTACATCCTCATTGTCGAAGTCTAAGCTAACACAAAGGTTTCTAGCACCTTCCATGATGTAATCAGGTATACTCATCTGAGTTAGAATACTTAATTATGATATATCATGCATAGTATGCACCATATGATGTTGTCCCTATTCAACAATGGCAGAGTGATGTTGTCCATGTTCAATAGTGGCAGAATCATGGTGCAGGTGTTGCACTTGTTCGTTAGTGGAAGAGTCATGTTGTACCTATTCATGTTGTAGTTTTGTTTCAATTGCATCATTTTCTCTTTGAATCGTTATGTACTTTCTTGAATATCAGACTCACTAACTCCTACAAATCTTAGAATACTTTCAATGGAAATTGTTTCATCTTCCTCCTCAACACCAATCTGAAATGCTCTACTAGGATTCATGTCATTCATAGATGTTGTTGGGTCAATGGCTAAATACCAGTTCTTTTAAATCATGCCTTAATATTTTCTGTAGTGAGGGCCTTTTTAAATGCTTGGCTACATAGGATAGCTAATTCAGACCTATTTATTTCTATTTTGTGATACTTTTCCATCCATTCTTATCTCTCATTTTTAAAAAATAGTTCTTAAAAGGATAAAACGCATTTACATCTAAAGGTTGGAGCTTGTGGCTTGTGTGAGCTAGCAACGTAACAAGATCAATTCCTAGAACTCTTGCCTCTTGAATTGTAGGAAGTGTCACATGGCTTCCATGACCATCAAATATAAGTAAATGCATATTACTAGGTGCCACTCCACCAGGTACAAATCTAGAAAAGTGATGTAACCAATTGAGGAATAGTTCCTTGGTCATCCATGCATGAGGTTGGGATGCCATACAAGCCCTTGGTTCACAACCTGCAATATAATTTTTCAATTGCCTTTTACCTTTGAAGAGGTAGAATCTTGGAATGCTCTATCCTACACTATTAACACAACATAATATAGTGATCCATTCTCTACTTTTTGACATTATGTAAGGCACACTCCTTGAACCCCTTTTGGCTATTACCCGAGCATTCCATAGTTTATCCCATCTTGAACACCAATTTCATCACAATTCCAAATTTTGTGTGGGCCATATTCTTTATCTTTATAAATTTTTTCCAAGTTCTCATAAAATGCTTCTGCTATGGATGGTCTAAGCATTCTAGCTCTATCTCTATCTATACCTTATGCAATTCTTAATGCCAACTCAGGATGCCTTCTTTTGAACCCTCTCCACCATGAGTTGCCAGTAAAACCATTTTTGAAGGGGTTTGTGCTAGTCTCACAAATGTGAGCAACATGTATTTTCAATTGTGTTATTTCAAGACCATATCCCATCTCTTCCATCTCTTGACACCGTTGCACTATCTCCATTTCTTCTTCGCTTCATAATATAGTTGGTGGACCTTTCTTTATTGTAGTTGTGAGACCTTGTAACCAATATGACAAGGTTGTAAAAAGGAATACCCCATTTCTTGGAAGCAGCTCAGATGGAATACTCATTATCTTCAACATCTTTGACTGCATTGTCCATCTCTGATTTTGACCAGATTTTGCTTAATGGTGCATTCTTAGATGTATCAAAAACTCTAACTTGTGCATTTAGTATGTCAATTGGATCTGGATTTGGTATCTCAAGTTGATTTGGTATGTCAATTTGATCTCTAGTAAGGCTTTTATTTTCTAGATTGCAATGAAGCATAACCCCTCTTTTATGCCTTGGCAAAGGCCTTGTTCTTTGAACTCGATTCTTCTTAGAAGTTTTCATGGTAAAATATATGTAGTCTGAAATTTATTATATGAAAAAATTATATTAATAAAATAGTTATGTTAGAAAACTACTTTCTTTTAACAAAATTGCAATTTATTTTAGCAATGATTGTAAATACTTTTAACAAAATATCGAAGAACTGCATTTTCTTTTAATATTGGTCTCCAAATTATAGTTGTTAAATAGACTACATTTCCTTCCAAATAATGCATGATCTTACAATGAAAAAAAACATTTCTAAAAATGCATGATCATATAATGATAGAACATTTCTAAAAACATTGTAAATACTTTGGTCAACATTTTCTTTGCAAATTCTTTGGTCAATATTTTTTTTAAACTATTTTGTTACAAATATTAGTTGTTAAATAGACTACAGATCTGGAAAAACAATTTAAAAGATTGTATTTCCTTAAAATGCATTAAGTTTGAAGAGAATGTGGTGTCTTCAGCTTTAAAAAAGGCTATGCATGACTATAGAATAATTGAACCTTAAACTTTAAAATCTGTATGTTTCTATTTGCCACAAATTGTTTTCCTTGAGCATAGACAATTTTAATTGTAGAAAAGGTGGGGGATGAGAGTTCTAGGAAAATACTCAGAAAGTGACAAGGGTCTTTCTTTTAGCAGTGCGACCTAGATTTATTATAAAAATCTTAAAATATAGATTTGTGTAGTTCTTTCATGTAGGAAATTGTGTGTAAGATTCAAACAAATAAAGTGTAAATGCAATGGTTCTTTCATCTAAAAAATAAATAGGAAGATTTAAACAAATATATATATATATATATATATATATATATATATATATATATATATATATATATATATATATATATATATATATATATATATATATATATATATATATATATATATATATATATATATATATATATGCACCTGAATATATCTAGTATCGTTGATGAGAGGAGTTGCAAATATGGTTGATTCCGATTCCAATTCCAATCCTATTTAGTTGCAGTAGTATTGTTGGAGCAAACAACTTAGAACAATGAAAAATTCTATAGGAAAAAAAGAAGACTTCTATCTTTTGATTTTATAGAATATGGTTCACTTCTTGATACATGGATTGAATTTCAATTGGTTAGTTTTTGTTACCCTCCAAATTTTATTGGATGGACTTTGTTGCTATGGATTGAGTTTTTTTTCTCCAAATTTGATTGGATGGATTTTGTTGCCATGATTTGACTATTTGACTAGATGTAATTTGTTCTCATGGATTAAGTGTTTGAAATTTTGATACTTGTCTTGGTTATTAAAGATTTAATTTTCCTTTCAATTATTTTGTTTGTATTTTTGGTGAGCCTTACAAGTTTTATATTTTTGTATGTGAAAGGTCAAATAAGCCAATAAATACACCGAGTAGGAGCAAGTTGGAATGAAAACTTGGAAGAGATTATTGACATTAGGTTTGCTGGTACTCCAATGGTTGTACACTATTGGGTAATATTAAAAATAAAATATTTGTATAGATTTGTGAAGTACTGGATAATATTAAAAATAAAATATTAGTATAGATTTGTGAAGTACCTAGTAGTTATACACTACTGGATAATATTTTTTTTTAAAAAAATTGTATAGATTGGTGAAGTACCTAGTAGTTGTACATTGAGCAAGAGAATTTAGAAAATAGACATGCTTAATTTGTGGGAGTTGTAATGTTTGTCAATCACAAATCAAATAATAAATTGTGATTCTTTATGTTTCTATTGGTCCATATTAGATTTCCTATTTATATATGAGCTTCAATAGATATGTTTAATTTTCACTCTTATATATTTATGAAAGATTCTTTATTTTAGAACTTATACACTTATTGTAGTCAACTTATTTATATTAATCATAGACTACATAAAATTTGATAATATATGTATAATGATTTTTTTATTTGCAGATTGCAAGTTCTCATATGTACAACTATTGATTCCATATATTACATATTTAGTAATATTTTGATTAATATATGAAAATTATATATACAAAATTTAATATTAATTTGTTCCACTAACGGTATTAATAATCACTGTTGGACCCCCCGCTTACTACTGGTGACAAAAATCAACATTTTGATAAAATGCAGAGAGCCGCTCGCCCTCACGTGGCGCAAGAAAACAAACAAACACAGAATGGAGGATTCCAACAAACACGTAAAATGCAGAGAGCCGCTGGCCCTCACGCGGCGCTGACCAGTAGGTACAGTTTTGTTCTATTAATTTGTGCCTCTTACCGTTTTAGCCATTCAATCTCGATATTACATTTACCTGTGTTAGCCTACCGTGCAATGGAGGAGAAGGGTTATCAAAATAGTGGCGATGAACCACTGCACGTCCTAATGTTTCCCTGGTTATCACACGGCCACATCTCCGCTTACGCAGAGCTCTCCATCAGGCTTGCACAGCAAGGCGTTAAAGTTTCCTTCTTTTCAACGCCGCTAAATATAGCAAAGGTCAAACCCCTGTTTGCAAGTCGCCAGATCCCAAGCATTCAGCTTTTGGATCTACCGCTGCCAAAAGTAGCGGGGCTTCCGCCAGAGATAGAGAGCACCTCAGATCTGCCGATGCATTTGACCCCTCTGTTTAACAAAGCAGTGGATGGATTGGAAGCCCCGTTTGAAAAGCTTTTGGCAGAGATTTGTCCGGACTGCGTGATCTTCGATTTTGTCCAATGGTGGGCGGGAAGAGCCGCCGCTAAATTTGGCGCAGCTTCTATCGCTTTCTCTACATTTGGTGCCGCTTTTATCAGCTGGGGTATGCATCCTGTTTGGCGGCGGTACGAGAACAGAGTTACGGCGGAGGATCTGGTGGAAGAGCCAAGAGACTACCCCTCGCGGGCGGTCACATTGAGGCTGTATGAAGCGACAGGGGCTTTATTTAATCACCGGGCCCACGAAGCGGATGCTATCAGTTATCCCGAGCGCAGCTTGCGTGGTATTGACGGCTGTGATGTTGTTGCTGTCAATACGTGCATTGAGGTGGAGGGCAAGTATGTTGAGTATTTTGGGAAGGTGAGCGGCAAACCGATTGTTCCTCTTGGCCCTCTCTTGTCAATGGCCGTGTCCGGAAGAAAAGCTGACTCGGATTGCATGACGTGGCTGGGGGAACAGTTTGTGGGCTCTGTTGTCTACGTGTCATTTGGGAGCCAGTGTTTTTTGAGCAGGGAACAGGTTGCAGAGGTGGCATTGGGATTGGAAGCCAGCTGGCAGCCCTTCTTGTGGGCCCTCGATGGCGATTCATTTTGGGTCCCCGAGGGCTTTGTAGAGAGGATTGGGAAGAGGGGTGTTGTTGTTAGAGGATGGGTTCCACAGAGGGAGATTCTAGCCCATCCTAGTGTTGGGGGTTTTATGACTCATTGTGGGTGGAACTCTCTAATGGAAGGAATGAACAATGGTTTGGCTTTTGTAGCTTCGCCTGTGCAATTTGATCAACGCCATAATGCAAGGTTGGTTGTAGAGGAAATGAAGATAGGTGTTGAAGTTGGGCGAGGAAAGGATGGGGCTTTTCAAAAGGAGGAGATTTGCAAAGCTGTGAGGATGGTCTTGGGAGATGAAGGGAAAGAGATTAGGAAAAAGGCAAGGGAAATTGGTCAAATGTTTAAGGATAAGATATTGAAGGATGGAGGATCTCAAGAGGAGTATATGACTCAATTTGTTAAGCATTTGCACCTCCTCAAGGCTAATAGGAAGCTTCAAAAAGACAAGGAAATCCAACATTAAGTACCTTAATAATGTCATGATTGGTTCAACTATTTTTGGCTTATAGGGATGTATAAATGTATGAACTACATGCTACTGGGCATGTGGATATGCTATCTAGTACATACATTTATATTTCATACTTATTTTGATATTGTATGATTTGTTTTTTTACTAAATAAAGTTGATAATTTGGAACCATGCACAAGAAAGGACAAGTGAATTCAATGATTTAGCAACATAAGCAAGAAATTAATCATTATAACTTTACCAATTCATTAAAAATTGACTAGTAATGATTCCTAAATGATGAGATTTATGTTCTTAACTCAAAGCATGAAGGAAATGATTTTCATTATAAGATGTATGGTTCAGATGTATTGGATATTAGTCTCGTTGAGTTTGCCTTCATTATTGAGTGTGGCTTCCATAGAAGAAAGCATAACAACATTAGACATTCCCAACCTCTTAATGAGAACTTTTTTATGTTATCTAGATTTATATTGTATGTTAACCTCTTGAGTTTGTCTTCATTATTGAGTGTGGCTTCCATAGAGGAAAGCTAAACCTATTTGTTGTTTAAGTCACAATGTTAGCGATTGCTAGTCTATCTACAAAGTCTTTTAGAAATGAGCTTTTATCTAAAATCCTGACTTGGTTTTTCTTAAGTAGATCTAAATTCACAACTATTTGACAAAGATTATATCTTGATATTCACCCTTGATCTTACTATTAATGACTGTGGATTGATGGTACAGATACAATTGAAGATTGTTAGCAGACTCTGTCATACAAAGTCCATTGTCACAGTGAATGGGCAGTTCCCAGGGCCAACTATTTATGCCAGAGGGTGATACACTGCTCATCAAACTCACTAATCATGTCAAATACAATCTCTCCATCCACTGGTATAGTCTAGTATTACTGTTATTGATGCAGAATTATAGAAACATTGTACGAGTTTGAATTACGGGTGAAATTGTCATTGCAGGCATGGTATAAGATAGCTGCGTACAGGATGGGCTGATGGGCCTGCTTATATCACTCAATGCCCCATTCAAACTGGGCAGTCTTATACTTACAACTTCACCATCACTGGGCAAAGGGGGACACTCTTCTGGCATGCTCATATTCTATGGTTGAGAGCAACAGTCTATGGAGCCCTTGTTATTAAACCCAAGCTAAATGTGCCTTATCCGTTCCCCAAACCCCATAAGTAAATCACATTGATTCTAGGTCAGTGAAAGGGTTATCAACCATTGAATTAGATTTGATTTGATTTCATGATTGGTCATGGCATATAACCCTAGTATTGAATTATGGTTTCTTGTCGATGCAGGGGAGTGGTGGAATGCAGATGTGGAAGCTGTTATAAATGCAGTACTTAAGTGAGGAGGAGCACCCAATGTGTCTGATACTCACACCATTAATGGAAAACCAGGTCCACTAGGCACCTTCAGATGTCCAATCAAAGGTAAAGCAAGCAGTCAGTCTCAAGTAAAGATTTTCTTCATTAGACTACTATGTTTTGGGGTTTGATTTAAATAGTACATTCTAAATTTTGATTGTTTGGAAGGTGAATCACACTGGTAGAGCTCATCACTTATCTAAATTACACTAATGTGTAGGTTTCGCTATTGTGATTTCTTTACTATTGCAATTTCAAATGAATCTTAATTTAACGAATCAAAGTTTATAGTATGCTATTTAAGCTTCCCACAAAGATTTACTCTCAGACTTACCATACAATTAATATTGATCATATTCAATAGAATAAAAGAATTACAAATCCTGAGGATTCTTAGAATTCTTGCTAAATAGTGCGTGGTATTAAAGATGAAATCTTATGACAAACGATTGCAATCTCCCCTATATTGCAGATACTTTTGTGCTTCCAGTTGAGCAGGGAAAAACATACCTGCTGAAAATAATCAATGCTGCACTCAATGATGAACTCTTCTTCGGTGTGGCAAGTCCCCACCTCAAAGTGGTAGAGGTGGATGCAGTGTACACCGAGCCATTTGAGACCAAATCTGTGGTCATTGCTCTGGGACAAACCACAAACGTTTTGCTCCATGCAAACAAAAACCCTAACAGGTATTTCATGGCCGCTCGCTCCTTCATGGATGCCTCTGTTCCTGTAGACAACAGAACCACCGCTGCAATCTTGCAATATATCAATGCACCCAATTCATCTTTTTCCTCCAACATGATTGTCATGCCTCAAATCCCATCTAAAAATGATACCACATTTGCCACCAACTTTAGCAACGCCATCAGGACCTTAAATTCTGCCCAATAAGTCCCACACACGGTAGACCGCAATCTATTGTTCATAGTAGGGCTTGCATTGGAATCATGCCCAACCTGCATAAATGGCAGCCGTGCATCTGCTTCAATCAACAATGTAAGCTTTGTCATGCCCACAATTGTCCTTCTGCAAGCACATTATAACAACATCAATGGGATTTTCACTAAAGGTTTCCCAGACAACCCTCCCACTCCTTTCAATTACACAGGAATGTCGCCAAAGGAACAAAACTCACTCGTCTCTCGTACAATTCAACAGTGCAGTTGATTCTTCAGGAGACCAGCGTCCTGCCTGTGGATAACCATTCGATTCATCTCCATGGCTTCAATTTCTTCATAGTGGGTTCAGGGTTTAGTAACTATAACCCTAATAACGACCCAGCAAACTTCAATTTAGTAGATCCTCCAGAGCGTGATACAGTTGGAGTGCCAACAGGAGGGTGGACTGCCATTCAATTTACAGACATTTTCTATATATTTCTGTCATCTGATTGTGGAATTGATATGCAGTCAGGAGTGTGGTTCATGCATTGCCATGTGGAAGTGCACACAACGTGGGGATTGAAGATGGCATTCCTGGTGGAGATTGGAAATGGACCCAATCAATCCATTTTGCCTCCTCCCAAAGATCTCCCCAAATGCTAGTGTCAGAGGGCTTGGCTTAAAGAGCATACTGTAAGCTTCAAATATATTTCTGTGGTTTCCCTGAATCGCTTCAATATGCCAAAAGTTTCAGTGTTTTTGATTAAGGAAAACAGGTTTTAAAGGGATCCTGAAACCCAACAAAGCTTATAAGATATCCAAAGTTAAAGCATTTACAAAAGTATCTACAAAAAAACCCCTAGCAAAACGATAGTCCCCGCAGAAACTAGATAAAACTAGGAAACAACAAGGGAACATAACAAAAAACCAGGCAGAGCCAAAAAGCCAGGAGAGCAGGTCAGGCTATATCCCTGAGAATTGTCGCTGCACGCATCTCCAGCTCAGACACCCGATCAGCCGCATCCTTGAGATCAGAGAGGTCTTTGTCAGGCTCCTGACTGTCCTTTTTCTTTGTGCTTGATCTTGTTCTCTTTCTCAGACCTTCCTCTGGAGTCTTATCATTGCCACTGTTGGGAGATTGTTCATCCTCCTTACACCCTATGTGTTCCTCAATTTTAGATATCAGCACCCTGATGTTGTCATTTGATGCTTTCAGAATGTTATAGCTTTGATTAGCAATTTTTATCAGCTGGGGTATGCATCCCGTTTGGTGCCGGTACGAGAACAGAGTTACGGCGGAGGATCTGGTGGAAGAGCCAAGAGACTACCCCTCGCGGGCGGTCACATTGAGGCTGTATGAAGCGGCGGGGGCTTTATTTGTTCACCGGGCCCACGAAGCGGATGCTATCAGTTATCCCGAGCGCAGCTCGCGTGGTATTGACGGCTGTGATGTTGTTGCTGTCAAAACGTGCATTGAGGTGGAGGGCAAGTATGTTGAGTATTTTGGGAAGGTGAGCGGGAAACCGATTGTTCCTCTTGGCCCTCTCTTGTCAGTGGCCGTGTCCGGAAGAAAAGCTGACTCGGATTGCATGACGTGGCTCGACGAACAGTCCGTGGGCTCTGTTATCTACGTGTCATTTGGGAGCCAGTGTTTTTTGAGCAGGGAACAGGTTGCAGAGGTGGCGTTGGGATTGGAAGCCAGCTGGCAGCCCTTCTTGTGGGCCCTCGATGGTGATTCATTTTGGGTCCCTGATGGCTTTGTAGAGAGGGTTGGGAAGAGGGGTGTTGTTGTTAGAGGATGGGTTCCACAGAGGGAGATACTAGCCCATCCTAGTGTTGGGGGTTTTATGACTCATTGTGGGTGGAACTCTCTAATGGAAGGAATGAGCAATGGTTTGGCTTTTGTAACTTCGCCTATGCAATTTGATCAATGCCATAATGCAAGGTTGGTTGTAGAGGAAATGAAGATAGGTGTTGAAGTTGGGCGAGGAAAGGATGGGGCTTTTCAAAAGGAGGAGATTTGCAAAGCTGTGAGGATGGTCATGGGAGATGAAGGGAAAGAGTTTAGGAAAAAGGCAAGGGAAACTGGTCAAATGTTTAAGGATAAGATATTGAAGGATGGAGGATCTCAAGATGAGTATATGACTCAATTTGTTAAGCATTTGCACCTCCTTATTAAAAAGACAAGGAAATCCAACATTAAATACCTTAATATTTCATGATTGGTTCAACTATTTTTGGCTTATAGAAATGTATAAATGTATGAACTACACGCTACTGGACATGTGGATATGCTATCTAGTACATACATTTATATTTCATACTTATTTCATATTGTATGGTTTTTTTTACTGAATGATGTTGATAATTTTGGAACCATGCACAAGAAAGGACAAGTGAATTCAATGATTTAGCAACATAAGCAAGAAATTAATCATTATCAAAATTACCAATTCATTAAAAATTGACTACTAATGATTCCTAAATGATGAGATTTATGTTCTTAACTCAAAATAAGTATGGTTCAGATGTATTGGATATTAGCCTCGTTGAGTTTGCCTTCATTATTGAGTGTGGCTTCCATAGAAGAAAGCATAACAACATTAGACATTCCCAACCTCTTAATGAGAACTTTTTTATGTTATCTAGATTTATATTGTATGTTAACCTCTTGAGTTTGTCTTCATTATTGAGTGTGGCTTCCATAGAGGAAAGCTAAACCTATTTGTTGTTTAAGTCACAATGTTAAGCGATTGCTAGTCTATCTACAAAGTCTTTTAGAAATGAGCTTTTATCTAAAATCCTGATTTGGTTTTTCTTTAGTAGATCTAAATTCACAACTATTTGACAAAGATTATATCTTGATACTCACCCTTGATCTTACTATTAATGACTGTGGATTGATGGTACAGATACAATTGAAGAATGTTAGCAAACTCTGTCATACAAAGTCCATTGTCATAGTGAATGGGCAGTTCCCAGGGCCAACTATCTATGGCAGAGGGTGATACACTGCTCATCAAACTCACTAATCATGTCAAATACAATCTCTCCATCCACTGGTATAGTCTAGTATTACTGTTATTGATGCAGAATTATAAAAACATTGTATGAGTTTGAATTATGGGTGAAATTGTCATTGCAGGCATGGTATAAGACAGCTGCGTATAGGATGGGCTGATGGGCCTGCTTATATCACTCAGTGCCCCATTCAAACTGGGCAGTCTTATACTTACAACTTCACCATCACTGGGCAAAGGGGGACACTCTTCTGGCATGCTCATATTCTATGGTTGAGAGCAACAGTCTATGGAGCCCTTGTTATTAAACCCAAGCTAAATGTGCCTTATCCATTCCCCAAACCCTATAAGGAAATCACATTGATTCTAGGTTAGTGAAAGGGTTATCAACCATTGAATTATATTTGATTTGATTTCATGATTGGTCATGGCATATAACCCTAGTATTGAATTATGGTTTCTTGTCGATGCAGGGGAGTGGTGGAATGCAGATGTGGAAGCTGTTATAAATGCAATACTTAAGTCAGGAGGAGCACCCAATGTGTCTGATACTCACACCATTAATGGAAAACCAGGTCCACTAGGCACCTTCAGATGTCCAATCAAAGGTTAAGCAAGCAGTCAGTCTCAAGTAAAGATTTTCTTCATTAGACTACTATGTTTTGGGGTTTGATTTAAATAGTACATTCTAAATTTTGATTGTTTGGAAGGTGAATCACACTGGTAGAGTTCACTAACTTATCTAAATTACACTAATGTGTAGGTTTCGCTATTGTGATTTCTTTACTATTGCAATTTCAAATGAATCTTAATTTAACGAATCAAAGTTTATAGTATGCTATTTAAGCTTCCCACAAAGATTTACTCTCAGACTTACCATACAATTAATATTGATCATATTTAATAGAATAAAAGAATTACAAATCCTGAGGATTCTTAGAATTCTTGCTAAATAGTGCGTGGTATTAATGATGAAATCTTATGACAAACGATTGCAATCTCCCCATATTGCAGATACTTTTGTGCTTCCAGTTGAGCAGGGCAAAACATAACTGCTGAGAATAATCAATGCTGCACTCAACAATGAACTCTTCTTCGGTGTGGCAAGTCACCACCTCAAAGTGGTAGAGGTGGATGCAGTGTACACCAAGCCATTTGAGACCAAATCTGTGGTCATTGCTCTGGGACAAACCACAAACGTTTTGCTCCATGCAAAAAAAAACCCTAACAGGTATTTCATGGCCGCTCGCTCCTTCATGGATGCCTCTGTTCCTATAGACAACAGAACCACCGCTGCAATCTTGCAATATATCAATGCACCCAATTCATCTTTTTCCTCCAACATGATTGTCATGCCTCAAATCCCATCTAAAAATGATACCACATTTGCCACCAACTTTAGCAATGCCATCAGGACCTTAAATTCTGCCCAATAAGTCCCACACAGGGTAGACCGCAATCTATTGTTCATAGTAGGGCTTGCATTGGAATCATGCCCAACCTGCATAAATGGCAGCCGTGCATCTGCTTCAATCAACAATGTAAGCTTTGTCATGCCCACAATTGTCCTTCTGCAAGCACATTATAACAACATCAATGGGATTTTCACTAAAGGTTTCCCAGACAACCCTCCCACTCCTTTCAATTACACAGGAACGCCGCCAAAGGAACAAAACTCACTCGTCTCTCGTACAATTCAACAGTGCAGTTGATTCTTCAGGAGACCAGCGTCCTGCCTGTGGATAACCATTCAATTCATCTCCATGGCTTCAATTTCTTCATAGTGGATTCAGGGCTTAGTAACTATAACCCTAATAATGACCCAGCAAACTTCAATTTAGTAGATCCTCCAGAGCGTGATACAGTTGGAGTGCCAACAGGAGGGGTGGACTGCCATTCAATTTACAGACCTTTTCCCCTTCATCTTCTTTACATTTTCTATATATTTCTGTCATCTGATTGTGGAATTGATATGCAGTCAGGAGTGTGGTTCATGCATTGCCATGTGGAAGTGCACACAACGTGGGGATTGAAGATGGCATTCCTGGTGGAGAATGGAAAAGGACCCAATCAATCCATTTTGCCTCCTCCCAAAGATCTCCCCAAATGCTAGTGTCAGAGGGCTTGGCTTAAAGAGCATACTGTAAGCTTCAAATATATTTCTGTGGTTTCCCCGAATCACTTCAATATGCCAAAAGTTTCAGTGTTTTTATTAAAGAAAACAGGTTTTAAAGGGTCCTGAAATCCAACAAAGCTTATAAGATATCCAAAGTTAAAGCATTTACAAAAGTATCAACAAAAAAGCCCCTAGCAAAACGACAGTCCCCACAGAAACTAGATAAAACTAGGAAACAACAGGGGAACAGAACAAAAAACCAAGCAGAGCCAAAAAGCCAGGAGAGCGGGTCAGGCTATATCCCTGAGAATTTTCGCTGCACGCATCTCCAGCTCAGACACCCGATCAGCCGCATCCTTGAGATCAGAGAGGTCCTTGTCAGGCTCTTGACTATCCTTTTTCTTTGTGCTTGATCTTGTCCTCTTTCTCGGACCTTCCTCTGGAGTCTTATGATTGCCATTGTTGGGAGATTGTTCATCCTCCTTACACCCTCTGTGTTCCTCAATTTTAGATATCAGCACCCTAATGTTGTCATTTGATGCTTTCAGAATGTTATAGCTTTGACCAGCAATTTTTAGCATAGCGCCTTCAATGCTCTGGACTCTCCTCTTCATTTTCTCCATAGTATTATCCCCTCGCTTTTCCTCAGTTTTCCTCTTCATCTCGTTCTCCCTTTCCAGTTTACCCACCCTGTATTTGAGCTCCTGGATTTCATGGAAAATCCATTTGGTGGTTCTGTAGTTGTCAATAGCACTGTTCTTTGCATTATTTAACACATCCATCCTAGGATCCTCCTTAGTGATATTGCTCAGAACAACAAGGGCAGGATCAATAAGTTCCTCAATTTTTATTTTGCCTTCCTCGTTCTCTTTAACCAGAGTTTTCACCCATTCTCTCTTGATGTCCAAAAGTTTCAGTGTTATTTAAGCCTAGCCTGCGGCTATTATTTGACTTCACATTCAATGTTTCTCAGAAAGAACGGTGAGACATTGTTTCTACATAATATTGGGAGAGAAAAGGTTAGTGAATTATAATAGTCTCGTAATAGGATATGGATAAACGGTAGATACAGTTTTCTAAATTCTTAAAATATGACGATTTTTCGTGAAATTTTTAAGAGTCCAATTTTCTTGATCTGCATTTCTATTGTTATTAGATTATAAAATTCAAATGAAAAACATTGTGTTTTGCAAATTTGAGGTTCTATTCACAATTCCATTTTGTGGGGAGATTAGTCGCAGGGTTTACAATATGTTGCTTCGTCAAAATCAAATATGAAAATG
Source organism: Chamaecyparis obtusa (assembly GCA_027943335.1). Classification (NCBI taxonomy): domain Eukaryota; kingdom Viridiplantae; phylum Streptophyta; class Pinopsida; order Cupressales; family Cupressaceae; genus Chamaecyparis; species Chamaecyparis obtusa. The sequence goes on from BSBK01011438.1 coordinate 460,187, forward strand.
TGTTAAATAGCTTTTTTTTGCACTTTATGTTAACTGAATAAAATTCGGAAATGTTTGAACATGTGTAAGGGTATAGAAATGTTTTGATTAAATTCTTTTGTACTTAGTTCTTGGAACAACAAAGAAGATATATGTTAATGTAATGTACAATCGATCCATAAATATTAACAAATTAATATTTTTTATGTGTTCATTGTTTTGAAATTTTTACATACTCAAAAAGAAAGAGGATCGAGTTTAAGTGAGTTGAGATGAATCTTGTGCAGCACAAAAATATCCTAAGGTGTATTTATTATCTGAGCAAATACAAAATTATTTGGACTTGCCTCTCTATGATCTTTATTTTATGATGATGCATTAGGACTAGCAATATTTAGAAACGTCTTAAGAATCTATTAGATTGTGAGGGTCACATTCTTCTTACTCAATCCCTTTAATAGACTAGCTTTATGGCCCTAAGTGAATATTGAAGACATCACTCTCAAACACTTAAGTTTCTTAAATGCACGTGTTGTAATACCAATGTAGATATGTTCATTGTGAGATTTGAGTTAAAATGTTCATAGGATGAATGCTTCTTACTAGACATATGAATTAATTACACAAATGAGTACTTTTAAATACCAAGACATAATGAATAGTCAGACAAACATATATGACAAGTGAAAAGGAGGAAATAGAAAGTTGAATTTGAAAATGTATCGCAGGGTTGAACCCATGCATTGTGCAATTGAACCAAGACAAGAAAGCATAGGCCTCAAGGCAAGGAATAAATACATGGATAGTGGTTTGTTGATAGTTTCAATGCATGACTAATTATGGGGAATGTTTGTGGATGGATGCAAAAGGGGATAAAGTAAGGCCAAATGTTTGGAAATTTTATGTCTAAATGGGGATGTATAAAGAATCAAGGAAAGAGTCAAACTTAGCACAAGAATTCACCATCAATTGCTATGTAATCAAGTTAAGATATTCTAATAAGATGGGTCCAAAACTAAAGGAAATTTCAAAATGGGTATAAAATAATTACTATTTAATTTTGCCCCCACTTTGAAGGGCATTTGAATTTTAAAAGAAGTATATATTTTAACGTATATGAGAATTCTCCATCATGAACAAAATAAAATACTCATGTAGTAAAGAATATGTGTATTTTATCTAGAGTAATGGACACATGTTGATTTATTTGTATGTGTTTGTTCTTCATCTAAGCACTCCATGGGAACTTGCAATATAAAGAAAAGATATGTAATGAAAGACTTCTATCACGCAAGAGAAGCATACAAAAAAAATAAGTTTGCTTTAACTGTCTAGGAATATGAAAAAGTAGGAAAAGAGCGAAGTAAGGAAACTCTTCCTATAAGGAAAGTGATCTTAAATTCTCTTCTCAGTGTGGCAACAATGATATGGTATGGTGCTTTAGATATGGCCATGTAATGTGATTATAATTTGTCTAACAATTGGGATAAGTCCCTACTTAGCTTAGGTAGTTGCCCAAAATCTCAACATAGGAATGTTAGTGACAATGTATTCCCCCTATTTTTGTTTGCATAGAATGTGTGAAATGATCTAAAGGATCCAAAAGGGAAAACTATATGAAAATAAAATATCAAATGAAAATTGTGTAAAGAACATAAATTGGAGAAAATATTGCAATAAGTGATATATATTTGCTCCTATTATAAACAAATCAAAAAATGTATGATGGACCTAGAAGGTAAAAATGAGTAAGAATAATGAAGGCAAAATATCCCAATTATTGGTGGAACTTTAATGAAGGCATATTATCCCAAATATTTTGGAAGAAATTCATGGATTTTCTTCTAAATTCATGTTGACAATTGTTTGGTCATTATAGGCACCTAAATTGACATATAATTAGTTACCTAATAACCCTAACCATTTCCTCTATAATCGATTGAATAAATCTCTATTTAACTAGTTAATTATCTATTTTTTATTTTTTATTAATTAAATAACTTTTAATATTTAATTAATAAAAAGTCATTATTCACCAACTATTCACTTGGTCCTATTTCTAGCTTAGAATATTTATTCAAACTTCTTTTGTAGTTCACCTTAGATAAATGAATTTAAAGATTTATATGCCAAAGTTTGCCATCATCATCCCAAAAATTAAATAAATTTCTCTTTTACTTAATTTTCTATCTCATTCATTTTTCATTAAGTGAGTTAAAATCCATTAACCCCTTGATCTTCCTATTGTACATTCAAAATTCTAATTGTAACATCCTCTCAAATCCTTGACATCCTCCAAGGTGTACAAAGGTGAGCCTTTGTACACAAGGCATGTATCTTTGTGCATGTGGCATGCCTTGGTACTATGTCACATGGGTGAAAGGACTTTCCATCGCTTAAGGGTACTCCCAAGTGCCATTTTTCCTTCTTTTCCCTCCACTTTCTTCAAGAGAAATCTCTACCATTGATTTTCCCTCAATCCATCTATCCTCCATGTCAACTAGCCATGTGAGACATGTGTCTTCTTCTCATGCCCTCAAGGGTCTCAATCAATATGAGCCCTTGTTCTCTACTTTTGTCCTTAGCCATCCAATCCCACAGCTAAAAATCTATAAGTACTATTGTCATCCTAATCAATTTGAGTAACATCCTCTTATGAAATATTATGGTCCTAGCAAAGGCACTCACTTACCATCAAATTCATCATCCTTGAGCATAACCATCATAGACTTACTTGCAATAAGGGTTGGTTTTGGTAATTATTATTTTGCTTTTTATCAATATTTGCTAACTCTTATGCTTAATTAATTTGCATCCTCTGACTTTCATGCCCACAACACAAATAAGTAATATTTATGATAATATGTTGAATGCTATAGCGAGTTACAATTTAGCATATAGATGAAAGTAAAATTTCACACATTTATTGCCAGTATGGTAAATTTAAACCATAAAATGATCTTAATATAGATGCATATGAACCTATACTTGTAAAAAAAATAGGACGTGCAAATATTTTCTTATATTGTTCCAATAAGGAAAGACTTGTAAATTTTAGATCTAAAACATTTTCAATAGCATTTAAATCAAAGCGTAGAAATAAATCAAGATTGAAAGAAGAGCATTAGACATAAACCAAGAATGAAAAGAGAGGAACATATAAGAGTGGCATAGATAAACCTTGGGAGAACCCTTTTAGGAAAAACTTAGCCTCCAAAGTACTAAGCCAATGTATTTCCAACAATAAAAGTCATTATACAATATCAAAGTCAATGTCTTAGTTCATGGAGAAAAAAACCCTACTTTGGAAGGAATCTGGTAGCATTTAAACCTAAAAGTCTCTTATATGTTTCTATTTCAAGTCCTCAATAAACCACTCAAAGAAACCCATTAAACCATCAAAATGTATCACCGTGAGCCCAAAAAAGGTTCCAAAATGCTATTCTAAGAATTCTCTTGACTCCCACCTTATTCTGGACTCATTATCTCTATTAAAAAAAATATGATCCATCATAAGTTGGTCAAAATTTATTGTCCATTTTGTAACTACGTATAGGATTTCATGCTCTAAATTATATTATAGATTCATTCATAAAATCTACCATAAGTAACTCCCACATCTTATGATGTTGTAAGATGATCTTGCATACAATGATGATATTAGACACTCTTGCAAATTACACACATTACAAAGTATTCAATATGTGACCAAAATTTCCACCTTAAAGTAGGGCACCCACTTTCTTGTGAAAGGATAAAATAATTTAAAAATATGTATATATAGAAAATTGAACACTACGATTTGTAAGGTGTATGACACCCCCAATCCCAATATTCTCATACTTGTTGTATACCTTTAAATAACAAAAAGAAAACACCAAAAAAACCCATGAACTTTCCACCGAGAGTATAAGCATGTTGCACCAATTAAAGTTCACTAAGGGCCTGTTTGGGTGCTGGAATACTAAATGCTGGATATAGTCAATTCTGGAAGATACAAATCTTCAAAATGATATCTAGAATATGGGTTGACCCGTTTGGTTCACCCAGAAGATGACTGAGAAGATGCATAAGGAATTTTAATTCTTTATTTTAATTTGTGCTGCACAACCGTAGCCATAAGCCTGCAACCCTAGATGGATTGAAATGGGGCTAACAGAGAAGCGGGGCGACAGAAAACCTAGAAACTTATAAACGGAGCTTCAAGCTTATCACAATGGCGGAAAAGATTATAAATACATGCAACAAAACAATGGGTCAGACAGAATTGCCCATCATGAACTTCTTAATCTGCATTGTGTTGTTGTTGTTCAAGTCCTCGACAACCATTTACGCTTCGAGGAAAGATCTGTTATCATGTCTAAGTTCATATGGCGTAACGAACGTCACCACTCAATCCGATTCCCTACAATTTGACTCTCTTTTCCGATATTCACTGCAGAACCTGTGATTTACAGAGGCTTCTGTTCGCAGGTCGCAAATGATAATAATGGTGAAAATGAAAGGGGGAACAGAAATTTCGGACGTCAAAACAATTATTATTGCAAAGCGGACCCGACGGCACATAAAATGGGAATTACAGCCTCTGATTCTAATTCCACCTTTTCAAGTGGAAGATGAAATGCTCATTTTGTGGGCAAAATTGGAATTTCGATATTCCAATTCCTACTTGCTTGGATGGACACAAACATGGAAAGAGCTAATCTGGAAGTCTAATTTCGGAATTAGAGCCCATATTCCATGCACCAAACGGGCCCTAAGCTCTAACACTTCATTGAAACAACTACACCATCCACCAATTAGCCTATAGTATCACTACCCCAGATCTAAAAGTTACCTATAGCACCACTACCACTTGCGGACAAGTGACCCATAGAAACACCCACACTTAAGTGACTTAAAGTAATATTACTTCTCCATAAGTTACCTATAGAAACACTACCACTTGTTTACAATGAACCATAACAATTTTACCGCTTGACTACAAGTAACTCATAACAACACCAATATTTCAACCCAATATCTAACTACAAACATAGAATTCTAAACTCTTTTAAAATAGGATTGATTATATATACTATATAATCACCTTAGTAGATGGAACAACAACTGCAATATGTCATATCCACCCATCTAAACCACACCATAAAACAAGGTAAACATAATTGTTGGTACCTCTTGCTATCCACATATCTAATTGAATCTGTAAACTCAATTAAATCAACATTTTAAACCCGAATTTCACTTTTTGACACCTATAGTAACTAAATTGTTAAGAATTTGAAAATGATGTTAATTAGTAATTTTATTTCTTTCTTTTATGAGGATTTTTCATCTACAAAGTTACTCTATATAAGAGCACTAGCATTAGGGTAAACATTTTCGTTAAGAGCCAAGAATCAAGGGGATCCCTCGTGAGCCTTTCAATTTCACCAATAAACGAAAAATCCATTGACATAATTAATATTTTTAAAGATTTATGTATAAAAAAAATTAAAACCTAAGATAGTGAATAAAGATATTCTAAGGACTTCAAAATGAAAGTATATTCAAGAACCCTCTCCTCTTCAAATTTGAGGGCTGGTGAGAGTGAATGGAGGAACCCAACTAAGGCATAGGCTAAGCTGCCTACAAAATGCACCAAAGATATTAAAAAAAATGTCAAATTTTTTTTCCAGATTCGCAAAAATACAGTTAATTTTTTACAAATATTTTGTTGTTTTCGACCACAAAATATGTAGATCATGAAGAACGGAAGCTGAAAATTTTGTGAAAATCTATTTTGTTTTCTAATTTTTGAAATTTGGTCAATGGTACATTTTGTACGGAGCTTAGTCATGTCCCCAAGCTAACACAATAAGCAAAGAGCCTCTTGCCCTCAGAGTCGGCTATGCAGCCAGAAAATTCCCCTAGTCGACCACCATGCATAGTCAGCCCCTATGCATACCATCCACATTGCATCGCTGACATACTGTTAGTCTAGCATAGTTAGCAGTCAGCCTCAATTTGCATAAAATCCTCTACTGTTCCTTTCGAATGACCTGCAATAGGATTACAATTATTGGGAGTTGATTCACTGACCAAAATCGCTATAGTCAATGTTACCCCTGCCCAAACATTTCAGGTAATTAAAATTTTAAATATTTATATATTAATTACATAATGTGTTTTTACACTTGAACATGTTCTAAGTTTATCACAATCAAATGTGCATGTTATGGATCAAATACAAATTGAATATGATAAGAAAACTAAAAAATAAATTTTATTGTGAATCTTTAGTTTGTATTTAGTTCATCTAAGTTGACGTCTCAAATTCACATGTTATTATAGATTTAAATGATAAAGAAGTAGAACATATATGTTTCCCTATTTTGTTGATATCAACCATACACCAATGAATAATGCAATGCAAACTAGAGATGGTAAGAAAATTACTAAGTGAATTTAATCAATTTTGAGTATTCAATTTCTATATTGGTTCTATATAAGTTGATGTGATAAATGTACATGTTTTTGTAGCCTTAATTGATCACCAAAATAATCAATGACTATTTTGATCTTAATCAAGCAACATAAAACAACAGTAAATGTAATGAAAACTAGATATCGCAAGAACATTGTAATATGAAATTCAATCAATTTTGAGTCTTTCTTTTGTAAATTAATTTAATAACTAGTTCATTATGTTTGAAGTGTAGGCCATACTATAATGAAGGGTCTTGATCAATTATTAGTACTTGTACTATAGCATCATTTTATATTTCTTACTTTAACTAGTGATTAAAACTAATTATTTTCACTAATTAAAATTTAGTGTATTTTTATTTTGTTAAAAATTAAACATTTTCTATAGTCTACATGTAAATTTTTTAAGTTTATAAATTGTAAAAAAATTTTTTTGATGAAATGATTGGCTAATACATTTAAGGTCCTATAGACCTAGTTTTAGGCATCAATAACTTTTATAGAGTTTTTAGGATTTCTAAGGTTTTTTTTAGTTTTAAATTAGTTTGTTAAGTTCTCATGAATATTTTTTTATTTTATATTAATATTATTTTAAATTAAAAATTATGTATTATTTTTTACAAAATATTACAATTTAAATAAAAACCTATGATATTATAATATATATATTTTTTATTCATATTTTTAAAGTGTTTAATATAAAAAAAATTTATATATTAATTATACATTAACAAATATTTATGTAAAAAAATTATGTGATTTTATTTGCTTATAATTATTATTATTTCTTTACAAAATATTAATATTTAATTCAAAATATATTAAATTAATATTTAATATCATTATATAATAATTTAATAGTTCTACATATTTTTTCTAATGTTTCACTTTATAGCAAGTATACTAAAATGAGAAGTAAAATTAGTCACAATAATTAATTATAGTTTCTTCATTATTATAATAATAATTATATTAATTTATATTAAATAGAATTATACTTAATATTAAAATATAATAAATTTATTAAAATTCTAATTATATTTCACAATATAATTACAATTGATTACTAAACTAAAAGGCAAGTACTAGCTTGTTGTAATGGGTTATATATTGAGTGCTTTAACTCTATTGAGAAATTGGCTCTCGAAGGTAGTAGCTTGTAGATGACAATATATGTATATTATACTTTTGAATTGGAGAAGTATTAGATGTGTGGAAAATTGGCTAATTTTATAATGAGATTTTAATCCTTTTATGAGATAATCAAGTAATTTCCTTTGGGTCACTTACAGGATGGTTGAATTTATTTTTGACATTTCACATGTCACGTGTTGTGTAAAGATTTCATGATTTGTAAGATAATAAAGTATGTAGAGGGTAGCACCACATAGTACAAATATATAAATCCTTGAATATGATAGTTTCTTTTCGAATATGACTTATCTTTTTCCAACACCAACATCTATAAATATCCATAAAATCATTGAAACATCTCACATTGTACTAATACCACCTTTCTAAAATTATTTGGACTAGAACCATTTGCAAAAGGGTAATAATTTGTCTACATGGTTTTCTTAGTTAATTTATAATCAATTACTTCAATTTATCCATTAGCAAGTGAGCAATTCATTCACACAATTTTAATAGCTATGTCTATGATCCATAATGAACTTAGCAATCATTTATTTAATCTTTGTCATTGTTAAATTTGTTATATGCGAATGAAAATCTAATTTTGAAGACATTTTATAATTACTTTTAGAATAGAATATCTTTTTAATGGAGTTTTAACAATTGAAATATGATCTTTGCATGTCCTTTAGGAGGGAAAAAAACAAATTATTTGAAAAATATTATTAAATTAAAACCTTTATATTTATGCTTCTTAATCAATATTATAGTTTTAGAAATTCTATAAGCATGTTCCTTTAGGCCCCATTTGGTTAGTGGAATTGGGGTGGAATTGGGTGTGGAACTTACACTTTTTTGTCAATTGTTTGGGATGCTAAACTACAATTTGGGTTTGAGATCAAAATCTAGTTTAGGCACCAAAATGAGCGACACTATCTTCCCACCCAATAGGTGGAATTTGAAATCATCTTCTGGTTTTAGATTTTTATGAACCCCATTTAATTGTCCTGTCGGGTCCATTTTTTGAAAATAGTGGTTGGGACCTCGTCTTCGATATTATTTTTAGTATTTCTTTCGGTGTGAGAAATTCACCTCTCTTTCCTGGTGGTAATTGTTTGAAGGGAGGTGGAGTTCCAGTCATGGTGAAGGAGAAGCTCGACATGCTGACGGCTCTGGACTTGGCAAAAACACAATTGTACCATTACATGACCATTGTAATTGTCGGAATGGGCTTCTTCACCAATGCCTACAATCTCTTCTGCATTACCACTGTAACAAAACTCCTAGGACAAATTTATTGGGCAGACGTCTCACACCCCAATGAGCCCAACATTCTACCCTACCCAGTTGCGTTTGCAGTCACGGGGTGGCCCTCAGTGAAACTTTGGCAGGGCAGCTCGTCTTCAAGGATAAATTAATTGGCTGCAAGAACCAGCAAGAAGCCTACCGTGAATATGTAGAATGGTGAGAAGAGAAAAATGAATTGTCCTAGTCGTACAATAAATTAGCAAATTGAATTCTCTATTATAATATTCAAACATGGCCATTCTGGGCGTTGAAGGATTTTCAGATCTTCTTGGAAGAATTGTGTATATATTTATAATTTCAAAATTGTAATTTGTAAGAATTTCTCAGTCCCAATTTTAATTTCAAAATTGAAAACCAAATGTCGAAGATGGATTGTCTCAGTCATATTTTGGGTCAACCAAATGGTCCAAACTATCTTTCGAATACACAAAACCTGAATTTCAAAACCTTATTTTGAGATAATCAGATTTTGAGTCAAATTCTAATTCCTCAACCAATGTGGCCTTAAAAATGTACTCTTGCTACCCAACCATTTACCACATACATTAATGAAGGCTTCAATACCTTGAGTTATTTTCATGTGTAAAATTTTCATATTATTTATGCTAGTTGACTTTATTTCCTAGGTGGAAGATATTTCATTTGATTGATGAAGATGTAAAATTCATGGATTGCATAAGGAAAATGTTAAATTCTTAAATACTTGTTAACTAATTTGTGGAGGGAAATGTTGAAAGTAATGTCCAAACTCTAAACACTCTAATATCTACCATGTCAAATAATGTAATAAATTTAAGTCATTCTGTCACACTGGACATCGTGTAGATGATATCGATCCATAGGTTGGTTTTGAATTTCTATCATTTTTATCATAGTATCCATTTTTGTAAGTAGTGCATGTTGGTTTCATTTAATTATTTAAGTTATTTGATGATCTTGATTATGTCATGTAATTACTCTCTTTTTTTGTAATACTTTACAATCAACTCATTTGCAACAATAACATTTGATGCAGGAGCATCCTGCGTGTAAGAGCAATCTTGCATCACCCAAAAATATTTATGTTTTTATATTCAATAAGGGTTATTTTGTGCAGAGCATCCTGGGTGTAAAAGCAATCTTGCATCACCCAAAAATATTTATGTTTTTATATTCAATAAGGGTTATTTTGTGCAGAGCTGCTATTTATGGAAAGTTACTATTTTTCGTAATTTTCGTATGTGCTCGGAATGATCTGATTTCTTTCTTGGAGGTTCATTTTGGTCATATAAGTCTGCCAGTAAAGTTTCATTGCCAGATCAAGTGTATATTGGAAGACATTGAAGATTTTCGATATTGGTAGCAGGGTACAGAAACTTTGAACTCAGTTTTGCAGGCTTTAGAGGCCCCGAATGAGGTCAAAAATTTGGGTGACAGGTGCTTGCGCCAATCAAGCCTGTAGAGCGCTTCGTGGCATTTTCGAAATGGGGTTATAATAGCCGATCGGGTCAACTGGTGATGACTTATGGTCTTCGGAAGTTGGGTCACCTGAAATGGCGGGAAATAATTTTCTTCAAAATTTCTGTTCGGGTTTCAAAGGTTATCTTGAGCCGACTATGATGTAATAAAATGTAAAATAAAATAATTCTAAGTTTGGTCGGCCTTATTGGCTAAAATTCTGGAACCTTCCCAGGCGGTGGAAAATTGCCTATATAAGGAAGGCTGTATTATTGTCTTAGGCAGTTCAGAATAGTTCTGGGTAGTAGATCTGGGTATTGATTCGAGGCTTTGTCCTAAAGAATATTGTAAGGGAATGCCCATGTGGCTTTGCATATTGTAATTCTGAAAGTTTGTAATTCCACATTTGTGGAGATAATAAGAAGCCAATTTTCTGTTCTTGCATATTATTGTTGTTGTTTCTCTATTTCTGTTATGTGTTTGTGGCATTAAGGGGAGCACCCTTCATCAGGTGGTATCAGAGCAGGAGTTCTTGAGTGTGTAAACAGATCGCCGACTGTGAAGCAGTTTGCACCAGGACCGTGGCTAGGGTTTCAGCGCGCATCGTGAAAATGTCTCCACGAAGAGAACGCGGCGGAAGAGCTGGTGTTGTGACACCTGAGGTTAGAGAGCTGCAGAGACAAGTGCGAGCATTGCAAGAAGAGATTCGCAGAGGAATGAATCTTAATGTCAGAGATGAAAGCGAGGATGAAGCCGAAGAAGAATATCAAGAAGGAGAAGCTGAAATTGTGAACCAGGAGGAAGAAAGACTTTTTCGGGCGATTTCCAAGATTGGGAAAAGACCTAAGATTGAGGTTCCTACATTTTCTGGAAATCTTAACCCAGAAGAATTGATCGACTAGATCAATGAATGTGAGGAATATTTTGAGTATGAAGATGTTGAGGATCCTGATAGGGTCAAATTTGCGAAGGCCAGACTGAAAGGTCATGCGAAGATCTGGTGGCAAGAAATTCAATTGGAGCGAAATAGAAGAGGGAAAGATAAAATCACAAGATGGGATCGGATGGTGGATAAATTGAAGCGACAGTTCATTCCTGTTGATTATGAGCTTGATCTACTAAAGAAAATGCAAAGTTTGAAGCAAGCAGGAAGATCTGTTCAGGAGTATACAGAGGAGTTCTATCGACTCCTCATCAGAACAGGCCATGCAGAAGCTGATAAGGAGAAAGTTGCCCGATACCTTAATGGGTTAAGACCAAGCATTCAGGAGGAGTTGAATCTGGTTCGAATGAACAGTATTGAGGAGGCATACCAATTTGCCCTAAAAGTAGAGGAAAAGCTGAACAAGAAGTTTGAGAGCAGACAAAACGGAAGAGGTCGCGGTGGACGATCTGGTGAACGGTCATACGGTGGCCGAAATGAAGATCCGAAAAAGAAGGATGAGGCCAGTAGTAGTCAGAATCGGCGAGGAAATAATTCAAATCGCTTCCAGGATCAGAATAATAGAGATCAGAGAGGAAGAGGAAGAGGACAAGGATCTGGAAGAGGAAGCTTCCGTGGAACATGTTTTCACTGTGGAGAAGAAGGTCATAGGGCATTTGAATGTCCTCAGCGCCAAGGCAGAACAGACAGGAGAAATGAAGGTCAGGTCAGAGTTGCACATGTAGATGAAGATGCCGGATCATCAAATTCTGAAGATGCTGAAAGAGGAGAAACGTTGATTAATAGAAGAGTCCTGTTGAGTGGTGAGAATGAACCTGAGCAAAGGAGGAGCCTGTTTCGCACCAGGTGCAAGTGTGAAGGTAAATGTTGTGATGTAATCATTGATAGTGGAAGCACTGACAATTTGGTGTCAGAAGAGATGGTGACAAAGTTGAAGCTCAAGAGACAGAAACACCCACATCCATATCGGATTGCCTGGGTGCAGGATGACCACAAGGTCATGGTCAATGAACAATGCCTGGTGAAGTTCAAGATTGGCGGATACCAAGATGAGGTATTATGTGATATCATATCTATGGATGCATGTCATATGTTGTTGGGTAGACCATGGCAGTTTGACAGATGTGTTGTACATGATGGTCGTGAAAATACCTATTCCCTGACAAAGGATGGAATGCGACATAAGCTAAAACCATTGAAAGAGACCGAAGAAAAGGTATGTGGTAATGCAAGGATAACTTTTGTTGATGGAAGAAATTTCCTAGATGGTATGAGGCATGAGCATGTGTGTTTTGCTTTAATTCCAAAAGTTGGTAAAGAAGAAGCAGAGGATGTACCTGTAGAGGTTGCAGATTTGTTGAATGGGTTTCAGGATATTGTATCTGATAATATACCTGATGGATTACCACCGGTAAGGAAGATCAGTCATCAGATGGATTTGATTCCAGGAGCGAGTTTGTCGAATAAGGCAGCACACAGAATGACACCTGCAGAAAGTGAGGAGTTGAACAGACAAGTACATGAACTGTTACAGAAAGGATTGATCCGTGAGAGTCTGAGTCCCTGTGTTGTACCAGCGGTATTAGCACCAAAGAAGAATGGAGAGTGGAGGATGTGTACAGATTCCAGAGCAATAAACAAGATCACAATCAAGTATAGGTTTCCATTGCCACGAATGGATGATATTATGGATTGTTTGAGTGGAGCTGTGTATTTCTCAAAAATAGATCTGAAGGAGATGAATGGAAGACTGCCTTCAAGACAAAGGAAGGACTATATGAGTGGTTAGTCATGCCTTTTGGGCTAACCAATGCACCGAGCACTTTCATGCGGCTCATGAACGAGGTTCTGAAAGAATTTCTGGGTAAGTTTGTCATTGTTTACCTAGATGATATTTTGATCTTTAGTAAGACATTGGATGAGCATATGATGCATATTCGTATGGTATTTGAGAAGTTGAGAGAAGAGAAATTGTTGATTAATTTGAAAAAGTGCAGTTTTGTGAAGAAAGAGTTGGTGTATTTGAGATTTGTAGTTTCAGCAGAAGGTCTAAAAATAGACCCAGAGAAGGTACAGGCTATCCTTGAATGGCCTACTCCGAGGAGTGCTACTGAGGTAAGATCTTTTCATGGTCTAGCTAGCTTTTACAGAAAGTTTATCAGAAATTTTAGCAGTATTTGTGGACCCTTGACTGAAACAATGAGAGGGGATAGAAAAGAGTTTAAGTGGACTAATGGGGCAGAAAAGAGTTTTCAATTCTTGAAACAAAAAGTTACAGAGCAACCTATTTTAGCACTTCCAGATTTTAATAAGGTGTTTCAAGTAGATTGTGATGCTAGTGGTACTGCAATAGGAGCTGTTATGAGCCAAGAAGGTAAACCTGTTGCTTATTTCAGTGAGAAATTAAATGATGCCAAGAGAAAATATTATGTTTATGATTAGGAATTTTATGCTATAGTTCAGGCATTGAAAAAGTGGAGGCACTATCTGCTTCCTAAGGAGTTTGTTTTGTATACTGATCATCAAGCTTTGCAATATTTGAATAGTCAAGGAAAATTGAATCAAAGGCATTTGAAATGGGTTGAGTTTTTGCAGAGTTATACATTTGTTTTGAAACACAGGAGTGGAAACTCTAATAGGGTTGCAGATGCTCTTAGCAGAAGGCAACTATTGCTGACAGAAATGCAGATTGAAGTGGTTGGGTTCAAGGAACTCAAGAATTTGTATCCAGAGGATCCTGATTTCGGTGAAGCTTGGAAAGCTTGTACAGAACCTGTTACTCTAGACAGGACAAAATGGTTGGATTTCATCATTCATGATGATATGCTATTCAGAAAGAGTCAGTTGTGCATTCCACGAAGTTCTATGAGGGAGAATCTCATCAAGGAGAAGCATAGTGGAGGATTGGCTGGACATTTTGGTCGTGATAAAACTGTTGGTTTGGTTAGTGAGAATTATTATTGGCCACAGTTGCAGCAAGATGTGAAGAAGTTTGTACAGAGTTGTAGAGTATGTCAGATGGCGAAAGGAGTGAAGCAGAATACAGGGTTGTATCAGCCATTACCTATACCAGAGAAGCCTTGGGAGGATATCAGTATGGACTTTGTTCTTGGTTTACCGAGGACACAGCGGGGACATGATTCAATTTTTATAATAGTTGACCAATTTTCAAAGATGGCACATTTCATTCCCTGCAAGAAGACTAATGATGTTGTCCATGTAGCAGAATTGTTTTTCAGAGAAGTAGTGAGACTTCATGGTTTGCCAAAGACCATAGTTTCAGATCGGGACACTAAGTTTGTTGGATATTTCTGGCGTACATTGTGGAAGAAGTTGAAGACAGATTTGAAGTTCAGTTCATCACATCATCCACAGACTGATGGACAGACAGAGGTGGTGAATAGGAGTTTGGAAAATTTGCTGAGATGTTTGGTTGGAGATAAGCCAACGGGATGGGATTTGATTTTACCACAGGCAGAATTTGCATACAATAATTCTGTCAACAGGAGCACTGGTAAATCGTCATTCCAGATTGTATATGGAAGAAGTCCGAGAAATGCATCTGAATTGAGAAAGATAGATAAAGGAGAAATAAGTAGTGCTAAGGCTGAGGATTTTGCAGAATATTTGAAGAACATTTATGAGGAGGTGAGCAAGCATATTACCAAGATGAACGCACAGTATAAGGCTAAGGCAGATGAGAAAAGGAGGTATAAGAAATTTCAAGTTGGTGATGAAGTCATGGTTCATTTGCGGAAGGAGCGGTTTCAAGTTGGTACATATAACAAGCTGAAAATGAAGAAGTTTGGACCATGCAGGATATTGAAGAAACATGATTCAAGAAATGCATATGAGGTAGAATTGCCTACTGAGCTAAATATTTCACCAGTGTTTAACATTTTAGATCTGACAGAGTATCATGAAGGAGGTGTTGAAGATGAGGTCGCAGCAGCACAGTGGAGTATTCCAGCAACTAGTTCAGATACTAAGGAGATTGAAGATATACTGGATAGTCATGTTGGCAGAAGCACAAGGAACAGGACATATGAAGAATATCTGGTCAAGTGGAAAGGACGACCTGTTGAAGATTCATCATGGCTGACAAAGGAGGAGGTTAGCCGTCTCGATTTTCCTCTGCACACCTGAGTCGTGACAGGGTCACTTCTCAAATTACCCCGGGTGTCTGATGCAGGAGCATCCTGGGTGTAAGAGCAATCTTGCATCACCCAAAAATATTTATGTTTTTATATTCAATAAGGGTTATTTTGTGCAGAGCTGCTATTTATGGAAAGTTATTATTTTTGGTAATTTTTGTATGTGCTCGGAATGATCTGATTTCTTTCTTGGAGGTTCATTTTGGTCATATAAGTCTGCCAGTAAAGTTTCATTGCCAGATCAAGTGTATATTGGAAGATATTGAAGATTTTCGGTATTGGTAGCAGGGTATAGAAACTTTGAACTCAGTTTTGAAGGCTTTAGAGGCCCCGGATGAGGTCGAAAATTTGGGTGACAAGCTCTTACGCCGGTCAAGCCTGTAGAGCGCTTTGTGGTGTTTCCGAAATGGGGTTATAATAGCCGATCAGGTCAACTGGTGATGACTTATGGTCTTCGGAAGTTGGGTCACCTGAAATGGCAGAAAATAATTTTTTTCAAAATTTATGTTCGGGTTTCAGAGGTTATCTTGAGCCGACTATGATGTAATAAAATGTAAAATAAAATAATTCTAAGTTTGGTCGGCCTTATTGGCTAAAATTCTGGAACCTTCCCAGGCGGTGGAAAATTGCCTATATAAGGAAGGCTGTATTATTGTCTTAGGCAGTTCAGAATAGTTCTGGGTAGTAGATCTGGGTATTGATTTGAGGCTTTGTCCTAAAGAATATTGTAAGGGAATGCCCATGTGGCTTTGCATATTGTAATTCTGAAAGTTTGTAATTCCACATTTGTGGAGATAATAAGAAGCCAATTTTCTGTTCTTGCATATTATTGTTGTTGTTTCTCTATTTCTGTTATGTGTTTGTGGCATTAAGGGGAGCACCCTTCATCAGGTGGTATTAGAGCAGGAGTTCTTGAGTGTGTAAACAGATCGCCGACTGTGAAGCAGTTTGCACCAGGACCGTGGCTAGGGTTTCAGCGCGCATCGTGAAAATGTCTCCAGGAAGAGAACGCGGCGGAAGAGCTGGTGTTGTGACACCTGAGGTTAGAGAGCTGCAGAGACAAGTGCGAGCATTGCAAGAAAAGATTCGCAGAGGAATGAATCTTAATGTCAGAGATGAAAGCGAGGATGAAGCCGAAGAAGAATATCAAGAAGGAGAAGCTGAAATTGTGAACCAGGAGGAAGAAAGACTTTTTCGGGCGATTTCCAAGATTGGGAAAAGACCTAAGATTGAGGTTCCTACATTTTCTAGAAATCTTAACCCAGAAGAATTGATCGACTGGATCAATGAATGTGAGGAATATTTTGAGTATGAAGATGTTGAGGATCCTGATAGGGTCAAATTTGCGAAGGCCAGACTGAAAGGTCATGCGAAGATCTGGTGGCAAGAAATTCAATTGGAGCGAAATAGAAGAGGGAAAGATAAAATCACAAGATGGGATCGGATGGTGGATAAATTGAAGCGACAGTTCATTCCTGTTGATTATGAGCTTGATCTACTAAAGAAAATGCAAAGTTTGAAGCAAGCAGGAAGATCTGTTCAGGAGTATACAGATGAGTTCTATCGACTCCTCATCAGAACAGGCCATGCAGAAGCTGATAAGGAGAAAGTTGCCCGATACCTTAATGGGTTAAGGCCAAGCATTCAGGATGAGTTGAATCTGGTTCGAATGAACAGTATTGAGGAGGCATACCAATTTTCCCTAAAAGTAGAAGAAAAGCTGAACAAGAAGTTTGAGAGCAGACAAAACGGAAGAGGTCGCCGTGGACGATCTGGTGGACGGTCATACGGTGGCCGAAATGAAGATCCGAAAAAGAAGGATGAGGCCAGTAGTAGTCAGAATCAGCGAGGAAATAATTCCAATCACTTCCAGGATCAGAATAATAGAGATCAGAGAGGAAGAGGAAGAGGACAAGGATCTGGAAGAGGAGGCTTCCGTGGAACATGTTTTCACTGTGGAGAAGAAGGTCATAGGGCATTTGAATGTCTTCAGCGCCAAGGCAGAACAGACAGGAGAAATGAAGGCCAGGCCAGAGTTGCACATGTAGATGAAGATGCCGGATCATCAAATTCTGAAGATGTTCAAAGAGGAGAAACGTTGATTAACAGAAGAGTCATGTTGAGTGGTGAGAATGAACCTGAGCAAAGGAGGAGCCTGTTTCGCACCAGGTGCAAGTGTGAAGGTAAATGTTGTGATGTGATCATTGATAGTGGAAGCACTGACAATTTGGTGTCAGAAGAGATGGTGACAAAGTTGAAGCTCAAGAGACAGAAACACCCACATCCATATCGGATTGCCTGGGTGCAGGATGACCACAAGGTCATGGTCAATGAACAATGCCTGGTGAAGTTCAAGATTGGCGGATACCAAGATGAGGTATTATGTGATATCATATCTATGGATGCATGTCATATGTTGTTGGGTAGACCATGACAGTTTGACAGATGTGTTGTACATGATGGTCGTGCAAATACCTATTCCCTGACAAAGGATGGAATGCGACATAAGCTAAAACCATTGAAGGAGACCGAAGAAAAGGTATGTGGTAATGCAAGGATAACTTTTGTTGATGGAAGAAATTTCCTAGATGGTATGAGGCATGAGCATGTGTGTTTTGCTTTAATTCCAAAAGTTGGTAAAGAAGAAGCAGAGGATGTACCTGTAGAGGTTGCAGATTTGTTGAATGAGTTTCAGGATATTGTATCTGATAATGTACCTGATGGATTACCACCGGTAAGGAAGATCAGTCATCAGATGGATTTGATTCCAGGAGCGAGTTTGCCGAATAAGGCAGCACACAGAATGACACCTGCAGAAAGTGAGGAGTTGAACAGACAAGTACATGAACTGTTACAGAAAGGATTGATCCGTGAGAGTCTGAGTCCCTGTGCTGTACCAACGGTATTAGCACCAAAGAAGAATGGAGAGTGGAGGATGTGTACAGATTCCAGAGCAATAAACAAGATCACAATCAAGTATAGGTTTCCATTGCCACGAATAGATGATATTATGGATTGTTTGAGTGGAGATGTGTATTTCTCAAAGATAGATCTGAAGGAGATGAATGGAAGACTGCCTTCAAGACAAAGGAAGGACTATATGAGTGGTTAGTCATGCCTTTTGGGCTAACCAATGCACCGAGCACTTTCATGCGGCTCATGAACGAGGTTCTGAAAGAATTTCTGGGTAAGTTTGTCATTGTTTACCTAGATGATATTTTGATCTTTAGTAAGACATTGGATGAGCATATGATGCATATTCGTATGGTATTTGAGAAGTTGAGAGAAGAGAAATTGTTGATTAATTTGAAGAAGTGCAGTTTTGTGAAGAAAGAGTTGGTGTATTTGGGATTTGTAGTTTCAGCAGAAGGTCTAAAAATGGACCCAAAGAAGGTACAGGCTATCCTTGAATGGCCTACTCCGAGGAGTGCTACTGAGGTAAGATCTTTTCATGGTCTAGCTAGCTTTTACAGAAAGTTTATCAAAAAATTTAGCAGTATTTTTGGACCCTTGACTGAAACAATGAGAGGGGATAGAAAAGAGTTTAAGTGGACTAATGGGGCAGAAAAGAGTTTTCAATTGTTGAAACAAAAAGTTACAGAACAACCTGTTTTAGCACTTCCAGATTTTAATAAGGTGTTTCAAGTAGATTGTGATGCTAGTGGTACTGCAATAGGAGCTGTTATGAGCCAAGAAGGTAAACTTGTTGCTTATTTCAGTGAGAAATTAAATGATGCCAAGAGAAAATATTCTGTTTATGATCAGGAATTTTATGCTATAGTTCAGGCATTGAAAAAGTGGAGGCACTATCTGCTTCCTAAGGAGTTTGTTTTGTATACTGATCATCAAGCTTTGCAATATTTGAATAGTCAAGGAAAATTGAATCAAAGGCATTTGAAATGGGTTGAGTTTTTGCAGAGTTATACATTTGTTTTGAAACACAGGAGTGGAAACTCTAATAGGGTTGCAGATGCTCTTAGCAGAAGACAACTATTGCTGACAGAAATGCAGATTGAAGTGGTTGGGTTCAAGGAACTCAAGAATTTGTATCCAGAGGATCCTGATTTCGGTGAAGCTTGGAAAGCTTGTACAGAACCTGTTACTCTAGACAGGATAAAATGGTTGGATTTCATCATCCAGGATGATATGCTATTCAGAGGGAGTCAGTTGTGCATTCCACGAAGTTCTATGAGGGAGAATCTCATCAAGGAGAAGCATAGTGGAGGATTGGCTGGACATTTTGGTCGTGATAAAACTGTTGGTTTGGTTAGTGAGAATTATTATTGGCCACAGTTGCAGCAAGATGTGAAGAAGTTTGTACAGAGTTGTAGAGTATGTCAGATGGAGAAATGAGTGAAGCAGAATACAGGGTTGTATCAGCCATTACCTATACCAGAGAAGCCTTGGGAGGATATCAGTATGGACTTTGTTCTTGGTTTACCGAGGACACAGTGGGGACATGATTCAATTTTTGTAGTAGTTGACCGATTTTCAAAGATGACACATTTCATTCCCTGCAAGAAGACTAATGATGTTGTTCATGTAGCAGAATTGTTTTTCAGAGAAGTAGTGAGACTTCATGGTTTGCCAAAGACCATAGTTTCAGATCGGGACACTAAGTTTGTTGGATATTTCTGGCGTACATTGTGGAAGAAGTTGAAGACAGATTTGAAGTTCAGTTCATCACATCATCCACAGACTGATGGACAGACAGAGGTGGTGAATAGGAGTTTGGAAAATTTGCTGAGATGTTTGGTTGGAGATAAGCCAATGGGATGGGATTTGATTTTACCACAGGCAGAATTTGCATACAATAATTCTGTCAACAGGAGCACTGGTAAATCGCCATTCCAGATTGTATATGGAAGAAGTCCGAGAAATGCATCTGAATTGAGAAAGATAGATAAAGGAGAAATAAGTAGTGCTGAGGCTGAGGATTTTGCAGAACATTTGAAGAACATCCATGAGGAGGTGAGGAAGCATATTACCAAGATGAACGCACAGTATAAGGCTAAGGCAGATGAGAAAAGGAGGTATAAGGAATTTCAAGTTGGTGATGAAGTCATGGTTCATTTGCGGAAGGAGCGGTTTCCAGTTGGTACATATAACAAGCTGAAAATGAAGAAATTTGGACCATGCAGGATATTGAAGAAACATGATTCAGGGAATGCATATGAGGTAGAATTGCCTACTGAGCTAAATATTTCACCAGTGTTTAACATTTCAGATCTGATAGAGTATCATGAAGGAGGTGTTGAAGATGATATCGCAGCAGCACAGTGGAGTATTCCAGCAACTAGTTCAGACACTAAGGAGATTGAAGATATACTGGATAGTCGTGTTGGCAGAAGCACAAGGAACAGGACATATGAAGAATATCTGGTCAAGTGGAAAGGACGACCTGTTGAAGATTCATCATGGCTGACAAAGGAGGAGGTTAGCCGTCTCGGTTTTCCTCTGCACACCTGATTCGTGACAGGGTCACTTCTCAAATTACCCCGGGTGTCTGATGCAGGAGCATCCTGGGTGTAAGAGCAATCTTGCATCACCCAAAAATATTTATATTTTTATATTCAATAAGGGTTATTTTGTGCAGAGCTGCTATTTATGGAAAGTTACTATTTTTGGTAATTTTCGTATGTGCTCGGAATGATCTGATTTCTTTCTTGGATGTTCATTTTGGTCATATAAGTCTACCAGTAAAGTTTCATTGCCAGATCAAGTGTATATTGGAAGATATTGAAGATTTTCGGTATTGGTAGCAGGTTACAGAAACTTTGAACTCAGTTTTGAAGGCTTTAGAGGCCCCGGATGAGGTCGAAAATTTGGGTGACAAGCGCTTGCGCCGGTCAAGCCTGTAGAGCACTTCGTGGCGTTTCCGAAATGGGGTTATAATAGCCGATCGGGTCAACTGGTGATGACTTATGGTCTTCGGAAGTTGGGTCACCTGAAATGGCGGGAAATAATTTTCTTCAAAATTTCTGTTTGGGTTTCAGAGGTTATCTTGAGCTGACTATGATGTAATAAAATGTAAAATAAAATAATTCTAAGTTTGGTCGGCCTTATTGGCTAAAATTCTGGAACCTTCCCAGGCGGTGGAAAATTGCCTATATAAGGAAGGCTGTATTATTATCTTAGGCAGTTCAGAATAGTTCTGGGTTGTAGATCTGGGTATTGATTCGAGGCTTTGTCCTAAAGAATATTGTAAGGGAATGCCCATGTGGCTTTGCATATTGTAATTCTGAAAGTTTGTAATTCCACATTTGTGGAGATAATAAGAAGCCAATTTTTTGTTCTTGCATATTATTGTTGTTGTTTCTCTATTTCTGTTATGTGTTTGTGGCATTAAGGGGAGCACCCTTCATCAACATTAGTCAACAATTTCATTATATTAAAGAAACAAATTTTCAACATATGTTAGCATGCATTCATTAGTATGACTAATATAAAGGTTAATTGAAACTACATGTTTAACCTAGCAAAACAAATTCTATCTATAACTAATTACAACATCCTCATAACCATTTTAATTAGGTTAATAAAATTCAAAGACTATCAACTACCTTAATATATTTAAAATTTCATTTGCATGATACATAATTAATTTGTTTAAACTCTTTTTCATATTATTCTAAATTTCTTATATTTCTAATTCTCCAAAAATCTACAATTACATTAATAAAAAAGAAACATATGAATATATCTATTTCGAATTAGATATTAAAAAAATCATTAATTAATTAATTAATTTTTATAACTATATTTAACACATACGTCTCAAAGGAGAGAAGATAAGATAAGATAAAATATTAATGTCCAACAAGAGGCCACAAGCGGGCCTAAGGGAGTAAGAGTACAACAGAAAACCTAGAAGATAGCAGGACAACCAAACGGTGTCCGAGAAAAGAGGAACCAACAGAAAAAGAAGCAGTAACAAGAACCAGAAAGGAGAAGTAGTCACGAAACCACCAAACACCTAGTGGTTTTTGGACACTGAAAAGTAGCTGAAGATCGACGAATAACTATCTGTGAGCGAAGGAGACTGAGTCCGAGTCCGTCTCTGGGAGGAGGGTGTCTGCTTTCGCTGATGGGGCTGTAAGAGCAAGTGGTCTCTACGATGTCTAACCGATCTGGGGTGAGGGGCAGAGGAAGGATTCTCAGGCCTCTTGGTTCCTCTAGGGGAGGAAGCTGGAGCAAAGAAGGAGGTGATCCGCTGATAAAGGGACGTAGATCCTGGTGGAGAGAGCACTTGTAAAGTCGAATCACGGAGATGGAAGGCCTCCTGAAGATAAAGAGCCAAGCAGTGTTGATCCTTGTACCTGAAGAAGGAAGACATAGACCTGCAATCTCTGAAAAGGCAGTAGAACCTCCCACGAATCTCATAATAAATTGGATAGTAGAATAAGAAATGGAACTCAGTCTCAGCCACCTTCATATCACAACACTGGCAAAGCCTATCCTCCCTACTAGTTTGGTGGTCGATCTGGATCCAAAGTCGGTGGGAGCCAACTCTAAAGGACCCAAGCTAGAAACGTAGGGCGTGTGATGTAGGAGCATCTCGGGTTCTTGGCAATCCTATGTCACCAAAAAGATATTTGTTGTTTTCTGTGTTTCTCGGTTCCTGTTTGGTCGGTTTGCTCCTTCCTGTGCTGGTCAGTTTCCATTTGATTACTGAGTTCGGTCGATAGCCTCTGCTTTGGTCGGTTATGCTTTGGCAGTTTTCTTCAGTTGCCGAGGGCAATCAGTAATTTCCTAGTGGTCGGTTACTTCTCTGACGCTCGATGTTGCTTTGCTGCTGGTCGGTTATCTCTGCTTACCGACAAGTTTATTTTGGTTTCCTGTTGGGGCTGACTTGTGCATTTATCAATGGTCACGGATTTAATGCTGGTATCTATCATTGGGAAGCGTGTGGTCCTAAATCTGACTGTTACTTTCATTGATTACAGATCTGAAGGCCGACTCAGTTCGGTAGACTCTTGTATAAATATAGTGTTTGGGTTTAGAGTTAGGCATCAATTCTGAGATCCATTAGAAGATAGAATTTTGGGAGATTCTCTGTGGATCCTCGCATGTTGGAGGACTTCTGTAATTCATTGTAATATCTAGCCGTAATTGGGAAGGCCTTACAACCCGGCATGTATGCTGTTTGTTAATGAAATATATTGCAGATCTTGCTTTCTCCCTCTCACTTGTTGTTGTTTTGCTTCCACATGGTGTGTTGAAGGCTTGGAACATTAGGGCGAGCCATACCCTTG
This sequence comes from Chamaecyparis obtusa, assembly GCA_027943335.1. Lineage (NCBI taxonomy): Eukaryota > Viridiplantae > Streptophyta > Pinopsida > Cupressales > Cupressaceae > Chamaecyparis > Chamaecyparis obtusa. The sequence continues at coordinate 483,865 of BSBK01011438.1, forward strand.
GCCCCTTTTGCTCCCTACCCTTCGTCAATGTGGGACCAGCATCTGAAAGTATACGAGGGCCGAGTGATCAAGCCATCCTATATATCAATATAGTGCTTGGAATAAAAGGCCATACGAGGTCGAAGGCCATCGGGAGGATCAACCCACATCACCTGAACATACCTCCTGTAAATATCTAACTTGGTGATCTCGTTTAACTCCGACTGAGGGGGGAGGAGATGAGCAGGAGCGCCAAGGGAATACTGAAAGGGAGGGAGGTGGTCGATATCAATACCAACAGAGCTAAGGAGATTGGAGGCCTGGGTATACCAGCATCGAGTACGCCTATTAGGGTTTGAGGCTGCCAATGAAACTGAAGAACAATAGGCCAAGTAAGAGTAACGGTATCTGCCATCAGTCGAGTCAGCAAAGCCCCTGAGTTTGTGGAGTAACCAAACAAGATCAAAGATTGTGCAAAGTCTGAGGGGATGAGCCCCGAACTCAGCTAGAATGATGCTAGTGGGAGTGATCGACTGACAGCGAATGAAGCGTCGAAGAAAGAGGGTCTGCACTCTCTCAATAGAAGCCCAGTCTGTAGTCAATAAGGAGGGACCCTAGACAGTCGAGCCATAAAGAATAGTAGGCCTAACCAGTGAGTCAAAGATAGACATCTTTGACGCAATATCCTGAAAGTGATGTCGAAAGCATTGTCGCTCAAGTAAGGCAAGAGAACCCAAACCCTTGTTAATCCACAGTGTCATAGTCGGTCTCAAACTGAAGCGTGGCCCAGAGAACCCAATCCCCAAGTATGTGTAGCTGGAAGTCATCTCAATCTCGGTCCCTCTGAAAAAAAAAAATTGGAGATGTGAAGTCTTCAAACAATTGAAATTCATGACCCGTGTCTTCCCCAGGTTCACCACAAGCTGTCGAGAGTCGCAAAAGGAGGCCAAGCCATCTAGAAGTCGTTGTAATCCCTCGGGGGAGGAACATAAGAGTACGACGTCGTCCGCAAATAGGAGGATGGAGATCAGGGTCTAGTGAAGGAGACAACCATCATCGGGAAGCGAGAGGCACCTCAGGAAGGTCTCAAGCTCAACAATATAGATACCAAAAAGTGTAGGGGAAAGTGGGCAACCTTGCTTAACACCGATCGAACTCTGAATGAAATCTGAGAAACCAAGTGGGGTCCTAAGACACCCAACAACACTCTCATAGAGTCTCATAATGGCAGTGATCAGTCCCTCAGAGATCCCAATGTCTCTAAGTCTTTGGAATAAGGTCGGCTGCGGGACAGAGTCGAAAGCTTTGAGAAAATCCACAAAGCAATAGTAAACCTTAGTAGAGCGGTGTCGAGCCTCCTCAATAATGGTCCTGAGAGTGAGGATATGGTATGTAGTCTAAAAATCTTCTCTGAATCCAGCCTAGCCTCTGGCTTTGCACCCCAAACTATCCAGCTGTCTCGTGAGAAGGATGTGTAAAATTGTGGCGTAGAGTTTGGCAAAGGTATGCCCAATCATAATGGTCCTGTAATTACCCGAATCGGATGTGTAAATTTTTTTTCACTTAATCAAAGGAGAAAACTTTTTTAACCTTAAGTGAAAGAAAGATTATTGTCTAAGACTAAAATAGATTTATTTATTTTTAATTCTATACTAGCTAAATTCAAAACATACTAAATTCTATTTAAATTTTGATTAAAACAACTTATTATAGTAGTTTAATAAATAGAAATTCAAGTTGGCATATTACTTTAAAACTACCCTCCAAGTTGGCATATAAACATTGATAGAAATCATAAAAAATTTAACTTTTAACTTTAGATTTCTGATAAAACAAAATCTTTTATAGCCAAAATTCAATACAGATAAAACATTTTTTTTCCAATTTGAATGAAACTATTTAAAACAACTTGAAAAGAAGAATAAAACCTAGAAAATAACTTAATTAAAAAGGAATCAAAATTAAATATAATCAATAAGCCATTTTGATTTTCAAATTAAATTAAATGAAGGAGCATGAAAATAAAGAATGGGTCATGTTCTTAAATCACACTTACTTTAAAACTATGATACAACTTTTACTCTTACAATTCTTGCACTCTCTCTTCGTGATGATGGATAGGAGTGTGATCTGAAACATTGATCCTAAATAACACACAATCAAATCTAAAAACACACATACATTTAGAAATAGATTGTGGAAATCTGTTATTATTTATCCAATTAAACAACTTTGAATCTTTCCTGCCATAGGCTATAGAACTATAGGCATCGACATGTCTTTAACTAGTGATTAAACTAGTAAATCTCAACCAATCAAAATTCACTATTTTTCAAATAATATTATATCTGAATATTTGATTAAGTAAATTACAAGATATTTAACTTTTCTAATTTGTAGAAATATTTTTCATTTATTCTATTGGCTGAAAAACTTTGAGCGATAAGGGCGGGTTTCTTGGAAATATTTGATTAAGATTGCAATGTTTAATATGGGCTATTTTTCGGTGAACATTTCCATACTTACATGAAATAAAATTTATAATACCTAACTTTGGTTTTATAAAGTCTTACTTTAAATTAAAAAATCTTGTACACAAGTATTTAAATATGCAATTTCATGGAATCAAATTTCATTAATATTTTTTTAGTAATATCATAATTTGATATTTGATAAAGTTAAGTTTCAAATTTTTTAAGAAAATACATTTTACAAATTATTTTCTAAAATCTAATTGGCTAAAAACTTTTGAACCAAAGGCATTGAGAATTTTTTAGAAATAGAAGGAACTAGATATACTAAGTACAAAATTATAAATTTATGCTCTTGACTTAGATTTATAGGCAACAAAAATTTAATTGATAATTAAATAAGATATTTTTTATGTTTTAGAAAATATTAATCTTCATTAATGTTTACATACTCAAGATTTAACAAAATATAATTATAAAATGAATTTTCTAACATTAATTTTCTATCATCTGATTTGCTCAAAAAATCATCCGATATGAGCAATTTTTTCGGTGTCGGTTAGGGAAATTGTGTCTATGTCCATGGTTCCTTTATTCTAGCCATGCTGCTTATTTTTGCCATGTCTGCAGGATTATTGCAGGCACATCTCCGTTATTTCTGCCACCGCCTCTATTATCTTCTGAGCACACGGGTTTTACCTCGGCCCTTCCAACTCGGTTCACCATTATTCAGTTTATCTTCTCTATTAAAATCTCTTCCATCATCTGGGACAAAATATCTAGTGGTGCTTTTTGCTAAATATTTGGTATTACTTTTTGTTCTTAAATAGTTATGTTCTTTAATTATTGTTTATATTATAACTGGTAAATGTAGATTCTTCAAATTTTGGAATGACTCGCACAACAACTAGATTGTTTTGGTATGCACATCTCGGTAATGGTTAGGCATAAGATAGAAATTCTTTCTAATAACAAGAAAATCAGTTTGAGAAGGCTAGGTTTTGAAGCTGGATTGTTTTAGTTTATTATAACTCCTTTTAATCATTTATTCTTTATATATGTGGAGGCACTCCTATAGGTATACTTCAAAAATATTGCAAGTGAACAATTGAAATCAAAACAACTTTTCATTTGCCCTCATTTCGGTAACTTCCTTGTGTTTAATTTTGTAACAAAAGTCTCTTTCTCACATGTATCTCTCTCAAGCATTCTATCAATTAATGCACGTTATTTTCAAATTTCACGAGCTTAGGGTTTGGCCCTTTTCTTCAACATTTTAGGTTGTATTTTATTCTATTAATGATTCTGCAGTTGTTGTAAAGAAAAAGGCTTATATGGAAAAAAAAAAAGTAAGCAACCCATTTGCCACCACTATCAGAAAAACCACATTAGCACACCACATATTGCTGGTTGGTTGAAAAACTACAGATTCTCTCATTATCTAAAAAGAAGACAATCAAGGAGTCATACTTCATTTGAATTTGTGATATGCTGAAAGTGAACTCTATCTTTCCAACCAACATTAACACAAATTTCTTCAACAATGGATTGGTGTTTTGGGGGCCATACTTCTCTGATTGTTTGGTAGACCGCTTGTGCACAACAAGCTTAAACTGGGTAAGTTCTCTATCATACTATTAGGACACATTAATGTTGGAGACATGTTGTTTGGGTTTTTACTGTCTCATTAACAAAATCAGATTCTACTATACGTGTCAATTTTTGGTTGTATATTTTATCAAATGTAATCATAGATTTTGAATTAGATTCTTGTGATATATTTGATAACTTCTTTTAATATTTTAAATCTTGGAGAGATTATCTTTCAGCTTTCAGAATCAAATAATTCTCAACCCTACATCATCTATCAAAGCTCCCATCATTGCATTTTCTTGGAGGTTTGTTTGGCCCTTTCATCAAATATGGTTTAAACATGCATGCACTTTGCCGCAATGTTGATCCATGTGCAAGTTATTCACATGTTGCTACAATGTATTTCTTAGAGGCTGCCTCCTCATTTTTTCACCACCATTCTTGCTTGCGGTCAATCCCTTTAACAAGGTTATGGTTTCCTTGGTTTGAACGTTCGCAAGGTTCGTGAAAGCAAACAAATTCAATGGTAAAACCTAACAAATTTAGGGCAACATTCTTTTCACTCAGAGCTTGTTGGAGGAAGAAAAGATTCTCGCCAAACACCAGAGTTGTGTTCGCGATATTGCATGGCCATTTAAGTTTTAAACGGTAAAAGTTTGGGCCCTCCTTTCTTACTTGATGACTGATGAAAAATTTGCTATTAGCATTAGTATTCTTATTTTTAAAATAAAAGTATATTAGTTTTTTTTTTGCTTATTTAATAAATATAAATAATATTATATTATTTAAATTTTTTTATTATAATTATTTATAAATATAAATATCATTTAAAAAGTAGATGATGTGTTATTAAATTAAAATTTTAAAAAAATAGTTTGATATTAATAATAACTTCAATACAATTTCTAACTTCTTAGTTAAGTAATTTCTTATTGAAATTATGTTCATTCTATAATTAAATAATTTTTTTATTGCAATTATTATTATTTAAAATTTAAAAATTCTCTTACAAAATTTAATCAGTTCTACCTTATTTTGGCAGGAACTTAATTGCTTTGGAACCTTGTTAAAATATTCTTCAACCTAATTTTCTAGACATGTTTGAGAAATAATTTGAAATTAATTCGTTGACATGTTAACTGTAAAATTCATCACATCAGTGAATAAATGTAATCATGCTGCAGGTCATTCGAAAGGAACAGTGGAGGATTTTACGCGAGTTGAGGCTGACTGCTAACTGCGCCAGACACATAGCCGGCACCCTCGCCCTCACGTGGCGCTGACCGGCAGGTACAGTTTCTTCTATTAATTTGTGCATCTTATTGTTTTAGTCATTCAATCTCGATATTACATTTTCCTGTGCCTGCGTAATGGAGGAGAATTCTCAAAACAATGGCAGCGAGCCGCTGCATGTGCTAATGTTCCCCTGGTTAGCCCACGGTCACATCTCTGCTTACGCAGAGCTCTCCATCAGGCTAGCACAGCAAGGCGCTAAAGTTTCCTTCTTTTCAACGCCGCTAAATATAGCAAAGGTCAAACCCCTGTTTGCAAGCCGCCAGGTCCCAAGCATTCAGCTTTTGGAACTACCGCTGCCAAAAGTAGCGGGGCTTCCGCCAGAGATAGAGAACACCTCAGATCTCCCGATGCATTTGACCCCTCTGTTCAACAAAGCAGTCGATGGATTGGAAGCCCCGTTTGAAAAGCTTTTGGCGGAGATTCGTCCGGACTGCGTCATCTTCGGCTTTGTCCAGTGGTGGGCGGGAAGAGCGGCCGCTAAATTTGGCGCAGCTTCTATCGCTTTCTCTACATTTGGTGCCGCTTTTATCAGCTGGGCTATGCATCCCGTTTGGCGGCAGTACGAGAACGGCCTTAGGGCGGAGGATCTGATGGAAGAGCCAAGAGACTACCCCTCGCGGTTGGTCACATTGAGGCGGTATGAAGCGGCAAGGACTTTAGACTTCAATGGGGCCCAGGAAGCGGATGCTGTCAGTTATCCCGAGCGCTGCTTGCGTGGTATAGACGGCTGCGATGTTGTTGCTGTCAAAACGTGCATTGAGGTGGAGGGCAAGTATGTTGAGTATTATGGGAAGGTGATTGGAAAACCAGTTGTTCCTCTTGGCCCTCTCTTGTCAGTGGCCGTGTCTGAAAGAAAAGCTGACTCGGATTGCATGACGTGGCTGGATGAACAGTCTGCGGGCTCTGTTATCTACGTGTCATTTGGAAGCCAATGCTTTTTAAGCAGGGAACAGATTGCGGAGGTGGCATTGGGACTGGAAGCCAGCTGGCAGCCCTTCTTGTGGGCCCTCGATGTTGATTCATTTTGGGTCCCTGAGGGCTTTTGTAGAGAGGGTTGGGAAGAGGGGTGTTGTTGTTAGAGGATGGGTTCCACAAAGGGAGATACTAGCCCATCCTAGTGTTGGGGTTTTATGACTCATTGTGGGTGGAACTCTCTCATGGAAGGAATGAGCAATGGCTTGCCCTTTATAGCTTTACCTATGTGGTTTGATCAGAGTCATAATGCAAGGTTAGTTGTAGAAGAATTAAAGGTGGGTGTTGAAGTTGGACAAGGAGAGGATGGGGCTTTTCAAAGGGAGGAGATTTGTAAAGGTGTGAGGATGGTTACTGGGGATGAAGGGAAAGAGATTAGGACCAAGGCAAGAGAAATCGGTCAGATGTTCAAGGACAAAATATTGAATGGAGGATCTCAAGATGAGTGTATGACTCAATTTGTTAAGCATTTACACCTCCTCAAGGCTAAAGGGAGGCTCACACATTAAGTTTTTGCTCTGTATATGTATATATATATATATATATATATATATATATATATATATATATATATATATATATGGACCTCATTGCTATCTTTTGAGAGGTAAATCCAAGCACTTTAGGACCTCTCTCTCTCTCTCTCTCTCTCTATATATATATATATATATATGGACCTTATTGTTATCTTTTGAGAGTTAAATCGGAGCACTTTAGGAGCTTACTCAAAAGCCTCCAATTGTATGGTGTCATGCACATGCAAATAATAATACATCCTTAATTGACTTGAAGACATCATTTATTTAATTGAAGTGAATAATAAGATATTAAGGTTATGTCTCACTAAGTTCTTAGTCAAAGTCAGTTTTGGGAGAGGATTCGAATCCATCCATTTTGATAAATAATATGTTTCAGTTATTAGTTCCTATCAAGGCAATCAATTTAGATAATAAGCATATAGAATTAAATAAATTGAGCAATAATCATGTAGTCTAGAATTAATTTTCTTATTTAGTACTTTCTAATATGTTATTTCTCTATGTCTATTGGTCCATATTAGGAATAATCAACATGCAAATCAAATTATTATAATTGTACGAATTATGCATTCAATAAGTTTAATTCTTTGGAGCAAAATTCAACTCTATTCGCATACCAAATTGAATGTTCAAGTTCCTATTATAGCTTTGTGAATCCCCAATTCTACACAATTATCTTTAATAACTGACATTTGAATCTACTTGATAATGTTTGACGACATGGAACCATTCCACATATGTACACATGCTCTTTTCATTTATGGACACCTTAATAATGTCATGATTGGTTCAACTTTTTTTGGCCTAAAGGGATGTATAAATGGACGAACAACATACTAAAAACTAGTGGGCATGTGGATATGCTATCCGGTACATACCATTATATATCATACTTATTTTGATATTGCATGATTGGTTCATTTTTTTAACTAAATAAAGTTGATAGTTTGGAACCATGCACAAGAAAGGACAAGCGATTTCAATGATTAAGCAACATAAGAAAGAAATTAATCATTATCAAATTTATGAATTCATTAAAAATTGACTAGTAATTATTCCTAAATGATGAGAGTTATGTTAAGCATTTACGCCTCCTCAAGGCTAAAGGGAGGCTCAAAAAAGACAAGGAAATCCAACATTAAGTTTTTGCTCTGTGTATATATATATATGGACCTCATTGCTATCTTTTGAGAGTTAAATCCAAGCACTTTAGGAGCTTACTCAAAAGCCTCCAATTGTATGGTGTTATGCACATGCGAATAATAATACATCCTTAATTGACTTGAAGATGTCATTTTTTTAATTGAAGTGAATAATAAGATATTAAGGTTATGTGTCACTAAGTTCTTAGTCAAAGTCATTTTTGGGATAGGATTTGAATCCATCCATTTTGATAAATAGTATGTTTTAGTTATTAGTTCCTCTCAAGGCAATCAAATTAGCTAATAAGCATATAGAATTAAATAAATTGAGCAATAATCATGTAGTCTACAATTAATTATCTTATTTAGTACTTTCTAATATGTTATTTCTCTATTTCTATTGGTCATATTAGGAATAATTAGCGTGCAAATCAAATTATTATTATTGTATGAATTATGCATTCGATAAGTTTAATTCTTTGGACCAAAATTTAACTCTATTTGCATACCAAACTAAATGTTCAAGCTCCTATTATAGCTTTGTGAATCCCCAATTCTACACAATTATCTTTTATAACTGACATTTGAATCTTCTTGATAATGTTTGACGACATGGAACCATTCCACATATTTTACACATGCTCTTTTCATTTATGGACACCTTAATAATGTCATGATTGGTTCAACTATTTTTGGCCTAAAGGGATGTATAAATGGACAAACAACATACTAAAAACTAGTGGGCATGTGGATATGCTATATGGTACATACCTTTATATATCATACTTATTTTGATATTGCATGATTGGTTCATTGTTTTAACTAAATAAAGTTGATAGTTTGGAACCATGCACAAGAAAGGACAAGCAAGCTCAATGATTAAGCAACATAAGAAAGAAATTAATCATTATCAAATTTACGAATTCGTTAAAAATTGACTAGTAATTATTCCTAAATGATGAGAGTTATGCTCTCAACTCAAAGCTTGAAGGAAATGATTTTCATTATAAGGTGTATGGTTCTGATGTATTAGATGTTAGCCTTATTGAGTTTGCCTTCATTATTGAGTGTGGCTTCCATAGAGGAAAGCAAAACAACATTAGACATTCCCAACCTCTTAATGAGACCTTTTTTATGCTATCTAGATTTATATTGGATGTTAGCCTCATGAGTTTGTCTTCATTATTAAGTATAGCTTCCATAGAGGAAAGCTAAACAACATTAGACATTCCCAACCTATTAATGAGACCTTTGTTATGCTATCTAGATTTAAATTCTTATAGCCTTCCAAAATAACCTATTATTTACCTTTAGAGATCCTTGGAAGAGAGAACAAATATTTTTCCTCCAACGAATCATTTTAAGTTTTTAAATAACAACTCTATGAAGAAAGTAGTAATGGTTAAAAAACAACAATGCATATTTGCTTCCTAATATGCTAATGATTAAATATTATTAAGTTAAGTATGTCATATTGTTGGATATAGTTATACCTAAAAGGATGTTATTTCTAATAGATTTTACAACAAAAACTATTAGAATGTTGGTGCATAATAGCCCAAATATAGTTCACAAGTTTAGAGTGTTAGAACATATGTTGGATTGCTATACTCTTGGTGGATTTTAGACATTTGAAAGCATTAATGAACAAGAACCAAATTCTTTCCTGTGGGATATTTGTGGTGAAGAAATCACCAAGAAACCTTTTGCAATGACACTTGGGCATACAAGCTTTAGAATACCAAAAGAAAAAGGAAGCTTTAACCATATTGAATTGTTGATCCTACATTTCTATTTTGAATGGAAACATTGCTCAAATTGTAGGCTTGGCAAAAGTAGAGCTCATAGATGAATATAAATAAGAATTAGTTTATCTTTTCTCCATGGCCATCTCTAGTCCTTGAAGAAGTTACAAGAAGTAAGTAGACATTTTGATAGGGAGGGTATGGTTAACTAGCTCCATAATCACTTCCCTATACTCATTGGATAGATTATAGTATGATTGAATTTGGTTCTAGACTCTCCATTGAAGGGTGGGTAGATACTAGGTCAAGATGTTTGAACTCTTTTTGTGCTCAGAAAGAAGCTATTTGTTAATTTAAACCTACCAATTTCATTAAAGTGAAGAGGGATAGTTGAGGCACTATTTGAGAGAGTGATTGAACCTAATCAACAACATTGATAGAAATTTGTTGCCTCATTTTCCAACTTGCCAAAATTTAAAATTTCACATTGAATCCAATGCTTGGTTTGTCCATAATGTGCAGTTGTCAAAAGTTTTCAAGGTAGGTACTTATATTCAAAATGCATTGAAATTGTGCCCTAAAAAGCTCTGTCACAAATAAATCCTTCCAATTTATGATCACTTCCTCCCATTTGTTTTTCAGTCAAAGTTTCAAATTCAAATTCCTCCTCAATCAAAACTGTGATAAATCTAAAAAAAGGGGAAAAGAGGTGAGGAAAATAAAATAAAAATAAATAAATAAAATCACTTCTTAAAAAAATTTTAAATGAAAAAATAAAAAGAAGAGGTTGTGATTTTGACAAATCATGCATTGTGAAATCAAGTTTGACAATTCATAATCGGATTATGAATTTCAAAAAGTGAAAATGGAATGTTGAGGTAAGTTAGCATTGATGAATAGTAAATGTGGAGCAAGTAAACTATTCATTGTGAAATAAGAACTCGCAACTCATAATTTGGTTATGAATCTCCAAAAGTGAATCTGGGGCACAAAGGTAAGTTAGAAATAATAACAAGTGAATGCAAGCAGTAAATTTATGAGTGAAAGAAACATTGATGCTATGAAAAACCTGTATCATCTTAAAATGGAAGCACTTCCATCATAGGAGTGTTTAGCCCTCCGAGTAAGTGGTTTGGGGTCATGTTAAGCGCCTTGATCAGGTCTTTGCATGTATTTGGCTTTCTCCCCGCTTTCCACTTCTTTTCTGCACTTGATTTCTTCATTCTAGGTGAAATTAGGGATAGGATCTGAAGGATTCTCCTAAATTTTCCTCTTCCGTGGCTCTATTTTCTAGGTAGGACTTAGAAATAGGTCCTCCTGGCCTTCATCACAGTTATCATAGGATTTTATGCTTATCACTGGCATTCTGTCCTATTCTGGTATCATTTCTAGGTCTCTGGGCATCCCCGGGACCTTCTATCCTGATTCTGACTGGATCTGGGACCAGGGTCAGATTCGAGGTCAAACCTGACTAGGTCAGGATCGAGCTCAAACCTAAATAGGTCAGGATCGAGCTTGAACCTGACCAGGTCAGTCCCAACCTTGATTTTGCCCCCTTCCTTCAAATCTTCAAATTCCTTGATTATCGGGTATTGGGCTTTCAGGATATTTATTTTCCCACCTCCGGGTTCGCTATTTTGGGTTTCAGAATGGTAAATCCTCTAATTACATTTAATCTAGGTATATTTTCTAAAGGTTAGGACCTAATTGGGATTTAATTCTCCAAGGTGGCCCCTCTAGAGGATTGTGCCCTAGTTCACTATAAAAGGAGGTCTTCCTCTCTCATTTTCACATCAAGTTTTGTGAGAAGATCTCTTCATCAAGCATTGGTAATCAATTTTTCATATCTCATCTCATCTCAAGCAATTGCAAGCTCTCAAGCATTCAAGTAAGTCTTGAAGCATTCAAGTGTCGAAGCATTCATCCATCAAGGAGATCCATTGTTAGCTATTGAAGGATTCAATCTCTTTGGAGACCCCTTGAAGATCCATCCTTCTACATTCATCCAAGCCTTCTCATATGCAAAGATCATGTCAAGATTGGTGTTGAAGATCAAATGTCATTGATTGGAGACATCCTACATTCATTCTACATCCATTGAAGCATTCCTACTTTTGGATTCGAGGATTCGAATCCTCTACAAGGACTTCAACATAAGCGAGGTGATTTGTTTCAATTACTTTGTTTATGCACACTACATTTCAATTCAATTTCAAGGTTAATTCCTAAACTAGGGTTTGACCAAGGCAAACCCCCCATACAACAAAAACCCCCATTTTCTTGCAGGTACAGGTGCAAGATTTCAGATCTGAGAGCGAATTTGGATACCCTTTTCGGCAAACTTTCGAGATCTGCAAACAGAGACAGAATCAACCTTCAAATAAAGAATCTAGCCTTTGACCTTTTATGAGGGTCAAAGTCGACCTGAGCTCATCTTGGAGAAATATTTTTGGGTTTTCTTTGTCTCGGCATTTCCAGTCCAGAATAGGTTGCAGAATTGCCCGAAAGTACACACAGACATCAGAAAACAATATTTTCCAGATCTACCCTAATTTAAGGTTAGTATTTGCATTTCAATTATTTCAGATTTCGAGCTTAATCCAACTATAGGGAAGTATAGGGTTTCTCTCTCTCTTTCATATTCTTCATAGATTGATTCGATTATGCATTAACCTTTTGGTTGATCAAATTGGATCTCTCCTTTGGGAATTTGGATCTAGGAGTGAATCTCATATTTCCCCCACACACTTACACATATAGAGGTGATTCCAAATTACCTCTATTCATTTTGGTGAACCCGACTAGCTTACTCTCTTTCTTTTTGGTGTTAGATTTCCCTTTGTCTTATTGTGTGTGTTCACCTCTATTCATTTTGGTGAACCCGACTAGCTTACTCTCTTTCTTTTTTGGTGTTAGATTCCTCTCTATTCTTATTGTGGAATTGGATGCCTTATTGTGCTATCCTTTTATCTTGTTAGTATTAGATTTTTCCTTTGTGTTAGATCTTGCATGCTAATTAGATTTCATATTCATGCTTTATGTGTTCTTAGTTTAGTTCATTTGCATTACATTGGTTTATGAGCTTTACTACCAGTAGTCCTACTTATAACATTCCAGTTAGAAGAAGTCATAGACTCATGGGTGCCTTTGATCCTGAATCTTCCTCTCCTTTCCTTAGGATCCCAGATGATAACTTGATTCTTCATGATTCTAATCCTACAATGGAGAAAAACTCTTCTCACTCATCTCATGATGAGGATGATGCTTTAAGAGTTCCTCCTGAACAAGTCCAAAAACTTTCAACTGAACTTGATAAAATGGGTAATTGGCTTATTCAAGAGAACCATAATCAAGATTCCATTCAAGCTATAGAGGCTCTTAAGAAATTTCTCCATGATAGTGATCAAGGTGTTAACCTCTTGCGTGGTATTACTCACCTTGTGCATTCAAATGTTAAACCTTTAGCTCAAGAAGCTCAAGATTTAGGGTTGATTCCTCCTATCACTAGTGTTGAACCTCCTTCTAACCCTTTACCTAGTATTCCTACGTATACTCCTCCTTTGGTGACTGTGATGGTTCCCTCTATTCCTATGAGTGTTCCTCCTGTGTCCCTTCCTACATCACAACCTTCATATCATAATTTTCCTTTTACTTATTCTAATCCACTTCCAATTGTAGTTCCTAGTGTTCCTCCAGTTGTGTCTTCTATTCCTGCAACTTCTTACCTAGTGTGTCTAATGTTGCTACTCCTATTTCCTCTAATTATTCAACTATCATCAGTTTGGCTCAAACTGTGTCATCCTTATAACAACAACTCGCTTTATTAACTCAAAACAAGTTTAGTATTCCTACATGTGACATGGGAAGTCCCTTGTCCTGAAACATTATTCGTACTCCTGTTCTTCAGCAAGGTGAGATGCCTCGTCTTGAAAATTATAACGGAAAAGGAGATCGTGTTCATCATGTTAAAACATTCCAAATCCTTTGTAGTGATTATGCCCATGACCATAGGATTTTAGCCAAATTGTTTGCTAGAACCTTCCGTGACAAGGCCTTACAATGGTATTGTTCCTTGCCTCCTTATTCCATTGATTCCTTTCCACAACTTGCTAATGCATTTATTCAACAATTTCAAAACAACATTGGCCCGCAAGTGTCTTTGACTGATTTGATGCATTGTAAACAAAGTGCTAAGGAGAAATTAACTGAATTTATTGGTAGATTTAAGCATTTGCATGCTCAGATTTCCTATCATGTTCCTGATATTGATTTTCAACATATGTTTATTTCAAATTTGCAAAAGGATATTAGAGATAAGATTCTGCTTACTGAATTTACCTCTTTTCAACAACTTTGTGCAGTGCTTCATCATTATCAATTACAAGTGAGTCAGTTTGAGAGCAACACTCCAATGGCTCCTGTTCCAGTTGATAAGAGTGATGCTGCTCCTAATCCAAACAAATTTCAAAAATTCAACAACTATGTCAAGATAAATAAACAAGCGAATGCAGTTGCTGATCAAGTTGTTGTTGCATCTCACAATGCCACTTCTGCATCCACTGCTTTTCGATTAAATTTTACGTTCACTCCTCTATCTGAATCTTTACATGCTATTATGAATAGGTTGATAACTGCTAATATGATTACTTTACCTCCTATTCGACCTCTTTTACCTGTTACGATTGCATCTAAATCTTTTGATCAAAATGTTTTTTGTCAATATCATCATCAGAATGGTCATGATACTGAGAAATGTTATTCTTTAAAACATAAGATTCAAGACTTAATTTATTCTAAAGCTTTATCTGTTGACAATCTGGATAGTAGTGGGAACAAATCTGTCTCTCCTCCTAATCAGAACCTTCAAATCTATACGAATCCTTTACCTACGCATGATACTAATACCATTGCTCAACCATTTGCTGTGGAAATTGTGTATGATTCAAAGATGGATGATCTCAATCATGTTGTTAATCAAGTGGAGCATGTTGGTCAATCTGTATCTCCACCTCAACTTCAACCTCAACCTCAACTTCAACCTCATATTCAACCTCAAGTTCAATCTCGACCAAAACCTAAACCTAAATTGAAAACTCAACCTAAACCTCGACAACAACCTAAGAATAAAAGACCTCGGGAACTTTTGATTACCTTTGATGATTCTGAGACTATTAGAGCTCCTGATGGTCCCCTTTACATTTCTGCTAGGATTTCTCAGAAACCTACTCGTGGTTGTCTTGTTGATCCTACATCTTTAGTCAATGTCATTACTAAAGAAAATCTTTTTATGAAAAGTTTACAACGTGATTCTTATGATACATCGGATGTGTGGATTCAAACTTGCAATGGTTTTCTTTATCCATCATTTGGTTCTATTACCTTACCAGTTGAACTTTGTGGAAAAATTGTGAACACTACCTTTGTTGTGGTTCCTACTTCTGATCAATTTCAAATTAAGCTAGGTTTGCCTTGGTTGACTGCCATGCATGTTGTTGCTTCACCTATCCATAAGTGTCTTAAGTTCATTCATGATGAAGAAGTGGAGACAATTAATCATAGTTTATATCAACCTTATAGGCGTAGAGATTGTGTTGCTCTTGATTTCTTTTGGCCTTCATTACCTAATTCATGTCCTCCTCGACCTGATAATCTTTTTCAATCATATCAAGCTTATAAACATCGTAAGATTCTTGAATTAAGTATACCTCCTATGGATCTTAATCGTGGTCTTTTACCTACACCTTCTATACCTCCTTTAACTATGGCTTCTAGTTCTGTTAATCAAGTTCCTTCTACTGAACCTATCAAAGATCTTGTGATTGTTTCTCCTATTGTTTCTAATCCTATGGATCTTCCTAAAGAACCTGTGAAGGATCCTAAGATTGTTCCTCCTAGTTCTCAACCTATTTCAAATAAATCAAAACATAATCGATCTACTAATGAACGTCGTAAAAAGCGTCGTGCTCATGCTAAAGCTCGTAATTCTATTCTTCAAAGATCTCTACCTTCCTCAGATAAAGCTATGCATGATGTGTTAGAAGAGGTTGTTACTAATAATGATGTTCACTTGCATGATTATGATGATTCTATTCATATCTTAGATCCTATTTTGATTAATTTGGATGAAGAAGATACTCTTGATGATACTGATGATGTTAATGATGAATATGAGACTATTGACATTGACATTGATTTACCTAATATGCTTTCATCACAATTGACTCTTACACCTAGTGTTAAACTTAGTGATTCTCAAGAGGATCCTTGTTTGGAACTGGCTATCATTCCTATTGTGTTGGATATAGTCCTCTTGCGAGTTACCCACCTTCCCTAAATGATATACAACGAGATGGGGAGAGTAGGCAGCATGCTTGATTGTCTAGTCCTTCGTAGTAGCTTTTTTGTGTGTTTGTCAGCTGTACTATACTTCTCACGTAATGTGTTTGCTAAATGTTGTTAGATTCTTTTATACAATCCTTGTTACTCAGTTGGTACAAGGTAATGAAGTAATCGAAACTGTTGTTCAAATTCTTCTATATGTATCTCTATTCTTCTATGCGTTGTTCAATTTTATGTTGTACTTGTGCTATTGTTCATAAATGTTTCCTTGTGTAGTCTGCTTGGAATCAAGATATGGTAGCACTAATTCTTTTTGGTCTCCATGTCATGGTCTGAAAAGATTCTCCTTCATATATCTTATGTGATCTTTCCTCCTTTGTGATCATAGTTCTACTTTCTTTGGGGAATGATGTCAATTCATTTGCAATAATATCATATATATATTATCTTATGATCATACTGACCCCATGGTAGGTAGATCCTTTATGTGTTCTATGTATGTTTCTGTGATATTTCCCTTGATTTTTTTTTGTCTGGGGGCATCTCGACATGGAAACGTAATCAGTGGAGTTGGTTATGTTTTCGTTAAAGCCATTGCTCCTGTTAAAGTGTTAGCAATGACTTTAACATGGGGGCATACGCTTTGCTCACCTATTGCACACACGCACTTTTCAATATGCACATATTTTTCAAGATACTTTTTTTCCTTTTTGGATTAGTAACTAATCCTTAAAGCATGGATTTATATTTTAGGATCTCTTGATCCCTCCAGTTTCAAATACACATATATATTTTGATCCCTTAAGGTCGAAGGTGTCCTTAACACTAGATCTCTTTTATATTTTTTGGTTTTATTCTTATGGAATAGAATATTCCTAAGGATGAATCCTTGATGGGTTGACTAGTGAGTAGCCACATTCACTAGGCGGTTCAATTCCATCTTTCCAGTTGTGTCGTGTCCTTGTGTGGTTCACAATGGGGCATAGGTTCTCATTGGGCGAGATAATCACACTCTTTCTTTCTCTCTCTAGAGATGTCTCTCTTATTATGATCTAGGAGTTGGTGAAGACTTGAGTCCCTGGGGGCTTAAGGTTTCTCTTTGTCCCTTGGATTATGATAAGATTATCTTTTCATTCTGATCTCCTTTACCAAGAGTTTGCATCGAGTCCATACTCTTGCTAAAGTGGGGGCTTAATGTATCATCTTAAAATGGAAGCACTTCCATGATAAGAGCATTTAGCCCTCTGAGTAAGTGGTTTGGGGTCATGTTAAGTGCCTTGATCAGGTCTTTGTATGTATTTGGCTTTCTCCCCGCTTTCCACTTCTTTTATGCACTTGATCTCTTCATTCTAAGTGAAATTAGGGATAGGATCTCAAGGATTCTCCTGAATTTCCCTCTTCCATGGCTCTATTTTCTAGGTAGGACTTAGAAATAGGCCCTCATGGCCTTCATCATAGTCATCATAGGATTTTATGCTTATCCCTGGCATTCTGTCCTATTCTGGTATCATTTCTAGGTCTCTGGGAATCCTCGAGACCTTTTGTCCTGATTCTGACTGGATCTGGGACCAAGGTCAGATTCGAGGTTAAACCTGACTAGGTTAGGATCAAGCTTGAACCTGACTAGGTCAGTTCCAACCTCGATGTTTCCCCCTTCCTTCAAATCTTCAAATTCCTTGATTTTCAGGTATCGAGCTTTCGGGATATTTATTTTCCCACCTCCGGGTTCGCTATTTCGAGTTTCGAAATGGTAAATCCTCTAATTGCATTTAATCTAGGTATATTTTCTAAAGGTTAGGACCTAATTGGGATTTAATTCTCCAAGGTGGCCCCTCTAGAGGATTGTGCCCTAGTTCACTATGAAAGGAGGCCTTCCTCTCTCATTTTCACATCAAGTTTTGTGAGAAGATCTCTTCATCAAGCTTTGGCAATCAAGTTTTCATATCTCATCTCATCTCAAGCAATTGCAAGCTCTCAAGCATTCAAGTGTCCAAGCATTCATCCATCAAGGAGATCCATTGTTAGCTATTGAAGGATTCAATCTTTTTGGAGCCCCCTTGAAGATCCATCCTTCTACATTCATCCAAGCCTTCTCATATGCAAAGATCATGTCAAGATTGGTATTGAAGATCAAATGTCATTGATTGGAGACATCCTACATTCATTCTACATCCATTGAAGCATTCCTACTTGTGGATTCGAGGATTTGAATCCTCTACAAGGACTTCAACATAAGCGAGGTGATTTGTTTCAATTACTTTGTTTATGCACACTACATTCCAATTCAATTTCAAGGTTAATTCCTAGACTGGGGTTTGACCAAGGCAAACCCCCCATACAACAAAAACCTCCCATTTTCTTATAGGTAAAGGTGCGGGATTTCAGATCTGAGAGCGAATTTGGATACCCTTTTTGGCGAACTTCTGAGATCTACGAACAAAGACAGAATTGACCTTCAAATAAAGAATCTAGCCTTTGACCTTTTATGAGGGTCAAAGTCGACTTGAGCTCATCTTGGAGAAAGATTTTTGGGTTTTCTTTGTCTCGGCATTTCCAGTTCGAAACAGGTTGCAGAATTGCCTGAAAGTACACACAGACATCAGAAAATGATATTTTTCAGATCTGCCCTAATTTAAGGTTAGTATTTGCATTTCAATTATTTCAAATTTCAAGCTTAATCCAACTATAGGGAAGTATATGGTTTCTCTCGCTCTTTCATATTCTTCATAGATTGATTTGATTGTGCATTAACCTTTTGGTTGATCAAATTGGATCTCTCCTTTGGGAATTTGGATCTAGGAGTGAATATCATATTTCCCCCACACACTTACACATATAGAGGTGATTCCAAATTACCTCTATTCAAAACCATTTCACAATTCACAACCAAGTTGTGAGTTTTAAAATTAAAAAATAGAACAAAAAGTAGTTATATTAACTACTCAAAAGCCCCAATTTTAAGAATTTCAATCTCTTCAAAATTTTGCAACATCTTTTATGTACCTACAGACAAATGGTATCTCACGGATTACAATGGTTTCAAGATTTGGAGAAAGTGGTTTGTTAAAGAGGTGACAAAAACTATCAAGCAAATACAATGTATAGGGCATGCACAAATCTCAAGTGTGATGGTAGAAATTACATTGTGAAATGTGAAATCATGGACAACAAAGCTAAAATGCTTAATAGAATGCTTTGTTGAGATTGTATCTCATAGAAGGTAGCCCAAAGTCTTTTAAAAACTTCCAAGAAAATATAATTTGCGGATTTAAAACCACCCACTACAAACTTTATAAGAATCCTCTATAGTTTTTGAATAGCTTATCAACATGCATCAACCTATTGATAAGCATTTTTTGCTAGATATTGTAGTGGTGGAAAATGTGATGCGTGCAAAATGTGGGGTCATAAACAATAACACAAGAATGGTTCCATGAATTCCCCAAATGAATGAGGTCTCATGGCAATGGATTTATTACAGAAAGTGGAGAAAGTGAACGTAGTAAGAAAGCATTTGATAAAGGGCACTTGGCAAGCATAATGCCAAATTCTAAAAATTGTGATTGATATTCCAATGCCCCACCAAGGAACCCATGAGAAATTAACCTAACTTTACACTAAGTTGATGTAATAAAAAAATTTTAAATGTTTAAACATACATTGAACAATTCAAAATGTGGAAGCAAGTACAACAAAAGTTAAGGTATCATCACTACCAAATGATAAGACATTACATCAATGCTCAAAAACTCGGTTAACACTCCTAAGGGTTCCAAGACATAGTTATGTATAAGTTAACTAATCTACTAACAACAATCCATAACATAATTACATGATATATCTTATGTTCATTTTAAAACCCAAATTGAAGTATGAACTAGTTCTTTACTTAATCATAATGAAAAGAACATGAATCATAAACTAACATAAAAATTACAACTAAATAATAAGATACATTTGTTATATCAATGTAAGAAAAGGTAGATGTAATAAAATACAACTGATACATCATGGTATACAAGATAATACAAGTTCCACTACACATGTCGCATGGATCACAACAATGCAATACAAGTATATATATACATATCCTAAATTAATGTCGCCAACCAATATATAATGGAATACAAGAAATACATCTCATGATGATGATAAACAAGTCTCTAAGCAATGAACAAGAAGATAGAAGCAACAACAAGCATCATCCAAGCACAAGAACACAAACGTCGAACCTCAATGGTAATAACAATCACTACTACTCAACCACGTGGAACCCAGAGGTCCACTCCCACCGTGTTGAGGAGATAACACCCAACCTCACTCAAGAAACATTCACACAAGCAAGACTAATGAAAAGGTACGCTGAGTAAAAATTATAATAAAAAGTTATAAGGTAATCAAGTATACATGATCGAGACACAAATTAGTTGTACCAAATACAAGGTAAGAACCTAGAACACATATAGGAAAGTTTCATCACATATGTCTAACCCTTGGGCTTTATCTTGGCAACCTCTCTAGACCCCAGCACCAAAGTGACCATATGTTGTATTAGTAAAATTCTCACATAAACTTAAGGCTACTCTCTATGTTAGATTAGATGCCACACTGGACAAAAAGCATCATCTCGTACTCCATCCTAGTCTATACTAGCGCTCAAGGCATGGGTGAGGTACACATTTATCTTATTAATGTTTTATCTCAATAAATTTATTAAGTTGCCACATTTTTTAGCTATTTACAATGAGTGATCTTGGCAGCCACTTGAGGGCTCTGACACTCATTGCAATCCACTCCCCCTCTATGCTCCTCGATAACCTATCCTAATGATCCAACCAAAAGAAATCAAGAGAAGACAAAACCAAAACCATAAAATACTTCTCATAAATCATCAAGTCATGAAAATCACCAAAGTAGATGTTGGAGCATAATAAGGAATGTATATCATCCTATACAAGGATCCAAACTCTCCAGTCCATAATGGACATCTCAATAAATCAAATACCAAATCCACATGGTTATCATATTGCAAGATCAATCAAATCTTCAAGAACAAGTCATTAATGACATCACTCTCCAACATGGAGTAAAACATAATCCAAAGATACCATCATTTAGGACATAGAACAATCACAGTAGAACAAACAAGGTGACCAAGTAGCATCTCAGCACAATAATTGTGTTCACCTCTTATGGTCAAATATCATAATGATCAAGACTCAATAGAAACATGACATAACTCACAGTTACACCCAACACATCACGTGAACCAATTGTGACATAAGAATGGTTATCAAATTTCTCACAATATAAACACAAAGAATAAAACGTGATAAACCATATAATACCTCAAGTCTCAAAGACAAAATCTCACCTAGGGCCTTACTCTACATGTGACCGACAGATAGTCACAAATGAAAACAACAAAAAAAAAAACTCAAAACACATCCATATATATAAACTCTCTTTTGACCATATAAAATAATTAACATTAATTAAAACTCAAGTTTATATATATATATATATATATATATATATATATATATATATATATATATATATATATATATATATATATATATATATATATATATATATATATATATATATATATATATATATATATATATATATATATATATATATAATTTCAAAGATATATCCAATTATAAATTAATTAACTTATAAATAAACATCAATTTCTAGAAAGCTCTGTAGAGCTGGACTCCCAAAAGAGAGTGATTAGAAAAACAGAGTCATGCAATATATAGAAGACTTAACAGCTATGGAGAAGTACATAAAATAATATTTTCCATACAAAATGAGAAAATAACTGATGTGGTGTGAGTAGGTTGGAGAAGAGATGGAAATCATTTCAAATTTTGCTAAGATTTGATATCTCTACAAATATTCAATGTTTGATTTTAATGTTGCAGATATAGATGTACATACGGAGGATTTCAGGCTGACTATAGTGTTGGGTAGTTGAGATTACAATCTCTAACAAGACATGCCTGCAAAATTATGAACTCATAGGAAACACATTTGAAGTATTTGACAAAATTATCAAAGAGATGTTACCTAAAGTGGATTTTGCTATAATTCTATCAAAAGTTTCTAATTAATGAAACATTTTGAAGCATATCCTATCATTGTGAACTTGGTTAGTGATCAATATTCAGGCAGCTACACAGATTTAATAAGTCGAGATTGTCAGCATTTCAAATAATGGAGATCAACATGCTAAACAAAGACAATGATATTAATGGGGATGCTTAATAAAACAGTCTAAAAGATAGATTTGCACTGTAATGACCTGTGCTTAAAATTGGAAGCTTAGAAACAGTGTATACACCTCTATTAAAATGTGAAGGATGGAATTTTATCATCTCTGATACAATTGTGAAGGCATTATAAAAGAATGTGTGCGGAAAAATGAGTTGAAAGGGTTTTAATTTCATTTTAAGATGATGTAATTGGTGGGTGCTAGTTAACCTTTTGTTGGTCAAGTTGATAGTCTTTCTTTGTGACTGTAATACATTTTTGACAGTGTGAGCTCATTTAAGTTTTGATTAGTGAATAAGGGTTGCTTATTATTCAACCACAAGTGTATTACAGAGTTAGCCAGTAATGGATGTTCATTAAGGTGACAGCTGGATTGGTAATGACTATGGGGTTTCTTTCTTGATGTCTGTACATCATTCATGCATTTGGTTCAAGTACCTCCATGTTTACATATTATTGAATGAAGTTAAGGTTGGGAGCCATAGCGGGGTACATGTTTCATGTGGAGGAATCAAGTTATATCTACACATGCTTTATGTGGAGGAATCAAGTTATATCTATAGATATCATTCCCTTGGATGTCATGGGTAAACAAAGCATTGAAGGTACAAATTATGGTTTTAGTTCAGAGACCTGGTGATTACAATGCAAAATGGAATTTTTATGTCATTTAAAATACTTTCGTAAAATCTCACAAAGATGTAGTTGAGTATATTCCTTTGAAGATCAATTTGTTATTATTGTAAGAAGGCATATTACCACTTGGACAACACCAATGTCATGTTTTCTCTTTGACATTACAAGTTTCAAATCATCTTTTCGTAAAAGTGACTTATATCACTTATGATAAATAAAGTTGTCTAATTTGAACTTGATTTTTATAAAAGTTAGGTAAAACTTAACTTATCGTCGAAAAGGTAGTTACTAAAGATAATCACTTAAGTACTTATGCTAAGTGGTTACAAAGTAGTCATTCTCTCAAGCCTCTAAGGACAAGGGATTTTTCATTGTAAAAGGAGGAGGGACTCTTATGGAGGAGAAATTCTGGAGAAATTTCCAAAAGAAACTTTTGGCTTTACACTATTTACAAAAGGGTTTTTTGAATTTGTACATTTTCGAAGAGATAATGAATAAAGTATTTGATTCATATGTATCAAATTCTTTGTGAGTTATTATTATCAATTTATCATGTGTTTTGATTAAGTAAAATTAGGTTTTGAAAGGACCCGAAACCTTGTACAAAGAGCAACAAAAGATATAACATTGAAAGATCACATAACAACTGTGGAACACCACCCAACAAACTAAAGAAACTAACAATAGAACTCCTAACCAAGGGACCAGAAACCAGCCCAACTAAACACAACAAGTGGCCATCAAGATTTACATTTTGGCCCATCCTTATGAGATCGTAGAGACATATCAAATGAAGGCTTGGAAGATTTGACTTTTTTTCCTTTAACTAATGTCAATCCATCTTCCACCCTCTCAGCATCCTTTTGCCAATCCAAAGATAAACCTGAAGAGCCCACAAAAGGGTAGGCAGTCATAGAAGGAACAGGGGAAGCACCACCACCAACCCCCAAAACCCTTCCGGGCGAAACATGGTTACCACAACCCACAGCAGTAGGAGCGGGGACAGCTGAACCAGAGATAGCCTCAATGTTTTGGACAATGACAGCAGCAACAAAAGGGGCAGCATTAACATTCTGAACCAAAGCCGCTTGTAAGACAGCATCTGTATTATTCAAGATAGCATCAGTAGAATCAGTCTGAGGAAAGCATGCCACCACACCCCCATCCTTGGAAACTTTTTGAACCGTATAATGTTTATCAGAAACCCCCATCCACCAAGAAGGTGATTTCTTTGATCGAACCTTATCAGAAGAACATCGTGCAGCAAGATGGCCAATTTTGTGACATATGTTGAATTGATGATATCTTTGTGTATTGATGCAATACATTGGTTTCATTCCAAAGATGTAAATTATGAAATACAATCATACCCTGGTATCTTGGTTTGAATGTGTTTAGGTAACATGTTTCTTTGTATGTCGAAATGTGTTTTCCTTCTTTCATGGTTGTTGCATATCAAACTCATCTTGTGCTAAGTCTCCTTCGCAATCGTTATTCATTGTGAAATCCTACTTGGTATTCGTATGTCTATCATTGGGGTTTCTTTTGTTCATCTTGTTTTAGTTTTATGCTTTCTCCTTTATGTACTTTTAGGTTAAAAGTATATAAAAATATTAAATTACCCCATCATGTTACAAGTGTGATTTCAATTGCACCAAAAGATCAACCTATCAATGCCTGAAACAACCACTAGACTTATAGAATCCACAGGAGGCGATTAAGCCATGTCACAAACATGAGTGTTGTGCTACACAACACAAGGAGACCAAGGGTGCACACCTTGAAAAAATCCCTCACAATGCACTTCCGAGCATTTTGAACATGTGACCAAGCTCTGATACCACTTGCTACAAGTGTGATTGTCATTGCACCAAAAGATCGGCCTATCAATTCCCGATACAACCACTAGACCTATATAATTCACAAGAGGCGGTTATGACATGTCACAAACCCAATCATTATGTTGCACAATACAAGGAGACCAAGGGCACACACCTTGCAACACATCATACGAGGGAGTTACCCCTCTCAAACAAAGAGGAAGATTGTGACAAATCGTTATTTGATCACAATCTCTCCAACTGTTGGCACAATTGTCACCATTCACAGGGCGAGCAACATTAGTTTTGAAGACAATACCACAGTGACAAATCTATTTACCAACAAACTTACTATAGTTTTCACATGCTATGGAGAGGAGGGGACTTGATATGAGATTAAATTGTATGGATGAAAGAACCTCTATCAAATGAAAGTGGTTTTTGTAGAGTCAAATACAATATTTTGTCTAAATAATGTTTTCCAAGGCTCATTGCTCTACATCACATGGATTACCATTTATTAGTTAAACATAAATTCCCTAGGTTTTATAGTCCATTAGACTTAATTTACTATTGTTTCTAGGTTGAATCTATTGATATCAGGAAGAAGGTAAATTTAAACCTTTATTTCTACCCTATTAATACCATAATTTTTTTAAACATATTTGGGTAAGCTCTTCTTGATAGGCTTGAGAGGGAATACACCTAAGAGGTTAATAGACATGAGTGGTTATGGATATACTTTTGTCTACTTGTACTCTTCCACTAAGAGAGTAACATATTCCTCTATAGTTGGAGTTTTATTTTTTTGAAATCAAACATGAATGAATTTCACATTTTTTCTAGTGAGACTCCTAGAACAAACCATATCCTAAGATATCTTCTTATCTCTCCATGTCTAACATGTTATCAAAATCAAGGAGTGTTTGCTCTTACCTCAATATTCTCAATTTAATTTGTAGATCTTTGGTGAGCTCAAGGACATAAAGATGTTGGTCATATCAAATTGTAATACAAAGGGGATGGACTTAAATCCTAGATAAAATGCACAAGATTCAACATTTACTTTTTTATTTTTAGTTTTTTATCCTTTGTATAAGTCAAATAACTATTATAATTTAAAATATATATTCGTCTAGATGGTATGCTACCTAAAACTTTAAATTCAACTAATTATAAATCAATAACAGTAACTTGTGTTATATATAAATAAAGTTTAGAAAATTAACATGACAAGCTACATCCAATGTACTACACAAATCAATTGCGACATAAACTCACATACACAATATACAAACCAAATACAATAAATTATATTAAGATATAAATATCTTTTACTACATGGTTTGTGCTCATCTTCCACTAGTAGAGAATAATTAGAAATTGTGATTTATGTTTTATATGCCTTGTACAAAACATACTATAATAAATGGTACATAGCCATGTTTAATAAATCATTTATGAGTGTCCTTGCCATAAAATAAAATACTAATATCAATCTTAGCTCTTTTAGTTGTTTTATTGTAGGATAAGGGTTAGATATGTTATTAGATGGAAAATCATATTCTTGGGGAGTTAATAAGGACTAAGTCTCGACTCAAATAGGTAAAATATACTGTTAAAATTAATATGTATAAGTCACTTTTTCACATAAATGTGCATTTATATGCATGGATATTAAAAATTGAATTATAATCTAAAAGACAATTATTTGTAGTATGCTACATGTATTTTGTATAGATCATTTGTTTTCTTAATTATTGGTTTCCTTTGCAACTATAAGAGGAAATACCATTTAAAAATATCACTTACTAATGGATCTAAAAGGATATAAATTGATATGTGCATTCTCTTGTATATGACATGAAACCAAGCCAAACAAAGGTTGTTAGGTGGCACACAAGTGATTTCAATTTCCCCTCTATAAAGTAAAATTGATGTATTTTAAGAAATAAGAAAAACTTACTATAGTTCATCTTACATTCAACTCTTGGAAAATTTGCTAGAGATTCACAAGAACCCTCAAGTCAAAAGTTTTCTACAAATAGTGGCCAAATTGTACTATTTCAAAAATCCTTAAACATATTGTAAGTACATTTGCACTAGCCAATGAGAAAGGGTCATTGTCCCAAAAAGGTAAAAAAAAAATGGTGTCACCTATTAGTTTTCCTTGAAACCCTAGGAACAAAAAGCCCTAGAAATATTGTCTAAAGACAAAGTTTTTGTACTTGAAAATCACCCAATGTGAGTTGCAGGTTGGTGTACGATATTCTAACATAAAAAAACATCACCATTTGATCTATATGTTAGTGAAGGGAGTGCAAAAATGAAATGAAATGCGTGAATAATGAAAAGGCAATAATGAGAACAAATTTAATAGTAAATACATGTGAATTTATAATAGTATTAGAATTCGGGTTCATCCCATAGTGAGTGGTTACGTCATGACATCCTTGTTATTGTCACCAAGGCTCAAATCTTCATTGAACTATTGTGATCATGGAATTTGTGTCGTTGTTGAGCCAATGTGCTCGTGGGCTTGAACCTTTTCGTTGATTCTGTTGGTGTTCATGATATGTACCTTATGCTCCAAACGCTCGTTGGGTAGTGTTCTCACATGCTTGGTACTCCTACTAGGCTATTGTTCTCATGGGTCTCAACTAATTATGTTCACGTTGTGTGCTCATGTTAGAGATGAGGCCCCTCATTTGTGGTTGATGCCTCTCATTTGTGTTTGATCCAATGTTCTTAGAATTTTGAACCTTCATCTTTATGTTGATGGCATTCATGTTAGGTACCTTGTGCCTATACAATTCATATTCACATTGTGCATTCATGCTCTAACTAGGCGAGGCCACAAATGAGGGACCTCATGCTAATGTAGCATTACTTGGTTAGCACCAAGCTAAAAAAAAACCTTTGTAACCTTTCGATTAGAGGCTACCTATAAAAAAAATATTATAACTATATTAAATTTTGAAAATACTAAGAAGAACAAATATATATAATTATAAAATCAAATCCTAGCAAGTGTGAGTATAGACAAATTAATTAAAAAAATTTTTAAAAACTTATATTATAGGTTAATCCAGACCAACTTAATGAATATACCCACATAAACATAAATTAGTCTAGATTAATTATTTATAGTTAGGAGTGTGATCAATTGAAATAATATTGACAAAATTAGATGTAAATAATAAAATAAGTAATTTATAATTATGATGAAAAAAATAATCATGTGGTCATGTGAAATATGATTGCCTTGGTACTTAAAAATAGACATGTATTGTCTACTAAACATATCAAGATTATAGGGGAGAGGAGCCAATACATGCTCACCCTAACTTCATGATTCTCAAAATTGTATGTGGAAATCTCAAATCTCTCTCAATTTTTTACAGTAGCTTATTTGTCGAGTTCCCTATTTAAAAATAAAATTTCAAGTCCACATGGTCAAATATGATGCCACGTCAACATGTTTTTTTGTGAAAGTGTCTAAAATGATCCCAAAATGTGATAAGACCCATAGGTATGCACTAAATCATGCTTAATGGTGTGCTGATGTAGCACCACATGAGTGGTTGTTTTTCAAAATTTAGAGGCATCTTTTTGGGGATATGTATTGATGGGACATTTTTAGTACACCAATATAGGTCTATTGTGTCCATGTAATAGTTAGCCGATAGGCTTTCCCTGCAAGATTGCTCGCGTACGGTCGTAGGGAAAACCTGTCTCATGCCAAAAAAACTGCCAAACATCTGGTATTTAGCTATGACATTGTAAATTGGTCATCCGTAAAACCATGTTCAGGGTCCATAATTATATTTACCCACTAGCTTGTATCACACGCTAAAAACCTTTGAACCTACATATTTTGAAAACTTGATTAGACTACACGGCTACATCAGAATCTCTATTGCCAAAAATGTGACAACTGACTATTGTTTTGCGTTTCAACGAGTGAAACACGTTTCAAGAAGGGAAAACATTGCAAATTCATTGCAAGGCAGAATAAATTTAGGAGTATTAACCGTTTAACATTTACTTGAGAGGTTGTTTAACATTTACTTTTGTAGATTGACAAAGGAGTATTAGCACTTTTAACATTTACTTTCAGCAGATTGAGGGATGATTATTAGATGTCATTAATTTATTTATATGTTAAGGTTGTTTTCTAATAGTTATCTTTTTATTAATGTGGGTTTTTTTATTACTATTAGTTTTCTTATTTGATGGGTTTATAATTATTATATTTAATGTTTAAATTAATAAATTTTCAATTATTGTATTTTCTTTATTAATTAAAATTTATTTTAAATGAAATATTTAAAAGTGATCAATTATATTATTATTCTTTATTTTTATTATATTTTATGTTTGATATGTAAAGATATTTTTCCAACAAGTCAAATTGTGATGCTACTAATTAAATTCAATTCAATTGTGTCATTTTGAAATCAAACTCATTCATCCATATTTAATTTTTAAAAAAACACCTTGAATATATATATATATAATATTCGTTTCTTATACGCTCGTCATGTTGTCATTGTCGTTCTGTTTCCCATTTCTCGTTTCTAGTAACATAGATCAGAATACACAATTATAGAGCTTGGTGGGGAGAATTATTATGCTCTTTATCAAGAATATGCAGCAGGAATGGCTTCCAGAATGCTCTGGTTGGCTATGAAATGAACAGCTTTGATATATGAATAAACCCGATTCAGGGAAAAAAAAAAAAAAAAGCCTCAATATAATTTGGGTTTTAAGTAGTATTGTTTCTATCATGGGCTTTGAACACATTAATGCCCATTAATGAAAATAAACAAAGAGGAAGGAACGATGTGATCATTATGGGCAGTGGCTCTGTCAAGTCTGTCTCTTACTGCGATAAGTTTGGGAAAAATACCTGCAAATAGATGGTTTTTACCGCTTTTGCTTTTCTTAATTTATTTTTTTTACTCTATTATTTTCTTGTCAAATTGCATGGGCATTTTTTGTTTATCAATTTTAGTTTGAAGTCTCCATCCTGTGTGAGGGTTATTCGTAACAAAGGTTTGACCTTTTGTTCAACCCATCTACAGTCCATAATTGCAAGAGCATGCAGAGGGAGTCATGGGTCTGTTAAAAGGCCTGAAAGCCTTTACAGAACCATGTGCCTTCTTCCATGCACTTTCCAACAGATGATAGTAGTGCTCACTTGGCTGTGGTACTATTATTTATTTTTATTTCCTATCTTTATTTATATTGCACTTGGCTCACATAATCTGAGCTTTTGAACGCATAGGGGGAAAAAATCTCCGTCTTATTACTTAGTACGTCATATATTTGCATCTATTCTTAAGTGTGAGTTATTATGATCATCATCGCTAATTCTTTTCTGAAGTGTGATTTATTCTGCTCATCATCGTTAATTATTTTCTTAAGTTTGAGTTATTCTTCTCATCATCGTTAATTTTTTCCATCTCAAGTTACTTTCTCTTTATTTTCTTGAGTGAATATGTTCACGAGTATTTTACTTGTTTAACTGCTTAAAAGGTACTCTTTGTTAGGCCTAGTTTGGAGTATTAAACAATGGGGGACTGTGAATAGTCAAGTATATTGTAAAATCAACTTTAGAAGGATAAAATTAAAAAACAATCCAAAAGATTTAACATTTGTTTATAGAAACTTGTTGAACAAGAGTTGCATGGCAGCTAAGTTCCTGCGGAAGTCTAGAAGAACATTTTTTTAATTTTTTTTTGTCTATTTTGTCTATTTTATTTAGAGACAAAGCAACAAATATCAGTTAAGAGAGCAGTTGAATTAGAGATTTGCATCAATCCATTTTAACACTGGCCAAATCATCATTTGATTAGGATTTGCAATGTAGGGTACCTATAGCAAAACATGACAACTCTCAGTGTCTATCAGAAAATGCATCATTTAATTTAGGCTCTCTGGTCGTTTCTACTAGAGACAAAACCCCAAACACTTCATTAACTAGAATTAAAAAAAAAAGGAAAATTACATTCCAAGCTGAAATTTAGATTTATCATAGTGTCATTTGTCTAGCACAATAGTGGAATCCCTTCCCAATTTGCATAATAAACCTTTATAGATTGGATGAAAAGGGAAGTGGGTGTAAGAAAAAAGAGAAAATGCCCCTTAAACAATTACAGATAAGAATTCTACAAAATGTATAAAGGAATGAAATATACATGATAGAAAAGGAAATAGATAAAAACCTAGAAAATACGAAAAAGGTATGAATTACAAAGACCACAAATTCTGAAACATGACATTTAGCATAAAATTCTTAAGAACTATTTTTTAAAAATAAGATGAAGCGCTCTATTTTTAAAGGTAAAGCAATATCAATTGTGCAGTAGTTGATGGATGTAGTGTGAAAAACAAAACATCTTAAATACACTACAAACAAAAATTCTCAAAGTCGTATAAATAATTGCAAATATTTATCAAATAGAAAGGAAATAGGTAAGAACTTGGAAAATACAAAAGAGCGGGAATGGCAGAGCGCTCAAATTTTGAAACTTGACATTCAGCAGAAAATTGTTAAGAAACATTTTGAAAATAAAACAAAAAGAAACATCTCCAATTTTAAAAGGAAAGCAATGTCTATTGAGCAGTGTTGTATAACCTATTTATGAACCAAGAGAATAATCTACTGTATGTACGTAAGGTGTGGGGCAACACATGTCCACATATAGGTTCTACACACCATCTTTGCATGCATAGACTGCCTCACTGTCCAGACCACAGGGTGGATGATTTTATAGCTTGTAATAAACACATCCTGACAATCTATAACTGCCAAACAAAATCCAATCAAATCACTTTATTTCTCCACTCATGGCATGGGTAATGGTGTGTTCTCTTGCATCGAAAGTGTAAACGCCTCTATAAAAACTAATTAAAATCTCACAAAATCAATCTTAAATAATCAATGCTAAAATTGATCAATTCTTTATGTTGAACATTAGGATACAATGTAATATGTATGAAAAATATGAAATTCTATTGGTTGTGAGAGACCATTTTAATCACATTTTAATATTGCCTCCTTCACTATTGTTCTCGCAGGAACTAATAAAGCATAGGAGAAATATTAGCAGCAAAGTGTGGAAATTGCTATAGTTATAACTTTAATTCCATTTAACTTCAATGTGCCCTATTTTATGCCAGTGATATATGATATCCGGTAGAAATCCAAACCCATTATTTTTTTGTCATGATATAATAGATGAAAAATGAAATAATTTAGTCTACTTAATCTAGCTATAAACATACATTAGGACTTATGTGCCCTGCAACTACTAGATGTTTTAACTCTTGTAACATTTTATGTCGACTATCCCTAATAATAGGGAGATTTGAATTTGAAATGTTTACTATATTGCGAGTGTTTGATTGAAAATACATATTTTAACTCTTGTAACATTTTATGTCGATTGTCCCTAGTAATAGGGAGATTTGAATTTAAAATGTTTACTATATTGCAGGTGTTTGATTGAAAATAGTTGAACAATAGATGTATATTTGTTCTATGATACAATTCCAGCCTACTACCTAAGGCAAATAATAAAGATTTGATGTTCAATGATTATAAGGTGATTCTATGTTATTTTTGATATACATTAATATACATTTAACTATAATATCAGCGTAAAAAGTTAATAATATTACTATAATAATGTCATATTACTATAATAACTAGAATAATATACTATACATTTAACTATACTATTAATTATTATTAACAATAAGACACTATTGTAGCTTTTCTAGCTATAATTTCTGACAAAGATCCTCGTACCATTATGATTTGATGCATATCCATACCATATTCCAAAGCTCCCATTTGGCATAAGCAGGGAAGACATTGTCAAAGAATTTGTCTTCATACCTCCCTGTACCATTTGACTGAAAGTTTCTAAAGCCTCTTCAAGAAATCCATTTTTTTTCAAATCTTGCCATAATTACATTCCATAAAATGACATCTCATAGAGCTATTCTGGCAAAAAGTTTACATACTTTACCAGAGCATTTCCACCTTCCATTATGTCAAATAATTTCCAACCATGGTACTTGACAAAAATCCAACTTCCATTATGCTTTGATGGATTTCCATGCATGTCCATACCTTGTTTTGAGGCTCCCATTTTATCACAGGTAGGTCAGATGCTGGTAAAGGTTGTTGAATTAGGCTAGATACACCTAATTTCATTTGCTTGAGAGTTTCTAAAGTATTTTCAACAAATCCATTATATGCATATCCTTCTAAAGTATTTTCAACAAAGAAGATTTATAGTTACAAATACAACATTTCTTTGTGTGTTTCCATGCATTCGAATGCTACTTTTATTTAGGAAGACCTAAAAAAAATACAATAGGACACTTCTTTAACTTTATTTCATCCAAAATGGATGCTACTATGTACATGACTTCCTTCTACAACGACAAATGTTTGTAAACCGACACTTTTACACACTTCCTTTTATTATGTACAAAGCTCCATTTATGCTTTCAAATCGAACACATATCGGTATACCCCTTGCACCTCTTTTAAGTGGAAGTGCTAATCTATTTTGTTTACCTAACATATCACCTATTAGACCCACCTCATGTATTGGCTCCTCTCCCTTAACAATTATCAAACTCTTTATAGATTGAATTTCCAACAAAAAGATCGAACTCACACTCTATAAAAATTACTTGACAGCATGAGTCATTTGAAACTCATAACATTACCCTTATCTTTAAATCTACTTTATAAGAACTAGTAGTATTTAAAGATACTTTGGGATGATCACTAGATCAGGAAGGTTATATTCTCACCCTCTTGATTAGACTTTCTTAAAATAATTTTAAAAAAATAAAGACAACAATTAGACATCTAATAAAAGAAACGATTTTTTTGTTTGAAGAGCAAGTAGAGCAGTACAAGTTACACCATTACATTACCGCTAAACCCTGCAAGTATAGAGAGCAGCAAGCATATTATAGCAACAGCCAAAATAGCAGCTCCGAAACCTTTGCAGAAAAAGGTTCATATATAAACTATCTGAACAACCAAATAAAGAGTACTGCGTCTGCCGGGAGTCGAACCCGGGTCTATTGCTTGGAAGGCAATTATCCTAACCGTTGGACTACAAACGCCGATTGATTTTATTAAGTTCTTAATTATTTAAACCCCGTAGACTGGAACAGCACAAAGAATCCCGAGGGCGGCACATTGTTTCAGTTTGCCTCACTTCGCCCTTATGGGATGTCGATCATTAATAAATCAATCAAAGAGCGAGGTTTAATGGCAATAGAGAAAATACTAGTAAATGTTTATCTAGATCTTAATTCCGATAAAATCATGGAAACACATTGGTAAGTGTTCCCTTTGACAGCCATTTAAAAAGTGCATGAGAGCCAGAATCGAAAGCTGGCTCTCACACAAAGTTGGTATTAGCCGAGGCTTCCGTTGTTTAATTTTGATTTATTCCATTTTCTTGTACACTGATTGCCGTATTCTCCATATTTCAAGATTATAACCTAAATGGTTGTGACATACACTTAGCATCAGTGTCTCAATGTTATTTCTACAGTTTGTCACAATATAAAAACACTCATGTTCATACTCAAACGCATCTCGGGGTGATGGCGCAGTTGGCTAGCGCGTAGGTCTCATAGCTAAATTGAGTAATCCTGAGGTCGAGAGTTCGACCCTCTCTCACCCCAGCTATGTTTTTGCTACTTCCTCCCTAGCTTGCTTCCAAAGTTTTGTCTAACTTCAATCGCAATGTTGTGCCATCTGAAAAAATAAAATGAAATGGTGAATGCCTCATTTAACAAGGGCTTCATTGGAAGGAAGTTTTGGCAGTATTATATAGATATCCATCTATAATCGTTAAGTTGAACTAGTGATTTGAATTGTCGATATCTAATATTTTATAGAAGTGAGATTGTTAGGTAGAGTTTGTATGTTACAATGAACGATATACTCAATAAAATTAAGAGATTTAGAAACAAGTAGTACTTTTCTAACAAGGTTTGTTTATAATATTTTTTATTAAGGAAACTTTATGAATTTTCATTGCTAAATAATGTAGATGGCATAATCATTGTAAAGTTCATAGATTTAGAATAAATATAGAGAAATGGATTGCAAAACTAGCTTAATATGCCTAAGAGAGAGGGAGTGAGTTAATTAGGAAAGTATGGGTTAAGCAAGCTATAACTATATGCAAGGAATTAGTGTGCAAAGGAATACAACATCAAGCAAAGCATTCAACAAACTAAGACTATAGAACACTTAAGATTAGAGCATTAAAAAAACTCAACAACATGTGAAATGCAAACCTTGCAACTCAAATAAGCTCCTTTTGTTGTGTAGATTTGGTCCAAGATGAGTAAGTTATGCTCAAATGCTTGCTCAAGCTTCAATGAAAATGGATGATGAGAGAATGTGAAAGGATTTTGGCATAATAATGGTAATTTGATAGTTTTTGAGCTCTCAAATTAGCATTATAAGTTTGCATGGATGGTGGATTATTTGTGAGGAGAAAAGGGTTCAATTTATAGGCAAAGGGATGATGAAATGGACAGTCAAGATGCAAACCTAAGGAAGTATGGAGATGCATTTGAGAGAGAGAACATAGATTGTTCTTTCTCAAATGTCTCTCATTATGTCAAGTGTCACAAGGAAGGAGGTTTGGAAGAATGGGGGAATGTGACCATTTTCGGAGATGTGAGAGGGGACAAAGTATA
Organism: Chamaecyparis obtusa; assembly: GCA_027943335.1. Taxonomy (NCBI): domain Eukaryota; kingdom Viridiplantae; phylum Streptophyta; class Pinopsida; order Cupressales; family Cupressaceae; genus Chamaecyparis; species Chamaecyparis obtusa. The sequence goes on from BSBK01011438.1 coordinate 519,443, forward strand.
AGAGATGGGTGGAGTGTGTAAGAGGAATGTAAGAGCATTTAAGGTTGACATTAAATGCATTTTAGTTGGTGACTGGGGGATGTGACATGAGGGTTGACTTGGGTTGGGTTAAGATTTTTTAATCCATAATTTATGAGTGTGCAAATGTTTAGTGGGTGATTAGGCTTGGATTAGGGAGCAAGTGGGAGAATTAGGAGGATGTGATGGGAGGAGAGAGAATGAGTGGAGGGTTAGATTAGCTAATCAGGGGTCATTAGCTAATAAAGAGAGATTAGTATGTGTGAATGGGTTGGATTGAGTTAAGATCATGGGTCAAGGGTTAGGTTAGGGTTAAAGTTGGGAGTCATGTGCTCTAATGAATTAAATGTATTATTTAATTCTAAGTGGGAGGAAAGAGATCTATGAATTAATTTAAATAGATAAATGTATTTATTTAAATTAATAGAGGAAAGGGATTTTATTAATTAAATGGTTATGGGTTGTCATTAAATTAATTAGACTATAGTTAATTAATTAGATTAATTAACTAGGGGGGTAACATTAATCAATTAAATAATGTATGATTATTTAATCAACAATGCGAGTAAGATGACTAAATTTAATTAAAATCATTAATCAAATTTAGGTGTCTACAATAACAATGGAAAATGAAAAATCTAGATAAATACAAGGAAATAAATTCAAGGACAAACACAATTTTGGTAAATTAAGTAAACACGGAGATTAGAAAAAAAACTTAAATTAAACAATAAAAAATGAAAAACTTAGATTAGAAAACAAATTAAGATAAAGTTACTTGAATTAAACTTGTATTGAAAAATAAATTAATATAATGTTTGAATGCTAAATGATGGATCCTCATATAGTTAGATGGAAAGTCTACTTAGAATGCAATTGATTTAATTTTTCATTCATTGTTATTTCCATTTTCTCATTATTCTACACCCACTTGATTCACTCTTGCCCATTACACCAAATTCTCATAATTGCAAATAACAAATTAAACGTAAGAAATTCATATTTTGTCCATGTCTTTCCACTTAGTCTTCATACAATAAAATATCATCATAATCTATGACAGTTATTTTCTTTAAGGGTTCCATATCATCCTTAGAATATCATGTTGGTGTGAATAAAGTGTTTTACCTAACTAGTTCACCTACTTGATCCTATTTACATCATAAGTTTACTTAGGTCTTAGGAATATTTCTATAAGTCTTAGATGTCTTGATGAGATCTTATCTTATTTACTTTTTTGTCCTAGCTCATTAATATTTCTTTTTGTTAGTTGTTTCATGACATAGGATCAAGACACATGTCATTACCTTATCTAATTATATGTCCTTACCTTATCTAATAATGAGATTAACTTGAAAGTTTTACAAATGATATTTTGACATGGACTAGATAAACTTGCTACCCCAAGTGTGTGCTACATTTTCCAAGAGATTTATCTTGCAATGAATGTTGTTCAAGTACCTAAAGGCCCTATTTGTCATCAATGTTGACAAGAGAAAAATGAACATTAATTTTCAGAATTAAACAACATGGATCTTGCTCCACAACCTTTAGAACTTGTCAATTCAACACAGATAGAGAAAATGTTGATAGCACATATCAGCCCAATTCTTCAAGTTATACATGCAATTGGAGGTCAATATAAATATATTTAGGACATGCCATAATTTTTCTCTTAAATATAATCTTATGGCATTTGGAACAAAAGATTATTTCAAATGAAACTAAAATATATATTGATTATGAATATGATAATGATTTACTGCCAATAGAGGAATTTTGTGATGGTTAAGTTGTTGTGTTGTTGTTCTTGTTATAAAGGTTCAAATCTCATTAGGGATGAGGTCCCCCATTTGTGGCTTCACCGGTTCATAGCTCTAGGTCAAAGTGTTTACCCCTCTTTAAAAAAAAGATGATAATGATTTACCAAATAATTAAAATATAATTGAAGATGAGTGGGATAACATATCAAGACTACATTGTCGAAAGATTATGGTTGTAAAAAAAATAGATATGCTAGGTAGAAGAGATATTGATAGACAAACTCCATGGAGTGCAGAAAACCAAGGAGAATAATATAAAAATAAAGTAGTATTTTATCAACACTATTAAAGAGAATGAATTACTAATACCTAATGATATAATGACAAGTATATCATATGGAACTTTAGGTGCTAAGCAAACAAAATTACTTGATATTAGTATGACACATTATAATCAATGTGGAAACGTCATGCCACTATGCATGATAATTCAAGGAACAACTAGAATGGGGGAATCATATCTAATTCACGCAATCGTCAAGCTCTTTATGATACACCACCACCACAATGGTCTCCACTATTATTATTAGCCCCAACTAGAATTGCAACTTTTAACATTGGCATATCAACAATTCATTCAACTCTAAGAATTCCTCTAACATATTTTGTTGAATTAGAAGGCACAGGGCTCATGATTTTACAAGAATAAATTCAACATATTAGGTACATACTGATTGATGAAATGAGTTTTATTGGACAAAATTTGTTACAAAAATATAGATTCAATACTACGCTAAGCTTTTCCATAAAATTAAAACATGAGTCTTGGAGGAAAATAGATTATTTTGGTAGGAGATTCAGGACAACTACCTCTTGTTACTAACAAACCACCTTATGATAGAAATATCCGTGAAAATTTATTATGGGAAGATTTTAAGATAGTTGTTACTTTGGATAAGATATTCAAATAAGGAGAAAGTGAGAACTAGCAAAGGTTTTGTCAAATACTCACTAATATTAGAGATGCACATCCAACTAAAGATGATTGGAAATTATCGATGACAAGGATAGATATTTCATTACATCAAACTAATAAGGAGGAGTTTTATAATAATACTCATCTATTTGCAATAAATGATAATGTACATAATCATAACATTAAAAAATTATATTAATTAAGAAAACCAATAGCCCATAATGTTACAAGTAAATAATGTAGTACTAATCTATGAGGAAGTCAGAATGATGAATTATATGTTGAATTATTAATTGATAAGGATGCAAGGGTCATGTTAGCATCTAATTTATGGAAAGAAGCAAGTCTTGTGAATGAAGTCGTGGGATATATTCAAAATATCATATACAAACCTGGAAGTACCCCACCAGATCTACCAACATATGTAATGGTTGAGTTTGATAGTAACTTTGGAATTCCATTTGAAGATGCATCTCCAAATTTAATTCCAATTTCTCCAATACAAAGAGAGTTCACGCGTCAATTTCCCTTACCTTTATATTGGGCACTAACTATCCATAAATCACAAGGATTGCCAACTAGATATACTCGATGAGTAGCAAGTGGACATCAAGGTCCATGTCAACATCCACATGCTTTTATTACAAGTTCCATTGTGGGATCTTGTATGGAACCTATCAAATTCAAAATAAACCAAAAGTGACACAACATAATAGAAATACTTTTTTGGTTGATGTTGATTGTTGATTTTTTATTTGTCTCAGATGCTCCTGCATCAAATAAACACCTTCATTTATTATGTCAAAGATGCAATCTACTTTTTGAAATCAATAGTTTGAAATAGAGGAGAAGGATGCAAAACGATTGAATTAATCTCAACCATATGCTTATATTTATATTAATTTGAAAAATCTTTATGGTAGAAAATTAAAATAAAAAATATACTTTGATAATAGAAAAATATTCAATACAGAAAAAATATTTTATTATTTTATTCTTTTGATAAGAATGTCTTCTAATATTATCTTCTTTTGTTAGAGTATTTCAGTTAAGTTTCAAAATGAAAAAGAAATCATTAGTTCTCCTTTATTTTAATGATTAACTTGTGAAAAAAAATTAATCATTATGCATTTTCAATAATTACTAATGATAATTAAAAGTTATCAGAATTAATTAAATTTATAATTATTTGTTTTATTAAAATTTTAATTATTGTAGAATAATTATATTTTGAATTGAAAATCTTTTTATTAGTATCTTTTTTATAAGATTATATTTGAAAGTTACTTTCTTTTATTAGGATATATTTCTTATTATATAATAATTTATTGTTGAATAATTATAAAGTTTTTATTTCTATTTATGTGGTAAAATAAATTTTAACTTAAAACCTAAATTAAAAGATTAGATCAAGAGAGAGACTAATTTTTAATTACTCGTTTCATACTAACAATTTAAGGATATCATGTGTCCTTGGGGATTTATGCATACGGTAACATTTCCTTTGATTATTATCTCCATCTCTATTGATCCCCTATCTTGTCTCCTTAGTGTTGGACTAAGTATGCAAAGGTGAGTACTGAGAGGGGAGGGGTGAATCAGTACTGTAAAACACTTTTAAACTAATTAAACTTTCCTTTTTAACCATTTACTAATTCCATAGCTTTTTCATGCATCTCATTAAACATATAAAAGTTATAACACATAACACAAATATTTTGGTATCACAGAAATCCTTCTTAGAGGATAAGAATTGTGGTGGGAATGACACCAACAAGACTTCACTATTGTAGTAAAAAGTTTGCTCGATTAGATCTACAATATTTATCTATTTTTGATAGCCTACCCTGTTAAGCGTATTAACCCAATTAAGAGTCTTAAGACTATTAAGTCTACCTTGTAAAAAGATTTTACAATTCTAATCTAAGAACCATACATGGTTAAAGGGTTTACAAAATAAGATCTGTTAGGATCATCTCGGTTAAGAGAGTTTACAATTTTGATTACTCATTAATCAGTAACTCAAACTTGTATGTTAAACTTGCATCAAACATATGCATATCAGACTCTTTATGCGCATTAACTCATTACCTCATACTATGTACCTCTTACACTAACGATTTAGTACTCGGTAGATTCACTTTTGAATCACAATCACTTTTCAACTCTTTACTGCTCTGTACTCAGTGGCTTCTCTTCTCATCACCTTCTCTATAATCTATTCTTCATACATGCAGTCTCCTCTTGCATACATACCACGTTGATCTTCATACTCTGACCCATTTATATATAATTCTAGAAGCAATGCTAGGTGTTCTAGAATCATCTCTACAAGAGGTGCTAGTATTGGTTACCCATCCAATGCATATTTTATACTTAATTCTCATTTGTATATATCACCTTATAATCATGTGTAATCATTATGTTTCAATCTCCAATGTTTTGACATACAATCTCCTTGAGATTTGTAAACTATTTTTTGTTCAGTGTCCATGTGCAATGTACTTAAAGATTCTCCTTGTGTCAACCTTCTATGATCGGTAACACATTTTCCTCTTGCTCTTTAATTGTCTTGCTTGGTGCCTAAACTTTCTTTGTCTTTACCAAAATTACTTGTTCCTTTATTTCCTTTACCTAATAGCTTTTCATGTGTTACCGACTTGTCTTTCCTTCATTATCGAATGACTTTGACAAACAATAGAACTTCCTCATAACTAATGACAACACAAATAACTCTTATTCATCAACAAAATTCAAAAAATTTCCATATATATATATATATATATATATATATATATATATATATATATATATATCGGCATATTACTCCCCCTAAAGTAATACTTCCTTTACTTATAGCCTTCCATATACATATATTCCCCTTCATATCTTTTCATTTGTTTCCCCTTTTTTTACATAGTTTCCCCCTTTTTTACATAGTTTCTCCCTTTTTTAACAAAAATGCCAAAATAAGAACTTACTCTTTATCTGTTGTGGGGATCTTGTCAAAAATAGTTTTATACCTGTCTTTAGAATTCTTGATTGAAATTTAACAAAATTAATCATTCATGACCAAATCAAAATTATCTCCTACACCTTGAATATACTTATTAATCTGATAAACAATTGGTTTATCTACTTTCCAAGTTATTGCACTAATTGTAGGAAATAAATTTTGAAAGTAGAAGAAAATGCATACCAGAAGTGGACCAAACTTCAAAGTATTGGACTTTTCTTTCCTTATAGTATTCATGTTTTCATCCAATTGTTTTATCAATATCTCACACAAATATATCCGTATCCTTCTTGACAATTTTATATGCTATGCTAACTACTCCACAAGGTACACTGTCTACCCTAGATGATTGAAATATTCTATAGGATATGACGTTGGATGCAAATTTTAATTTAGGGTCATCAACGATGGATAACTTCAATCCTCTACCATCTCATTTGGCATTTGTAAGCTCACATAGCTTATTCTTATCAATTTTCTTGTATTCCCTCGATCTATCATTGAACGGAAATCTAGTGACTAGGTGCAAAACATCTTTGGTAATCTTCACTGGTCCATCGAGCCACCTGAATTAATCATGCACTCAGATTAATACTATCCCCATCCATTCATGTTTGAATATAGTTGGCACATGCATAGCATAGACCAAACCCTTAGTCTGCAAATGTGTGTGCTCTCCTTCCAATTTTCATTCACACATAGATTCTTGTATGATGTGTCAATTTCTCCTTGGCATATGTCTTCAATTTTGCAGTGGATGAAGGCGCGAACATCTTCAATCAATATAACCCTTAGCAGGATCGATGACAGGGCTCCAGTCTTATCAACTTCCACAGCAATGGCAGGAGGCAACTTATACTTTGGATTCACAGGATCAATCTTCTCAACAATAACTAGTTTTTGTATCTTATGTGTCATCTTGATCTCAGGAATATTCTTTAAACACTAGGGTTTCTCTTGAATAGTAATTAGAATTTGTGAACATAGCTCTGTAAATACTAGAAATACCTTGAATGTTCTTTACAGATGCTCGGAATGCTCAAATAATTTCTTGGAATTTCTTGATGATCTCTTCTCTGTCAAATGCTTCAAAGTGCTCGCAAAAATGTAAGGTAAAAATGAAATATCATACCCTCTATTTATAGTTTTTCCTTTATTAGGGCTTCCAATGACTATAAAATTTACATTAAATGCATCTTACCTACTTCATTTCACCAATAACCGAACTACACTTTCCTTCACCGAATAGAGTAAAATAGCTCAAACACTTTACCAAGCAACATATGAAATGTTAACTTCATAACTTATATCCAAATGCATCTTCGTATGTTGATATGGATCTTATCACTAAATCTAGGAATTGATTTAAGATAAAATTTAGGTTATCGGCTCCTACACATACCTTTGATCGATTAAATGAAGATAGGTGCACCCGATCCAAAGGATGTGGTGCCACCAATAGTTCCAAGTTTTGTTCCATCATATTGAGACTTCCTTCTCCAAGTCCTATTCGTCTAATCTCTTATTTCATCAATGTTAACTTGAGTCTTTTCACTTGGTTGCTCCTCGATTGAATCTTTATTTCAATACTTGTAGTCCTTGGCTAGGTGACTGACCTTGTGATAGTGGAAACAAGTGATTCCATAGTTTCTCCATAATTTCCTATTGTTCATACCATGCATCCCAAAGAAATTTGCAGCAATATGACCAAATCTTCCACATGCAGTATAAGTGATTCTTGTGTTGTAGTCTCATGGTATAGTTGGTCCTTGTCAGTTGTTTGTAGCATTTTGTCGAGTAGGGACCCATTTCTCATTTTTCCTTTGTGATCTGCATTCTTCAGATTTATGACTTTACCTCTTGCATTTGTTACAGTAACCCTCAAATATTGGCTTCCTTGGATTGTTAATAACTCTTTCTCTACATTCAAATGCCTTATGACCAAACTTATTGCAATTGTAACAATGACCTTTAAACTTAGGAGTACTTGGTGGATTGCCTCTTTTTCTCCTACAAACATTTGTAGTGTGTCTTAGTTTCCCACAATGATAGCATGTAGGATTCTTTGTCTTCAGTGGATTGGCAGTATTATCTCAGTTGGTTGCTTGATTAGAGGACTCACCCTTCTCGGTGGAGTGGTTTGCATTGTATCTGAGACCAATAGTGTCTCTCGGTTGTCTTTGATTTCTCAGTTGTTCATCCAAAATCTTCAATGCTTCTTCATTTCTTTTCAAGACTTCATTAGCATCTTTCTCATATTTCAAGTCATTCTTCAGATGTTCATTCTCAGATCTCAGGTTAGAAATTTCTCCAACTCTCCTTGCAATTTCCTAATTTGTACTAACTAGTTGGTATGTCAAGTTGTAGTGAGTTTGTGTCAACCTTAGTATTTCCCTATCTTTCTCATCCAATCTTGTGTTCATTTTCCTTCTCTCATCTTCAGTTATTCTTTTTTCATCTTCATCTTTTCCTTTTTGTTCTAGGATTTTGCACATCCTTACCGATTGGATTTCTTGTTCTATTTTTAGTGCTTTCACCTTATCAACTAGGTTATTGTTCTTTTTAGATAGTTATGATATTATAGCATTAGATTCATCAGACATGCTTCCCTCTAATAGTTCTTCAAGTTCCTCAACCTGATCTTGAGTATCTTTCAATTGATGTGCAAGCTCCTTCCTCTTGTTGATTGTGTGTTTCAATTTCTTGCTCAATTCTTCAACCTGCTTATTAGCCATTTTGAGTTCCATCTCCATGTTCTCAATCACCCTTTCATACTTTTAGCTTTCCATCTTTCCAGATCTTTCCTCTCAAGTGATTAAACTTATTAATAAGAGATTGTGCTCTGATACCAATTGTTGGACTAAGTATGCAAAGGTGAGTACTAAGAGGGGAGGGGTGAATCAATATTGTAAAACACTTTTAAACTGATTAAAATTTCCTTCTTACCCATTTACTGATTCCATAGCTTTTGCATGCATCTCATAAAACATATAAAAGATATAACAAATAACACATAACACAAATATTTTGGTATCGCAAAAATCCTTGTTGGAGGATAAAAATTGTGGTGGGGATGACACCCACAAGACTTCACTACTGTAGTAAAAAGGTTTCTTGGTTAGAGCTACATGGTTTAGCTATTTCTGATAGCTTACCATGTTAAGAGTATTAACTTGGTTGAGATTATTAAGACTATTAAGTCTACCTTGTAAAAGGATTTTACAATTCTAATCTAAGAACTATGCCTGGTTAAAGGATTTATGAAATAATATCTGTTAGGATCTTCTTGATTAAGAGACTTTACAATTCAAATTACTCTTTCATTAGTAACTCAAAATTTTCTATTAAACTTGCATCAAACATATGCATATCAGACTCTTTATGCTCATTAACTCATTACCTCATACTATGTACCTCTTACACTAACAATTCAGTACTTGGTAGATTCACTTATGAATCATAGTCACTTTTCAACTCTTTACTACTTTGTACTCGGTGGCTTCTCTTCTCATCACCTTCTCTGTAATCTCTTCTTCATACATGCAGTCTCCTATTGCATTCATACCACTTTGATCTTCATACTCTTATCCATTTATATATAATTCTAGAAGCGGTGCTAGGTGTTCTAGAGTCATCTCTACAAGCGATGCTAGCATTGGTTACAAATATAATGCATATTTCATACTTAATTCTCATTAGTAGATCTCACCTTGTAATCATGTGTAATCATCATGTTTCAATCTCCAATGTCCTGACATACAATCTCCTTGAGATTTGTAAACTATTTATGTTCGATGTCTAGGTGCAATGTACTTAAAGATTCTCCTTGTGTCGGCTTGCTATGCTCAGTAACACATTTTCCTCTTGCTTGGTAACTTTCTTTCTCGGTGCCTAAACTTGATTTGTCTTTACCTAAATTACATGTTCCTTTATTTCCTTTACTAAATAGCTTTTCCTGCTTTACCGACTTGTCTTTTCTTCATTACCGAATGACTTTAACAAACAATATGACTTCCTCATAACTAATGACAATAAAAATAACACTTAGGACTCTCTCTCTCTCTCTCTCTCTCTCTCTTCCAGTATATGTTTACCTCTTCCTCTTCTACCTCATCTATTTCTCTCACCCTCTCTCCATCTCTAGTTTTTTCTATTTGTCTATCTCTGGTTCTCTCTATTTGTCTATCTCTTTATCTATCTCCCCCTCCTCTTCTCTATATATCCCTCTTCCTCTATAGACCTCTCTATCTCTTCCTTTGAACCCCCTATCTTTCCATTTGTATCCCTCCCTCATGCCTCTCTATCTCTCTATCAAATTTCTCCCTCTTCCTCTCTAATTCTACTTTCCTCTCTCCTCCTATTTTCTAGATATGTCTCCCTTATCCATCCATCTATCTCATTCTCTCCCCCTTTCCCTCTTTCAAAACTCTAAATTCATATCTTATTTCTTCTCTATATCTATCTATCCATAATTATTCTTTCATCTATCCCTCGATCTCTATCTGTTTATCTTTATATCTCTCCCTCTCTCTCTTTCTATTTATTTTTATCTTCCACATCTATGTAATCCTCTCTTCTCTCTCTTTTTATCTCTCCATATCTCTCTACTTTTATCCATCTTTCTATCATATTTGTCCATCTCCATGTCAATCTCTATCTTTTCTATTTTTATCTATTTTCCCCTCTATTTCTCTTCCAACACCCCTCTCTCTTTTTATTTCAAACATAACATGAGCCTATTTGTAACATATGTTGATCGACTTCCTACTTCAAAGATTTTGTTTTAGTTATGATTGGATCCTTGTAAGCAGGTGAAGTTGGATTTGAAGCTATCACTTCTACATTGAAACCTTTGTTGCACAAACAACATCATTTTCTAAATGGCCTACCAATTGATCTCATGTACTACACAAATTTATGCAAAAAATATCTAGTTTTTCTCTAATTAACCTTCCACCCCTCTTTGGCATACACATTGCACACCCAAATGCAATTGCTATTAATATACAAATAAAGATCTAAATAGTATTATAAGTTTTAAATCAAATAATAATCATATTTTAATTATTAATAATTTAAAATTTATTTATCTAAATAGCATTATAAATTAATAAGAAAATATATTTTTACGTCGAAGGTGTTTCATATATGAAATGAAGAAGCTAATTTTAAGCATCAATGATAGAAACAGTCTTAAAGATGATGAAAGATGATGAAAATAATCCTAGTTGTTGCATCTACTTTAATTTTCACTGGCTGGGGTTGATGGCTGGGACCCTCCATAGTCGATCTCATTCACTCTTTGTGTAGAAGTCAATCTCGTTGGTGGTCAATTATTTTTGCTAGGTATTTTTAATCTCCCATGGAACTAGTAAGGTAGGCATATTTCAATCGCAATCCCATCCATACATGATGCATAATCACAGTCCATGGAAAGTTGTTTCTAGAGTTTTCACATTCTTAAAGCTGGTGTATGGTGCATAGATTTTTCCAGGCAAACTTGGGAAATAGATACACATTCCAAGGCCATGGATTGAGATGATTTAGATAACAATTTGTCATATTATTGGTAGAAATACCATGTTGGTGGCCATTGTGGTCCTATTCATGGTCATTGTCTTCATTTTGATCCAGTATATCTATGCACGAAGATTTCAAAAATATGAGATGCAACAGGTAACAAATGCAAATAAAGTCAATGGAAATATATGCTTTTACAGAAATGATGGGTCCTGAATTGCTTTTTTCTGGTTCTTGAATTGACAGTATTTTTACCACTATATCATTTTAAAACACTTCACACTAGCTGTTAAAAGTGGTTGTTGGATTATTGTGATAAACTATATAAATAGTTATGAGTGAGACTTGGTTCTTAATTTCCTTTACATTTCTTCTATGTTTCTCATTCTCATCCATTCACATGAATAAGGTGTGACTTTTTTTTATCGTTAATGTTGTTTATTTTTATGCATATACATGTAAATTAATCATTGTGTCTTTTTTTATATGCAATTTGTTTTGAATGCATGACATATTTTGATGAGTACACTTCCAGACCTAACCTTTAATGCAGATTGGTATTGCTTCAATTACATAAACAAAATCAACATGGTTATCCTATACCACTAAAAATTCCCCTAAAGAAATAGATAGCTAACCTTTGTACAAGATGGTTCATGGAAACTTGTGTTAATTTCTTATAACCCAGCTATATATTAATTGTACAATAAATTCACAAAATAGAAAATCTATTTGATTTATAAAAATAAATACTCTTGGTTAAATAGAAACAAATAATAGCAGAAGCAATAATAACATAAGCCAAATAGAAAAAAGACAATAACACAAATATACCGAGGAAACCCCAGTGTGGGGAAAAACTTGTAAATGTTGGATCTTCTATTCAACCTAATAGAAAACTTTCTCTTCAAGAATACAATCAAGTTTAATATATCAATTTTACATATATAGAGCTTGGTTGCTTTCCTTAGCTTGCAAGAAAAGAATCTTTCCTTGCTTTCTCCGGCTTTAAAGCATATAAAATGACTCTTGATTTTATGTAACCTCACAAACTTAGAAATATCCTATTAAAGATTAAAAAAACTAAATTTATTGCTAAACATACAACTTAAGTTGCTTTAAAGAAACTCCACTCCACCTTCATAGCTAAAAAGCCAAAAATCAACACTCCCTCTTAATGAGGAAGGTGTTCTGCAAAACACCTAGCTTATCCCTGAAAAATACAAGCTTATTCTTCACCAAAGCCTTTGTAAGGATGTCTACTATTTTTTTTCTCGTAGGAATGTATTGGAGTTTCAGTATCCCCTTCTCCACACAATTGATGGTGAAGTGGTACTTGATCTCAATGTGCTTTTACTTGTCATGAAACACTGGATTCTCAAAGAGTTTGATGCAAGTCTAATTATCACAGTAAATGACTGTAGGATCTATCTTCTGATCAAAAAGCCCAGCAAGAATTTTTTGAAGCGATATAGCCTCACATGTAGCCATATTGGCTTCCATATACTTGGCCCTTGTAGGACTCTATGAAACTAACTTATGTTTTATGTTGTACTAGGAGACTACTCTTGATCCCAATCTAAAACTACACCCTAAAGTGCTCTTCCTATCAACTGTACTGCCTACCCAATCTACATCAGTAAACTCATAGATCTTCACTCCATCTTGTTGAACATACTTTAGCCCATAATTAATTGTGCCTTTGAGATATCTCAAAACATGATTTGCAGCTATCCAGTGCACACATTTAGGTTCCACCATAAACTGACTGAGAGAGTTCACTGCAAAACAAATGTCTGGCCTAGTGTTGACCAAATACATAAGAGATCCTCTCAACTATTTGCATAAAGTATGGTCCACTGCCTCTGATTTGGAAGCATAAATATTCTTCATGTTGGTCATAAGTTGTGTAGACATGGGCTTACAGTTTTTCATCCTGAATCACTTAAGATATCAATTAAGTATTTCCCCTATCCAAGGAAGATCTCTCCCTCTTTCTGCCACAACTCTAATCCCATAAATTAGTGCATCAACCCCAAATCCTTCATCTCAAACTCTCCTATAAGATCCTTCTTGCACTGTGTTATGAGCTCCTCAAACCCTGTGATAAATAAGTCATCAACATTCAAAAACATTATGAGAAGTTCACCCTTCACTTGAACATAGTACAAGTTTGAATTTACCTCACTCTTCAAGTAACTATTAATACGTGAATATGATGCAGTCAAGGATGGAGGATCAAATTAAGGATTGTTCGACCTTGCAGCCAAACCATTACACAGTGGAATTACACAACTTAAACACAAGATCTGATATAAAACTGGGAACTTTATTCATAAATTCACTGATTACATGCAATGTGCCGAGCTGTAAGGCCTTCCCAATTACGGTCAATTACAAAGCAAGAAACAATCTACAAGATCTCACAGGATCCAAATCTTTTCCACAACTTCACCACTCAGCTAGCCCAGGTCTGCAACATGACAGGACACTGGTAGGGATCCCAGGAAAGATCTAAACTTGTACTCACAACTTCCAAGCAATCTTTCTATGCCTAATCTTGCAAGCTACTAACTCCCACTTCCTTCTCATGTCTCTAAACAACTACCCAACATATACTTAAATACTCATCCTCAACCACGAGTCATCTAGATGAAACAATTAACTCCTACGAACAATTATTAAATGTCAAAACATCAGTCAGCTTACAAATAGCCTTACAATAAATAAATTCTCCAAGATGGCCCCAAATGGTCATCAGATCCGCATAGAAGAATGCAACATGCAAGATCTAGGTCCTCTCATGCCCAATGGTCAATCCATAACTCAAGGAATGCGACCCAAATTAAATGCACCAGTCAGCCAAGCAAGAACATCCCTCGATAAGACCAATTACCGAGAAGTAGAGAAATAACCGAGCACCAATGAACTGATCACGCCAAGCATGACTAAGCAATGCAGTTATCATCGAGCACCAAAAGCAATCGACGCCTTTAGTTACCGAGTGTTCTTTAGAGATTGAGCACCCCAATAACCATAGGACCGAGCAATCACTTCACCAACAAAGTTCATAACTACTAATCTACCTTTCAAACAAACATATTTTTGGTTGATACAGGATTGCCAAGAATCCTAGGATGCTCCTACATCAAACACCCCAAGTAAAGAAGATTTTCTCATAAGGAAATCAGGAACTCCTTAAGGGAATCAAAACAGGTATGCCATTTATGTTCTTAACCCATATCTCCTCTTGTCCTTCATCCCAAGTTGTCTTCACTTCATCCATTGTCCCTTGCAGCAAGTTTTCCTGCTTCCCACTTCTCTTATCTTTTCTGTCTGCAACTAATAATAACTGACTCTAACCATCCTTTCTACTACCAACCACCTCAGTACCTCAGTAAACCCCATCCTCTCCAGACTCCTCAATTGACTCGGCATCATCTGCATATCTATGTGTCACAAATGTCATCATCTATTGTACCATCTCTGTCAGAAAGACCATCTACCTCTTAATCTCAACAAACTCCTCAGATATATCATTCTCCTTCTCTTTCAAACTAGACTTTATAGGAATAGGTCCATCAATCCTCTGCTCCTGATGTTTTTCATAAGGACAACACCTGATAACTCCACATCTCTTAGCCCCTGTCTCCTGTAAAGGTAATAGCTTATGTCTAGATCCTTCATGTCTAACCGCATAGGTTTTTGCATGACCATCAAAAAAAACATTTCTATCAAATTGCCAAGGTCTCCCAAGCAACAGGTGACAAGCATCCATAGGCAATACATCACACAATATCTCATCATGATAAGATCCAATCTAAAAATTAACCAAGAATTGTTCTTTAATCCTAACCTTAGACACATCTTGTATCCAACTAATCTGATATGGATTAGGATGTTTCTTTCTTTCCAAATTCAACTTACTAACCATCTCTTCTGAAACAAAGTTCTCAGAACTACCACCATCAACTATAACATTACATACCTTATCCTTGCACTTACATCTGGTTCTGAACAAATTTCTTCTTTGCACTAGTTCCTGGACACATGTATCCAATCTCCTAGTGGTCATAAATTCACCCTTCTTTGCAACATTCACAATGTCTTCTTCAGCAGTCAGTGCAACTCTCTTCTTAGGACATTGAAAACTTCTATGACCCACTTCACCACATTGATAAAAAGTACCAGTGAACTCATTTTTCCACCTTCCTCTCTATCTAGTATTGAAATTCTTAGTGACATGACCACTACCAAATCCCACATCAGTATTCTTAGGATTCTCTACCACATTAATTTCAACAACTGTTTCACTAGCCTTACCACCTCGGTTCCTATTGTTTTATCTTCCTTCAAACTTCTTATTCATCTTCTCTTCAATCTTTAATGCTATCTGATAAGCATCTCCTATTGTTGTCATCTGAATAGTAAGTAACTCTTCTTGAATACCAGGTCTCAAACCATAAACATACCTAGCAACCTTCTCTTTATCAGCTTCAGAATGACCAATCCTAATCAGGATTCTGTAAAACTCCTCGGTGTACTCTTGCATCAATTTGTTAGTTTGCTTCAAGGCTTGCATCTTTTTTAACACGTCTGACTCATAATCCATTGGAATTAATTGCTTCTTCAACTTGTCAACTGAACTTCTTCAACTTGTCATATTTTCCTTTCCTCTCCTACTTCTTTCCAACTGAACTTCTCTCCACCAAATATTTGCATGACCCTTCAACTTAGTCTTTGCAAATCTAACCCTATCAGGATCTTCTATTTCCTCATACTCAAAGTATTCATCCATCTCATTAATCCAATCAATCAACTCTTCTGGCCTAAGGCTTCCATCAAATGCAGAAACTTCAATCTTAGGTATTTTCCCAATTTTAGACATAGCCTTCAGGATTCTATTCTCTTCAGGATCTCTAGCTTCTTCTATAGCTTCTTCAAAATTATCTTCTTCCTCAGATTCATCATCACTATCTTCTTTCGGTGTAGTCTTCTTCTTTCTCAGTTCCTCTTGCATATCTTGCACTTGTTTCTACAAAGCTCTAAAATTATCAAGACTAAATTCTCTAGTAGCTTCCTCCTTTGAGATCTTACGAGCTCTCCTCGAAGGCATCTTCAATCCAAAATCCTGGTTCAAACTACCTCTCCTTTGGCAATCTGTCCACACATTCAAGATCAACTCACTCTGATACCACCTGATACAGTCAAGGATGGAGGATCCAATTAAGGACTATCTAACCTTGCAGCCAAACCATTACACAGCGGAATTACACAACTTAAACACAAGATCTGATATAAAACTGGGAACTTTATTCATAAATTCACTGATTACATGCAATGTGTCAGGTTGTAAGGCCTTCCCGGTTACGGCCAATTACAAAGCAAGAAACAGTCTACAAGATCTCACAGGATCCAAATCTTTTCCACAACTTCACCACTCAGCTAGCCTAGGTCTGCAACATGACAGGACACTGGTAGGGATCCCAGGAAAGATCTAAACTTGTACTCACAACTTCCAAGAAATCTTCCTTTGCCTAAGCTCACAAGCTACTATCTCCCACTTCCTTCTCATGTCTCTAAACAACTACCCAACATCTACTTAAATACTCATCCTCAGCCACGAGTCAACTAGATGAAACAATTAACTCCTACGAACAATTATTAAATGCTAAAACATCAATCGGCTTACAAATAGCCTCACAATAAATAAATTCTCCAAGATGGCCCCAAACGGTCATCAGATCCCCATAGAAGAATGCAACATGCCATATCTAGGTCCTCTCATGCCCAACGGTCAATCCATAACTCGAGGAACACAACCCAAATTAAATGCACCAGATGGCCAAGCAAGAACATTCTTTGGTAAGACCGATTACCGAGCAATAGAGAAATAACCGAGTGCCAGTGAACCGATCACACCAAGCATGACCAACCAACGCAGTTATCATCGAGCACCAGAAGCAACTGATGCCTTTAGTTAATGAGCATTCTTTAGAGACGGAGCACCCCGGTAACCATAGGACCGAGAAAACAAACTCCAAAAATGAGCAAATACTTCACCAACAAAGATCAAAACTACTAATTTACCTTTCAAACAAACATATTTTTGGTTGATATATGATTTCCAAGAATCCTAGGATGCTCCTGCATCAGAATACCATGTCCTAGGAGATTTTTTGAAACCATACAGTGATCTTTTCAACCTGAAACCATGAGAATCCCTCCCATGTGCTTCAAATCCTTTTGGCTTCTCTATGTAAATCTCTTCCTCAATTACTCCATCGAGAAATGATTTTTTAACATCCATCTAGTGAGCCTTCCAGCTCATTTGAGAAACTGTAGAAATTGTAAGAATTTGCAAATAGCAAAGATTGAACCAAGGATCTAGAGGTTAAAGAAAATCACAAATACAAGAGAGATGATATGAATGCAATGATTGATGACTGAATTGATCCAATGAATTGAATTATTTACATAATAGGCCTCCTTATATAGGAAAGGTGATAAGTGAGAATGATAAGGATTTGATAGGCTATCTCCTATGCTAGGTGTAATCACATGTCCACCAAATGTGGATCATCCTCCATTATGCATTGAAGTATGTGCAATAGGATGAGGATGATAATGTGAAATGAGCACTAAAGGTGGATCTCATGCCTAAAGTGGAATTTCTCCTACACCATGTGCTTAATTGAGGTGAAAACTTCTAGGTGTCTCAATGACAAACTACTATGCAATGCATTATCCTAAGTAAGATTAAGTGTAATTAGGAATATTTAATTACACCAACACCCCCCCCCCCCCTTAAGTGAAACTTAGGGCAATGTACTTAAACTCACAATGCAAGATGGGTCTTGACTACTAGGCCATGTTAGGTACCCATGTACAATATGAAATGCAATACATGAAATCTCTCATAAAGTGGAGAAAGAGGGAAAACCTCATGGGAAAACCCTCCCCCAAAAAGAGAGAAGAAAACACAAGATGCATGGATGGATGAGTACTCAAGACCCCTCAAGAACTACATACATCATGTATATACAAATAATTATCCCCCCATAAGAAGGATAGTTGGAGACATGATATCCCCCCCATAATGAATAATCTCACATGTTGATGAACAATACCTGCAAACAAAAGATAAGCCAATGCCTACAAGAAACATGTCTCCCCTTAGGAAGAAATGGATACATCAAATGATGAAGAAGCCAATCCATGTGCAGATGGAAGGAGGAAGAAGATGAAGGTCCCCATGTATGAATCTTTGAAGACTAAATAGGTCTCTCCAAGCTCAAAGAATCTATCACCTCATGTGACAAATCAAGTAAATATGTAGAAGAATCAAGAGTGCCAATCTCCAAAGAAGGTGAAGAATTATCTCCAACTATGATGCTATCATCAAAGGGAAGAGAAACCCCCTCATGTATGTCTCCCAAATCTACATCATGAGAATCAATAAATGTTGAAAAGGCATCCAAGTAGCCATCACATTCTGCAATATTTTAAGTACTATGATCATCCTACTAAATAGTAGAGCCCATGTCGGAAGAAGGAGGTGGAGGATTATAGTAGGAAGCTCAACACTTGTCTCAACAATAAAATAATTCAAGTGTCCAAAGTTCTCCTCACATACATAATCATCCCTTGGAAAAGGGATGTGTACATCATGAATATCATCATCATCAACAACAAAATGTGAAAAAGAATACAAGTGTGTTGTATGATCAACAACTCCCATAGCTATGACATCTCTAGTCTCCATGTCCCTAATATAGACAAAATCAGGAGTAAACTCAATAATTTTACCTTGTGCCCCACGTGTAATTTTGTAAATAGACAGAAGATTAATGGTCAAGGATGGTACACAAAGAACATCATTAAATATCACCTCTCCCATAGGAATAAAACCATTCCCACAAACTCTCATGTATGTGTTGTTACCCGCCAAAATATTAGGAGAATTACAAGGCTCAATAGAAGAAAACATATCCATAGAAGATGTCATATGATGTGATGCACCTGACTCTAGAAGCCATTTACCTTGCTCAGGATGTATGGAAGCCAAAAGTGCTTGTCCTTTACCTTTATCTTTGGATGATGATGGAGATGTAGAAGCTGCCAAATGTGTAGAAGGAGTAGACACTGATAAGGGAAACTTAATATTGTGCTTTTGAACAATGTGAGTTATCTCATTAATCTTCTTTTGAAAACACTTATGCTTATCATGTCCTAGCTTTTTACTATATGCACATTTATCTCTCTTTCTTCTAGATGATTCCTCTCTTGAAGAGGACTTGGATTCAGAAATATTGTGTGAAGGAGATTCATTACCTTTTTCATGAGGCTTAGGATCCTTATGTTGCTTAGGATCCTTATGTTGCTTCTTTCCTTTTCCATTAGAAGCCTTTGAACTGGACTCATTTGCAATCAATGCATGATGTGTGGAAGGCTTCAATTGACCCATGTGTGCCAACTTTGCTTGTTCCCTTGTGAGTTGAGCTGCAAATTCATCAAGAGAAGGAAATTTGTATGCACTACCAAGAGCATCCATAGTGGCATAGAATGTAGAAACAAAAATAGAAAATTCAGGACCTAGCCTAGAAAGAATAGAAAAGATCAATTGATCATCCCCTTTAATAATGCCACAAGTAGAAAGCTCCAATCTAATAGAATTGAAATTAGAGAAAAAGTCTTGAATATTGTCAAAATCACTAGGATTTAGACCTATGATCTCATTCTCTAATCTAAATTTTCTCATTCTATCTAGTTTACCAAAGAGTCCTTCCAATATGACCCAAGCATCATGAGGATGGGTGCAAGATGCAATATGAAAGTGCAAATCATGAGAGATGGATGATCTAAGAGAGCCAAGTGCTTTATCCCTTTGATCAAACCATCTTCTCCTTTATGCAACACCTATAACTGGTTTGTGATCCTTCCCAAGAGTCATTCTAAGAATCCAATACTCAACAAATGATCACTTAAAGATACTTTCCATTCATGCTAGTTATATGGAGTGAGCATTTTGACCTTTGAATTATGTATAATACAACCAAATAATGATTGATAACTACTGATAACTCCTTCAAATGACTGATGCAAATCAAAGAACTGAAATTCAAGGATTAACCAAGTGCAAATATAGCCCGAAAATAGCATATTCCTGAAAGTGATATATCCACCCCAAATCACTAAAAACTAATTATAGATCTAGAAAGTAGATGAAAAATCATGTACTTTTAAAATAAAATCACCTCAAAATGTTACTGTATGTGCCCAAATGAAGCCTTGGAAGTTGCAGAAATCAGGAACTAGCAAGAACAGTCATGAAAATCAACAATTTATTATTAATTTGGCAAATAAATTGGAAAAATAATACCACCGCTGGAATCTTCAGGAAATTCTACCCAAAATCAACAAACAAAGCTTGAAAAAAGGAGCAAAATTGAGCAAGATATGGCCCTTTGAAGTTGGACTCCAAAATCAAAAACTCCAATGGTGAAGGCTGAGATTTTCAAACCCTTGTCGATGTCATCAATTCCCACTGTTAAATTTGACGGTCATTTGGACATCACCAAAATGGTCAATTTTCCCTATGTTGACGGTTGGACGGCCGTCAAATTTAGGCTCAGGTGACATGTGTGACATGGTAAAATGTGACTCCCTTTGGCTGATGTAGCAGCTGACAGTGCGTACGGGTGTTGACGTTAGTGATGATGTGGAAAAGTATGGATTGTGTCACCTAGTGCATAAATACTATGTAATTATAGCTCTTACGAATGAATACTTAGCTACTGGAGTGAAAGTCTCGTCATAGTCGATTCCTTCCTTTTGAGAAAACCCCTTTGCCACAAAATGAGCTTCTACAATCTGCAGCATGCTTAATCTTATATAGTCATCTCAATCCCACCACATACTTATCTTTTGGTGGTGGTACGACCTCCCACATATTCATCATGATGGAAGAATAATCTTCCACCATAGCATCCTTCCATACTTGGTGCTTGGACACCTCTTGAAAGCTAGAAGGCTCTACTTTAATCAATTCACTCATAAGTGCCACATAATGAGAATAAAATTTGGGAGCCTTTCTCTATTTGATGAATCTTGTGGATCACTAAAATATTCTTGGGCCTCTCTAAAAGTCTTCTCATCTGCCATGTTTCTCCTCTTCTATGTAACAGGAATATGAAGCTGGGGAATTCTTTGTCCTCCTAATCATCCTATTTAGCTTGCTTTCTTTTCTCTCTAGGTTGTGTCATTGAAATTTGAGGAATTTGTGTTACCTCAATCGTGTCTAATTTCTCCTCTACATTCATCAAGCTACAAGACTTCTGAAGATCCCTTTCCTCCTTGAACTTCACATTTCTATGAACTATTATCCTGAGGGTTGGAATGTAAACCCAATAAGCCTTAGAAGTCTTATTGTACCCAACAAGGATACCCTTTTATGTAGTTGGTTCTAACTTAGTTCTTTTCTCCATAGGAATGTGACAAGACACAAGGCATCCAAAGATGCGAATGTGCTCCAAATCTGGTTTCTTACAACTGAATGCCTCTTTTGGAGTCAATTTTCCCAACACTTTGTGAGGGCTCCTATTCTGTAAATACACAGTTGTATTGCAACCTTCTACCCATAAGAACCAAGGAAGGTCCTGATCATGAAGCATGGCCTTGGCTGCTCCAACGATAGCCATGTTCTTATGTTTAGCAACCTCATTATGTTGAGGGTTGTGCGGAACAGTCAACTCTTTCTTGATACCTTCCTAAGCTTAGAATTCTTTGAAGGCACTTGAGGTATATGCACTTCCATTATCAAACCTCAATATCTTGATCTTCCTCCCTATCTAGTTCTCCACAAGAGCCTTAAGCTCTTTGAACATACTAAAGACTTCATCTTTGTTCTTCATAAATATATCCACATCTTCCTAGAGAAATCATCAATGAAAGTAGCATAATATCATACCCATTAAAAGATCATGTTTACATAGGCCCACACACATCTGAGTGTATGAGATCCAAAATCCCTTCATATCTACTATCACTACTTGGAAAATTGGTCTTGTCATATTTCCCAAGAGCACAACCCTTGCACACCTCATGATTTTCCTTCTTCATCTCATGAATCCCCGTCACTATTTCCTTGAGCACATTAAGTGCTCCATGATGAAGATTAGCTCCTATGCCACAATTCTCCTTTCCCTCTACCACTACTTATCAATGCATGTGTTGGCTCAAACTATAATGAAAACAAACTGACATGCCTAACTCCAATCACTTTTGCAACTTTGGAGTCAATGGGACGAATATAGACTTTTCCTCTCTCAAAGATTATGATGTAGCCCTTGTCTTCCGAAGTAGAAATCGAGATTAAATTATTTATCATGCCAGGGATGTAATGCCCCGCCAGGGAACCCAAGAGAGCTTAACCTAAACATGCAACTAAGTTTGCAAAACATTTTTTAAAAATTTAACAATCAATAACATCAATTTTTTACAATGCGTAAGCAAAGTATAGCAATAAACAACTAACATAGGTTACAACTCTCAAGGGTTCCTTGACGTAGATTATGAAAGAATTAATACTTATTGTAGATAAGATATAATTATGAACTCCAAGATTACAACTGAAAGATATATATACAACATCATATGCATGAAACTCAAATACAATTGGCACCATAAGGTAACCATAATAATCTGCATCCACTGCACAAGTCGCAGGGTATGTAATACAATAATGGAATAGAAGTACAACATGA